>JAVJGJ010000037.1:66368098-66384724 GCA_035590215.1 Microhierax caerulescens | reverse complement strand
AAGAAAACAAAAGAAAAGAAAACAAAAGAAAAGAAAAGAAAAGAAAAGAAAAGAAAAGAAAAGAAAAGAAAAGAAAAAAGCAGCCCAGGTCTAAGGCGATACCGTATTGCTCAAAGGAAACCATTTAGAACTAGTCTGTGGCCGTATGCAGTATTCAGTTGCTGAAGCTATGGCCAGGCTCAGGAAGGGCAATGGTGACTGGGAAGACCCAGCACAAATTCACTGTGGGCAAATTGTGCAAGGTAAATATGGTTGTCTTCTGCAATTAGAGTACTGGCACTATACAAGGTCAGAGACCTGGATGTTGTCGACCTTGATTTCTGAAAAGCTTTTGATGTTCTCCCATAACATACTTACAGGCAAATTGATGAGAAATGGATGGAACAGATGGATAAAAAGCTTGACAGAAAGCTGTCTGGAGTCCTGGGCTGAAACAGTTATGATCAAAGTCCACGTGGAAGTTGGTTACTAGAGGCATTTCTCAGTTTGCTACTGGAGCAAACTGGGGAGACTGTTCAATACTTTGGAGTGCAGAGCTGCTATTCAGAGGGATCTTAAGGGCTGAAGAAGTGGGCAGACAAGAAACTCAAGAAGTTCAACAAAACAAAATAAAATAGGCTACACCTGGGACGGAATAACCACATACCACCATACAGGCTGAGGCATGGAGCAGCTCTGAAGGAAAGATCTTGAGCATCCTGCTGGTCCACATGAGTCAGCGGTGTGTTCTTGCGGTGATGTCTTTTCCAAATACACTCTGGGTTGTATTAGCAAGAATGTAACCAGCAGGCTACAAGCAATTATTCTCCCCTATTCGATGACTGTGAGACTGTAACTGGAACACTGGTTCCAGTTTGGGGCTCTGAGGAAGAAGAAAGACATGGATATATTGGAGTGGATCCAGCAGAGCAGTGCCAAGATGGCCAAGGGGCTGCAGCACATTAAGCACAGGAAGAAGCTGGGAGAACTAACTTTGTTCAATCCTAAAAAGAAAAGGCTAAGGGGAGATCTGGTTGCTGTCTTCAAATATATCCTAATAAAAGATATAGTTGAAGATGGATCCAGACTCACCCTGGAAGGCCACTGTGACAGGATAAGAGGATACAACAATCTGTATAAGGATAAGAGGATACAACAATCTGTAACATGTGAAGTTCCAATTACACACTAGGAAAATGTTTCTGCTGCGATACAGTCAAATACAGATGATTAGCCACCCGATCTAAATTGTCCTTGCTGTGAGAAGAAAGTTGGCCAGATAACCTCCAGAGGTCACTCCAACCCAAATTATTCAGTGATTACATGCTAAAACATATTTTCCCTTTCTGTGTCACTACTTAACTAATATTCAAACTCACAAAGATAGGCTTTTGTTAGAAGATAATCATCTGGGTATTTTACTAGTACAGATCTGTTCAATTAGACAGAAGATACAGGGTGAACATACTACTTCTTTGAACTCAGCAGGGACAAACACCAAAAGGCAGTTTCTTGGCTTATACTTCAGATTTCCTTTTCTATCCAGCTCTGTTAAAAGAAATTCTTCATCTTCCTTGTGGTCAACATGCTACAGTTCCTCTTCCCCCAGTTTCTCTAGGTGTTGGGTTTTTTTTTTCCGCACACTCCAGCTGACATGCCACTTTTGCGTTCCCAACCCATTCCCAAGAAACAGAGAATTAGTTTGAACTGGCCTTTGCTCCGGCTTTCCTGCATTCTGAGCAGTGATCTGGCTTGTACCATGTAATCCCTAAAAGTTTTTTGTTTGGGGCTTTTCTTGTCTGTTTGGGTTTTTTTGTTTGTGTTTTTTTCACTTGTTTTATTTGTTGGGGTTTGGTTTTTTTGTTTACTTTTTTTAGGCAAAAATAAAATCAGGTGACATTTTTAACATAACTGTCTGGCTAGAAAACATAATTTAGATTGAGATTGCATAGAAGATAAATCATCATAATTTAGATGAAACTAGAAGCCTTGACATTTTGTAACTGCTTGAGTTCCTTATGGAAAAATTGATAGTCTCACTGGAAGATGTGAAAATAGTAAGAGCCCCTCAGACAGGCAGTTGACTTACCGTTGCATCAAAATTATATCACAAGATAGAAATTTCACTGTGTATGTGTTTTCTTATTGTAATAAGCTCATTTTAAACCATAAATTCATATTCATCCTAGACATAACACCAACAAGTTCATTCAAGGTCTGTAAATGCTCAGAAATGAAAGACATGATTCTGTAAAGTCATCAACCTCCAGAACAATATACTAGAAGTTTATCTCTGTTCTTCAATGGGAAGTTTGTTCCATTTGTTGTTTTTCTGGCTTCATTTGATTTTTTTTTTAAGGCATTCATAAAATGCCACTGGCTTTTAGAATTCAGTGACACAAAAAAAAAAAACCCACCAAAGAAACATTCCATTACATTCTTATTTTAAGATATAAAAAATTTCTGTGTAGACAGGATATTTGTAAAACTACCATAGAATAAGGAAAAGTTAGATTAATCTGACAGTTTTCTTACTTTTTACTGGCATAGTTATGTAGTTTAAAAAATAAAGAAATAGTTGAACTGAAACAATTTTAGTTATACAGCTCCTTGCAAAAAAGGCCAGCTCTTCTCAGCCTTCCTGGTTTACAGCTCCACATTCCAAATAAGATAGTAATTTAGAGTATAGTATATTTTATTAAACATAATTTATTGACCATTTTTAAAATCACTGCTATATAACTATGCATGTCCCTTTTTTATGTGATTCACTGTTCTCTGCTTATACTTAAATGTCTGAGCCATATTTTGCAATAATTGCATTGTGTAGGGATCCCTCAGCTGGACTGTAAAGGTTGGTGTAATTATTGCATCTCAACCGCTTTCATGGCATGTACACACATGTCTTTGTTGGCTTCTCTTGTACTTCAGCACCATGCGGCTCTTCCAGTTAGAACTACCAGCAGTAAAAAGCCTACCTTGACTTTTCATGTCTTTACTTGTATAACAATTCCTCCTCTTACTCAAAAAGCAATGCATTATCACATAAAAATGAAGTGTGGGTGAAAAGTTCTCAGGTGAATTTTTACTTTACAGGAATAATAATCTCAGCAAACTTTACAGACCGATTGGCATACAGAGTGACAGCTTATTACAGAACAGAAACTGGGTGTTGCAGAAAGATTTTTCTGGTTCTCCATTCCAAATTGTTACTGAATATTTTGAAGCAATACATTATTGCTTTTTTTTTCTTTTCTTCTCTCTCTCTTTTTTTTTTTTTTTTTTTACATTATCTTTAAACGTTATACATAGATTGTGAATATTTTTAGGGAGATGTGTTTCTGTAGACAAGCTATAGTCAACTCTGTATGGTCAGCTACTTTTTTTTTTTCTTCCTTTTGCAATACAAAGAGTAGTCGTGCAGTCACAATAAGATTCACATTAGGTCTGGAACATGATCTAGTATTTTTAACTATCACAGGAGTATGTTACAGATAAATCCTTAATATATATTTAAGAATTGTATATTTTTTTTTTCTGATATCAATTTGAAAAAGAATAGTTCATCTTCAACCTTGATAATGTGAGTATAAGATTTGACTTTGGTAGAGTCCGAATTTCATCCCCAGAGGTAAAATATTGAAGAACATTCTCAATGTTGCTACAAAACGTTTCTCAGAACAATATTTAAGCAGAAATATTTTAGTTATGCAAATGACACTTCATTTCAAAACACTAAAATAAAAAGCCTGATCTCAACTCCTTGCACTTTCATGGGAAAAAAAAACATTGCTTTCAGGCATGTTATTTGTTTTCTGCTTGTTTTAGTCTAACAGAGCAGAAGTTTTGCACAGGAAAATAGGGCACAGGTGGCCATAGGATAATTTTCATGTTTCTTGAAGCATCAAACATTTCCTGGTTTCACATTATAACTTGCCTTTGATATTACTTCTTGATATTTATGAAGAGCAGAAATGGAACTACATTCAGAAATAAATAAATACAGAATGGTAATTCTTGGTACAGCCTTCTTAAATGTTGAACTAAAAATCCTAAGCAGCAATATTTTGAAAAATATTAGAGCCATTAGAAAGTATTAAACTCCAAAAAAGAGTATTCAATCTGTAATAGATTTGGTTTTAAAAAGTACAAAAAGTTGTTGCAGAACATCTGGAAGCAATTAAACACTAATGTGTTTCCTACCATATCATTCATGAAGTCCAAAAATTGAGAAGGAAGAAAAGGTTTCAGCAATTATTTATCTGTTTTCATGTGTGCCTATAAAGTTGTCACACTTATACATGCATCACAGCTTCACATATATAAACAAATGCGTGAACGTGTAAATGTAGAAGTCTGTATATGTCTATACATGTATAAAGACAATTAATGGTGGTGTTGCACCATATATGTGTTTTAGTAAAATAGATTTTTTTTTTATTTTGAGGGACCACCCTAAACCAGATTTCTTAATTGCCATAAAACCATTTGTGCAGATCCCTGAAGAAATAATGCATTCTTAAATACAATAGTTGTTTTATGTTTAGCAGTAGTCTACTTTTGGAGACCATTATTCTGGGCCACACTGGATTTAAAAGCTATGGTTAGGTCCATCAGGAAAGCAGGAATTGCTCTTGTTCAGACAGCCTCTGCTTTGTCAAAAGTGTAGGGATAAGTATGGTACAATATGCATGTAGGTTTGTGTACACAAGAAGGAATTTCTATAAAATAGTACAGCTTCTTGTTGCCTTACAGCCTCACATCCCTCAAACTACTTTTATTCTTGAACCAACAAAAGCAAATCAAATCCAATCCTTGTGGCCCTTTCATACAATGTTACTGGACCACAAACTGAATTCTAGGAAGATATTAACAAAAAGTAATGTTCCAGCAGTACAGATATTTTAATAAAAATTTCTTTATTTCAAAACTTCTGTGAGAAAAAAATTTAAACTAAATAAGAAGACCAACCATAGCCTCCTGTACTATTACGTTGGATTAGAGCTGGAGGTTTGACCTTTAAATATATATATAAACATACTTTAAATATACATATTTAAAAGAACAGTTTATGATACACACTATAGCTTTATGTTGATGTTCATATAGTACAGACATCCTGGTAACTGTTGGAATACATACAATAAAAAAGATAAATTAAACTGCATAGAATGGCTCATTATTTAGCTTTGTAGGGAGCAAACACAGATTTCCAAGGTTTTAGTTTAATGTTTACATGTTCTGCTCTAGGATATACACTTCGTATACAAAACTGGGCAGCTATTTATAGGTGCAACCCCTGGTATTTTTCAGGGGATAACACAATAAATACATGTATTTTAGGAGTGTGACATGATAATTTAAATGTATTAAAATGTATGTGGTGAGCATCTGTCTTCTGACGTCCATAAAAACATTCGTTGTCATGAAAATGCAATGACTCATGAGTGACTTCCTTTTACTGTCTTCTCTATAATTTAATTTCCATCAGAGAGAAGCAGATGTCAGCTCCCTGGAAAAGAAAACAATGTTTGTTATCATAAATAGTGGTTGTCAAATCAATACATCCCTCAATCTGGCTCAAGCTAAACGCCCTACTTGGGAGTCTATGAATGAAGATAATAGGAGGAAATTTTCTTGAATATCTTTATCCTTGTCCTTTCTGGGTCTTTCAGAGGAAACAGAGTTCTCTTCATTCTCAGCCATAGGAAAATAATGAGAGTGAGAACATGTGCTAGAAAGCAAAATCATACATTTTTTGTCAAAGTGCTATTGCGGTGCCAGTTTGAGTCTCTCACTTCTGCTGGGTGCATCTACATTAACATTAACAGCTAGCTATGCTTAGATTGTTTTCAAAGCTGAGCTATTCAGACTGTTTTGGTTCTCAGAGTAGAGCAGCTTTGGGAATGCATGAACTATTTCTTTCAGATGAAGCTATTCTGAAAGATGTTCTCTAGGACCATACTGGAGGCCATTCAAGAGCTATTGGAAAATCAGGTTGCCAGACAAAACTAAAACAAGTCTAAAGTAAACCGCCAGGAAAAAGAGTGTAGACACTGGATCCTTAGCACCATCCATTTCACTTGTAGATTCAGTTACTGAACTATTGTTGGTGTAGATGTAACCCTTGTGTCCGCTCCTCTACTGGAAGGTTTTTCAGGAATGAAAAACTTTCATACTCCCTTCATCCTTCAAATATCACTAGTTTAGATTTATTTGATTAGGCTACATACTGGCGTTCTGTTGCTGAGACAAGGACTGTTAGTTACCTTTTAAACTTCTTTGAAATTATCTACCATCTGGATGTTCATATTCAAGATCAGCCATTCACTATTACTTACCTGGAAAAATGGGGACTCTATCTCTTGGCCATGTAGATCAGACAGTGTAAGATAGATGTCAACACTTTGTACCTGAATTTGAAAACTGTTTCCATTCTACCATTAGCAGTACATACTTAGCACGTTATCTAACTATTCACCTAAGTTAGGTTAAATATTTCTACTTTTCTATTTCTGGTTTAGAGTGCAATATTAATATGACAAAAGGCTATCTCTGTTTACAAAAGCTGGAGGTACTCCATCAATAAGTAGCAGCATTCTTTTATTAAAAAAATGTCTCTGTTGAACTTTTGTTGTTTCCTTTCCAGGAATGTTGTACAGAATTTTGCTTCAGAGAACATGTGCACAAGGTAGTTCTGATACCAGAAGCTGACTCAGTTTCTGGAGGCAGTCTAGCTGCAAGGTAAATTTTCTAATACAGAGCTCTACTACTGTTATCATTGCCTAACTCACTTCTGTGAAATTTCAGTGATTTGCTTCATATGTATGTTCATGTACATTATTTTTCTCTAATTTATCCTAATACACTATAATAACATGAGTTGGTTTTCTCCTGTCTCACCCATTCCATCTCTGTTCCCAATTTCTTCATACTGCTCAGTTCTTGCCTTGCCAAGCTCAGGTCCTCCTCCCTGAACATTTTCTATCTGTTTTCTGCCCAGGGATTCTTTTGCCCTTCTCCTTACTCAGAGTCCCTGGTTCACCCCTGCCCAGAGGTTTTTCCTTAGGTCTGGGTTTGTTGTTTTTTTTTTGTTTGTTTGTTGGTTTGTTGTTTGATTTTAGTTTTTTAAATATAAGAAACATATCTCCAGCCAGTGATAACTTAAATATAACCTATGTGTTTCCACAAGGAGGTGTACATGTCGTGGTTTAACCCCAGCTGGCAACTAAGCCCCACACAGCCACTTGCTCAGTCCCCTCTGTGAGATGGGAGAGAGAACTGGAAGAATAAAAGTGAGAAAACTCATGAGTTGAAATAAAGACAATGTAATAGGTAAAGCAAAAGCCGCATGTGCAAGTAAAGTGAAACAAGGAATTCATTCACCACCTCCCATGGGCAGGCAGGTGTTCAGCCACCCCCAGGACAGCAGGGCTCCATCACACATGGTGGTTACTTGGGACGAAAAACACCATCACTCTGAAACCCCCCTCCTTCTTCCCCAGCCTTTACAGCTCAGCATGTCATCATATGGTATGGGATAGACCTTGGGTAAGTGGGGTCAGCTGTCCCAGCTGTGTCCCCTCCCAGCTCCTTGCACACCCCCAGCCTGCTCTCTGATGGAGCAGTGAGACACAGAACAGCCCTTGGCTCCGGGTAAGTGCTGCTCAGCAGTAACTAAAGCATCTCTGTGCTACCAACACTGTTTCCAGCACAAACCCAAACCATAGCCCCATACTAGCTACTGTGAAGAAAAATAACTCTACCCCAGCCCAAACCAGCACATTACACGTGCATACAGACATGATTTTAAGGGTATGGAGGTTCTCGTTCTGGCTTCCTTTACCAATATACTTGCTTTACAAGTGTTATTCTAGCTTTTGAGTCTTCTGTTGTATGTAGAAGGCAAATAAATCAGATCAGATGAATGAAAAGTGTGGAAAATAGCTCTGTATGATACCTGCCTAAGTACACACATTTCTTTCAATAGAAAGATGACTTTCTTGCTCGCCCTCTCCCCCCTCCCCCATCCCCCATCTCTTTGTATTACCATTATCTGAGACACTGTTTGTAATGATAGTAGGGTGCCGGGGGTGGGAGGGGGGATGGGGAGCAAAAACATAGAAAAAAGTATGACTTAAAAATTTAAAGTCACCTGTTTTAAGTATCATTTGCTTCAATAAAAAATAAAAAAGTAGCTTTATTCCTTCATCTATGTACCAGTTTCCCAGCTGTCTGCTTTGTGGGTCTCCAAGGGGTTGATTTTAGAAATGTCAGTCTATAGTACATTTGCAGGGTGGACATTGAGATGAAAAAAACCCCACAAAACAAAGCCAAAAGACACACACACACACAAACTAACACAGACTTTTCATGCAAATAGAACTAGAAATACAAATCTGCCAAAATAAAGTTGCACATTTGCATCTGGTATCCAGCCCCGTAGCAGTCATGTACTCTAGGGGCATAAGAAGAGGATGGCCTTTTTTGTTTGTGGGGCAGTGATACATTCTGAAAACAAATGAGGCAAGAATCCCTTTTCAAACATTTATAAATCACTTCCTACCACGGAGTGGTGATGTGTCTGTATGGTCTCTATAACAACAAACATTATGTGTCTTTAAACTAGCCAGCTAACATACCATGACAGACAGGAAAAAATATTGGAATACAAGAGTTGTCCATGACTAGAAATATTACTATATTTTCACATATTAACAGGATTTTCAGAAAAGGGGAGAGAGGACTCTAAGAAGAATTGTTTCTACATACAAATTAGCTTGCTGACTTTCATTAAATTAGTTCCTTGTTATTTCTTCAGAATATTAACCTAAACCTGTAGCTGTATTTAGGGTGTAAGTGAACTCAGATTCTCTGGTTCTCATCATTTAGCCTTTATCATGACATTTTTTTGTTGCAATTGTCCTGCTCTGAAAATGGTCAAAAGATTTATCAGACTTGGAAAAAACACTGAGCTTATCCCACAAATCTCAAGATTTTCATGTATTGGGATGGATGAAAGAAACTGTGTGTAGCCAGTGCATGAATGGGAGTGGTATGAAATGACATAAATGCTTATCAAAATAACTGGATTTTTTAATGAGCGTTGCATATTAATAAGTACTTCTGGAATGGATACTTTCTGTCCCTGATGACTAGCTACCAGCTACTTCTCTTTGTTGATGAAGAATATATATGCTATGTGGTCAACCATAGTACATAATTGGTGTCCACTATCTGCTAGGAGTGGCCATCACTGCACAGTTAATTAACCTAACCTATCTTCTATTCTGACAAGCTCTCAGGGTTTTCCCTTTTTATTAATGTACTCTATACCATTTGAGTACCCCTTCTTGATTATATACCAATACTGGCAGGGCTGTTTTCCCTTTCTTTTTAAAGTCTTGGGGTTTGTTTTACCTTTAAAGTGTCACGAATGAGACATTTAGTATTTAATCGCTGTTTTTAATAAGTTTATTACTTGTTTGAATAGTTAAATGCCTTTGTAACTTAACATATGCACAGAAATTACTCAGTGAGCTGGCTCCATTACCCTTTCAATACTTCCTTCCAACAGGAGTTATTTTACTTTGGAAGTAATAAACTTCTTTGAAACTACAGGTGAGCAGAGAAATCAGGTATGTTTCCACCACATAAGGCCATTTAGAACATGCTGGAGTAACAGAATATACATCAGCCAACACAGATATAATGGTGGCATAGGTTTATCAGTCATAGCGCATAATTGATCACAGATTATTGGTTTAATTTATTTTTCAAGAAATATTTCATAGTCTTGTTTCCTTTTTATTGATTTTTCTATATCAGGCTGAATCAATAGAAAATGAATGTGAATTTTATTCCTTCATAGAACTCAGAAAAACTTTCAGATTAGTGTTTTGTTTGGTATTTTGGCAGCTTCATGTTGTAGTAAGTTACAAAGATGTGCTGGTTTGAACAGAACTGACTGCATTTATGTCCAGTCATATAAAAAATGTTCTTCCCATTAAGAACTAAGATTTTGTTGTGAAATGGATTCAACTCTGCCAATAAAAATTTGCAATAAGTAAAAAAGGGATTAATCTAATGGTTATTGAGATGATTGAAAAGTTCTATTAGAGAAACAATTTTTTGTGATTTTTTGGGGGTCAGTTTTAATCAGAACTTCAGTATGCCATACTACTTCAGTTTTGGTAGCTGGTGGGTTTTGAGCATTTGTTGTTTATATTTTTTAAGGTAACATTTTATAGTAAGTTAAAAGTTCTGTGTTTGGTTTTTTAATTAATTTGAATGAAAATAATTTTGGCATTTCCAAATTATATTTCACTATAAGTGACTATAAATATAAATGACTATGAATATAAATTATATTCACTATAATTTTTTCCTGTGAAAAAATATGAATGAATTACAACTGTATTTTTAATTGGGAAAACTCTATGTGAATGATTTCAGTGAGATGTTACATTCCTTTCTAAATTCAGTAGTAGTTCAAGAGATTCACTTCTCACTCAGAACTTGGTATTCATAGGGGATTAGTCCTTTTAAGGTTCTCATGGAAAAAGTGTAAGTATACAAGTATTTTGAGCAACTGAAAACACATTGCTAAGTATTTCTAACTCAGTATACTAAAACCTTTAGATCATCTAGGGAAAACCACCTCCTTGTTGTTAGTCTTATCTGTTCCTCTCACTTGGCTTAATTTGGGATCCTGAGCAGAGATAGGGCCTATTTTGAAATCTACAGAGGAATTCTCAAAAGCTCCTATTTTGGAGTAAATCCCCTTCTGCTGAAGCCTTTCTTTTCCATTGGAACACATCCGAAAAGGAAAATGCCTAGGGTTTGTTGTTTTTTTCTAAGCTCTTTATCTAGTATGACAAGGTAAAATTTCAGGAGGGAAAAGCATTGGTGATACTAAAATGTCAGGTAGCTCAGGTGCCTCAGAAAGCAGCAGAAACCTCAAAGGCTGTTTTCAGTTACTCTGCAGAGGAGAAGCAGCAGCATTCTGATACCACAGAATAGCAACCACATGCTATTGAGTTCACAGTTGCATGATACGAAGTAAAAGTGCAGAGTTTAAACAACAGGAGAACTGGAAATTCTTTTTATAGCACAATGACAATTGTTTACCTGCTCTATTTTGCCTGGTACAAGCCCTTTGGGAAGCAAGCTACTCCTCTTCAACGAGACTGGTCTCCCTGATAAGACCATTCTGAAGAAATGGGCTGTTGCTATTTACAACTCTGTCTTGCTATCATTGCCATTTTTTCTTCCACTGTAACAAGATCACAAAATTGTTCCAGAATGTCTCCAAGTTTTGTTGCTGTTTTTCACCTATAGAGACAATCCCTTCCTCTGCTAAGTAGCTGTATGTGATGTTGCTTTCAGAAAAAACTGACAACATATTTAGTCTTTCCTTTCAGTCAATATAAACCATAGTGTTATGCTTATAGGCAGAACAATAGCAAGTGAGCAAAGCAGCTTAAGTGTCTTTTATGTCCTTAGTAAAAAATAAAATAAGAGCGTCTGTTAAAAAATTCTGGTCTGAAATAGATTGCTCAGAAGGTATTGGACAGAACAGTGGTGTTATGTTACTCCATGGCTCACTGATCCCTGCCAACCACCAAATTACTTCTGATATACCGTAAGTTAATAAATAATTTACTTGTTGTTAATAGATCCAAAATCTGAAGTTCCTGTTGTAGAACTATACTGTGCCAAGTCATCCAGGCTTAGTAATGAAAAAGCCAAAAAATGATGTTGAGTTAAAGTGCTTTATGATGTTTACTCGGAGTGTCCTTGGACTATCCATCATAAGCACTTGGTTCTCTGTAAAAACTGCGAATTTAACGTTCATAGTCATTTAACATACAAACATTTTTTTAAAATAACATTGTTTTCCCCAAAAATAATTCCCCATACCTCCTAATCATAGTTGCAAAAGATATTTTAAATTTCACATTTATTACAGAATGTAATAAACAGGCAATGGACTCAACGATCCTTATGAGTCCCTTCCAACTTGAGATATTATTTGATTCTATGTACAAGGAAGAAAGTAGCTGGCTTGAATCTTCGACTCCATTTCCCTTTGTAAGTGTTACTATGGACATAGCTGAACATACATTTTTAGCACAAAGAACCAACTTCCAATACAACCTCCTCTTCATTCTTTCACCCTCTATTCCTGTACTATATTGGGTTTGGACTATAATGCTTTGTGCTACAAATTAGATTAATCAAGCAAAGAGTTGGTCACAGTCTCCCTTCAAAGGAAGGCAGCTTAGAACCAATTTGTCAAAACAGCAAAATTCGGAATACAGGTAACTAGACCATGTGTATAGTTAAATATCAACATAAGAGCTGTGCTGAAGTACAATTTTATTAAAGAAAATGGAATGCCATGCAGCTTTTGTTCCACCTGCCCTCACATATACTCAAAGGTACAATTTTGTCTAAAGCTGTAACCCACAAATTGGTCTCTAGTTCCATACTAACATAAAGACAAGCAAACTTGACAGTACAATTTAGCAATTTAAATTTAACCAGTGACTAGCAGCAGGCAAGGATTTAAGAACTGTTATTACATAATTATTAACACAACTTTATTTTTTTAAACATAATCAGATAAAGAAGAGCAGTAAAAAGGTACAATATCACAACTTTTTTCTCTTTCTTAGTGCACTAAAGTTTTTTTAATGGAGATAAAATAAATTAACACTCACCACCTAAACAGCTTATGCTGAATTTGATTCCCAGCTTCACCGGGCTCTAAAATGAGGTGTACTAATGTATAATTACATACTGTTTTCATGGATTACAAACAAATCAATATAATTTTAAAATGCTGTAGTTTATTGCTACAGAAAAGAATCGGGAGCTGTACAAAAAACATTAACAAATACGGTCTAATGGACTGCGCAAATGACTGCATTTTAGCCCAGGTTTACCACATAAATCATAGATCTTTGCTTCTTACCTCTAGCCACATTCCCATTCACTTTGTTATTCCTCCTATAACCCCAAGAGACTTTATTTTCAAAATGGCTTTTATCTGTCATGTCATGTAAAATGTGCTTTAGAAGTCTAAACAAAATAATGTCAACTACCTCCCTTTGTCACTTTGCTCTATTATGCTCCAAAAAGTCAAATATATTTGTTAAACTAGAGCTGCTGTCCCTGAATTCTTACTCATCTGGAATTTAATGAAATTTTCTTTCTCAAAATAACTCCCTTAAATGTACAAATTACACTTCAGTCAGCTTCCAAAGACTGAGTTCTACAAAAGGAGGAAGTGTTTTAAGTTACTGAAAACTAGGTATATTTATTCCAGAAATTGCTAACTTGTACAAATCTAGAGCACAATAAATAATAGGCCAATTCTTATCATTATTTGTCTTAATGCTTCTTGAGGATTCCAGTATTTCACATATCTTTGCCTTGCTACATGTCATGGTTTAACCTCGGCTGGTAACCCAGCACCACACAGCCACTCACTCACTCTCCCCTCACCCAGAGGGATGGGGAGGAGAATTGGTAAGGAGTGTAAAACTGGAGGGTTGAGTTAAGAACAATTTAATAACTGAAGTAAAATACAAATGAAAGAAAAATAGCAATAGTAACAATAACAGTTATAATGAAAAGGAAGAAAGAGGGGAAAGGGATTGAATCCAAAGGGAAGGGAGGAAAGAAAACAAGTGATGCACAGTACAAATGCTCACCACCCGCTGAGTGATGCCCAGCCAGTCCCTGAGCAACGATCGGGGTTAAACATGACACTATAGTAACATCCAAATTAAAAATCAAACACAGTAATTACAGCTAAAAACCTTCATAATTGAATTATAAATAAAAGAAAAGCAAATATGAGGGGAAAAAAAATTAAAGACAATAAAAGAATAATGGTCATTGCAGTCAGAATGCCTCATATTTACCCTTCATTTAGAGATTTTGAACATAATAGCATCTTTGAAATCATCATGGAGAAGCTCTCCATCCACAAATTCAAAGACAAAGTGTAATATTTCCAGAATTAGAAATCATCTCACCTTGACTATGTCATCAGTAGGTCAAGAGTTTTCATTGCAGGGTAGTTCATTTTGTAGGACTTTACATTAACTTCTTATACACTATTGCAATAACTCAATGCATTTCAAAACCAAAGAAAATTCTTAAAAGAAGCTTCTGGAGGTCTTATCTCAAGCCAGTTAAGTCAGTGGAAATTACAAATCTCAAATTCAGATAAATGCAACTATTTCTCCCTATTCACAGGAAAATGACACTTCTCCAGAATTTGAAGTTTAAACATTAAAAAAAGTTTAAAGATGAGGAGTTGCCACCTTTTCAATAACAGGATTTAAGCATTCCATTTAGAGATGACAATACCGTTTTCATGACATTTCCTTTGTAATATCTTTGCAAAATATTGATATAGTAGCCTTGAAACCATATGGTGTTATGTATTTGCTGGGGGTGGGGAGAAAGAAAAAAAATGCATGCAGAAGAAAAAATTAAAGGTCTGAGACAGAAGGGCTACAGAAACAGAAATAAGTCTATGTCACTGCCTACATCAGAACAGGTAGTTTCCTTTGAAATCAATGGTTTTTGTAATCTTTTCTCATACATATACCAAAGTTAATATCCTCAGTCTCTTGTGTAGGTCATCACATGAGCTAATTGCCAAGATTCACCCTTGGGAAACATCACGGAGTACATGTTGGCAAAGCCAGACCAAGACAGCCCCCCACAAAATATTAAAATTAAATATAAAAATTAAAAAATGAACCCTCCAAAGACTAGGCGTTCTTCAGAGTCTCACTGAATCTGTACAGCACAGGTGTTTAAAGTTTGGTGAACATACTTGCAATCATCTTTTCATTGACTCAGTATGTGCACGTGTTGGTTGTGAAGGCACTTAAATATGCAACAGGCATTTAATTGCTTCTGCTCTTGAGACCATGGAATCTCAGAACATGTTTCTAGTTTGTGTTCTAGACTGTTGGGTGGTTTTCTTGGGTGGTTTTTTTCACATTCTGAAGGACTTTTGATGTCACTATAGCTTAATGGGATTTGAAAGTTTATTTCAAGGAAGTCCAAATGTTACGTACTATAGAAAGAATTTTTCTGCTTCTGTGAATCATCTTTATTACTTGCACAATTATTGAGGAGACTGTTTTAAATCTGATTTATCATCAAAGAAATCTGTCTGTCTTTCTCTGGAAAGGTTTCTTCAACCTTTTTAATTAAATTAATTTACTTAAATTAAATTGGAATTTGCTTAAGCTGAACTAGAAACCTAAATAACTTCTAAGTTTTTAACAGCACTTTATATAACATTATCCATTTCTATAGAGAAGACATAACACACTGCCTAGTTTTCTTTTCAAATTAAACTGTTAATGGCTGTCAGTCCCATAGCATTTTATTAATATTTTTAATAAGAAGCTCTTCATTAGTCCTTTCAAAATACTCTTTTTACTAGATATCAGAAAATGTCAACTTGTTACTCACTGGTCTTAAAGGGGTAAGAAAGGAAAGGAAAGGCCCCTACTTATTTTAATAAAATTTTAAATTGGTGCCATATGTATTCATGCCTAAGTGAGAAACTTTCTCAAGTATAGTGTCCAGGGGAAAAAACCCCAACCCACAGCACAAGCAAACAACATAAGGACCCAAACTGAACTTTGGCATACTCCTTGAGACACTTTATTCCCCTAAGTCCAAGATGGGTATGTTATTTATGAGGCCTGAAGTAATTGTAAAGGTATCAAAGCCTTAAATGGGAGACTTGAGGAGTGAATTGTTTCCATGGGTGGCTGTATGAGAGATGGTAAATTTGGCAGAAGATCTGATGTCATGAATAAGAAGGAAAGCCAAATTAACCTCTAATGAGTCGTCTTCTAAAAGTCTTGCCTCAAACTCAATAGTGTAGTTATTTGTTTGACTACCAAAGTGTGTTTCTTTGCTAATCAGCAGTTATGGGAAAGGGAGTACTAAAACATCAATTACGTATTTGGAATGAAAGGTAACATTATTTTAAACAAAAATAATTGCAAATTGTTTAAATTAATAAATATTCACGAGGAGACCAGAAGATCCTAAATCCAACCAGGGAAAATAAAAATTTGAAATTTAAAAACTCTTTACAAAATTTGTAATGGTCATATCATTAATGGATACTGTGCCCTGTGTTTTGAGACACTTCAGCACATAACCTAAGCAGAACTGTGGGTTTTGATAAGAAATCTTTATTAAGTTCTTGTAGCACAACTGATAATGCTTATTGCTGATACTGATTTCAGATAAGTAGTTGATCAATAAGTGAATATATAGCCCATTCACATGTTTGAGTTTGATTGTTGCTCTATTTGTTTTTCAAATAAAAATATGTTGTTCTTGTAAATCTAGTTGTTATTTATTCATTGACCAGTTCCTCAGCTAGTGAGAAACACCATGGCTTAATCCACTTCAGTACAATTACATTGATCTTCCACATGGCAAGGTTCAAATAGTTAGGGCACACTGAAGTACTTCACTCTCCATTTCCATTGTCTAATTTGATTAATTTCAGTGGCCTAGTTCCTCATTTATTTGGGACCAGTGTGTTCAGATCTTTGTAACCTAGTTTGACCCCTGGAGTTCTGACCT
>JAVJGJ010000037.1:66339401-66351548 GCA_035590215.1 Microhierax caerulescens | reverse complement strand
AAGTGAACGATGTCCCCGGCGGGTTATAACGGAGGGGTGTTATCCTGCACGGCATGCGCCGGGCGGAGCAGCGGGCGGCCCGGCCTCGTCCTCCTGTCCCTCTGTCCCTTCGCCACGCTGCTTGCCTCCCAGAGCCCATGTCCCGGCCTTCCGCTTGATTTTTGCGATGAAATTTACTTTTTCTTTACCGTTCCGGCTCCTGAAGTAGTATTGCAGAGTCAGCCAACCTTAGCACACACAAACTGTTTTCTCTGTGGGTTTGTTTTGGTTTTTGTATTATTTGTCTGTCCGCCTGTCATTAATCTGTCTACCTGTCCCTCCTAATGAGTTGGCAGTTATTTTCCTCGTGTACAAGATCTCATAAAGTCTGCTCAGTATAGGAAAAAAAAGAAAAAGAAAAAAAAAGAAAAAAAAAGGAGCTTGTTCCATGTGTAGTGTATTTTAGAGACTTTAGCCCGCAGTGCTCAGTTCTCAGGAGTTTGATGGCGTACCTCCCTCGTTGTTCCCACAATAACGGATTGATTTTTTTTGGGGGTGTGTGTGCGCGCTTTTTTTAGAAACAATAGCGTTTGGGAGGAAAAGCTCAAGATTTGGGATTTTGTTTTTGTTTCCTCCTGATTTGTATTTTTCTTCATTAAAAGAGAGTTTGTAGCCCGCAAAGCTGAGCGCAGCCGGGGCGCCGCGGGGGTGGGCACGGCGGGGCGGCCGGCTCGGGCTCACCCGCTTGGGGCACAGAGCGGCCGCGGGACCGCGCGTTGTCGCCACTCGCTGCCCGTGGCCTCGGAGCCACACCAGGCTGCCCGTGGCCTCGGAGCCACACCAGGCCGCCCGCCGCTGGAGCCCGGGGAGGGAGCGAGCGGATAAGCCGCGGCCGGATCCTGGTGAGATCGGCGGGCTCCGCTCCGCCAGCCCGTGCCGGGACAGGCTGCGGCCGCCGCTTCCGAGCGAGGCTTTGCACATCTGCCGGAGGGGTCAACTCTTTCTCTTTTTCCTTTGTTTCAAAAGACATTGAAATATATGATCAATTAAGAGTGATGTCGGGGGAGAGGAGCAGGCCCACCCCAGCCGGCTGAGGAGGGTGCGGGCCAGGCGGCACAGCCCTCCAGAGGGACATTGAGCTGGCAGATGTTACCGTTGCTGAGCATCCTCTCTCCTCCTTTGCCCGTCTCTGCAGTACTATAGTTTCATATCCTATTAAACTCGAGGGCAGGTCTGATTTCAGTAGTGCTAGCGGAAAAAACATACATTTGCATTATGAGTTGATGAGTTTTGGGGTGGTTTTTTTCTCCCTTATTTCCCCTTCCTCCTTTCCTTCCCTTCCCTCCACCTCCCCACCGCTTCTGCCACCTTTGCTTTATGAACAGTACAGTGTGGACATCTGCATTTCATCTGACAGACTTTGGAGATCATTTTTGCATAACTAAATCGTTTTATGAACTGTGATGCTTTCTAAATGCCTTAGTAACTCGGCTCCTTTCCCCTGCAGTGCACTTTTAATTGTTCTGCAAATGGCATTTCAACAAGGCTTTATATTGGTCGTGGAGCTTATGTGAGATTTTCTGGGGCTTTTCTAAGGTGGAGTCTGACTTTTGTCTTTCTCTCTCCCTTTTTTGTTGTTTTGGTTTGTTTTGGTTTGTTTGCTTTACAGGTATTAGTTAATATTGGCAACCATTTTGATCTTGCTTCCAGTATATTTGTAGCACCAAGAAAAGGGATATATAGTTTCAGTTTCCACGTGGTCAAGGTCTATAACAGACAAACCATCCAGGTGGGTTGAGATCTAAAGATGCCGTCTTACCTTTTTTTTTTTTTTTTTTTCTTAAATGCTCATTTCTAGACACTAAAGTGCATTTAGAAAAGCAGCAGGTGAAGAACGAGACTGTAGGTGATTTTAGTTAAAGGGGTCTGTATGCACGACAGAAGTCATGCATTGTGTTAGCTTAATTCAGACCTGTTTCTAACCTGCACTAACTAAAGTTTAGTGGTGTGCACAGGGCAAAAAAGTCATTGAGAGTATTGAGAAAACTCAGATTCTCTCTCTTTGCACTTTTTAGGTAAGTTTAATGCAAAACGGCTACCCAGTGATTTCAGCTTTTGCAGGGGATCAGGACGTCACCAGAGAAGCAGCCAGCAATGGGGTCTTGCTGCACATGGAAAGAGAAGACAAAGTGCATCTCAAACTGGAAAGGGGTAACCTCATGGGAGGGTGGAAATATTCAACCTTTTCCGGCTTCTTAGTCTTTCCACTATAAAAGAAGGCTGAACAGGAGACAGATCCATGAGCTGGAGCAAGGATTCAATCGTTAACGACACCCTGAACTTGGCAGCATATGACAATATTTCCAGTCACCCCGTCAGACTGTCACGGTAGAAGAATGATAACCTTCTAAACTCCAACATTTGCTTTGAATATTGACAATTCCTCGGGAACCTGCGCCTCTAATTAGTTTTAGACGACAGTGATCTTTAGGAGAAATGAAATTATCGACCTGAGCAATTTGTACCTGTGATTGTAAAGTCAATTTTGGATTTTATTGTTGGGATCATTGACTTTCGTATTTATTTTTTTTCCTCTCGTTCATTTTTTCCTCTTTTTCTTTCTCTCGTTGTTGCCCCAGTGAGACAAGTAACTCGGACCACACAATCGCTTTGTCAAAGGCTCGCTCCAGAGCCAGAAGAATGAAGTGTTCAGCCCAAAGAGGTGTTCTTTCCATGCTTTATTTCTTTGTGTTGTATAGCCTTAAGGAAAAAAGAAAAAAAAAAGAAAAAAAAAAAGGGAAAAAAAAAGAGTGGCTTCAGTCTCAGTCCTGTATTTTTCTGGGGGAGGGGGATTCTGGACATTACTGTGTCAAGAAGTGCTTTATCCAGTGAAGCAAAATTTGCACGATTGGAACCTTATTTGTTTTGTGTTGTTCGTGTTTTTCATCGACATTTTTTTTCCTGATTTTTGTTTGTGTGTGCTAAAAATGTAAGCTAGATCGATCAATAAGACAAAACAAAGCACATATATACCCTGTAGCTCTAAGTAAAGCTAACCAGTGAACAATTCTGTCTGCACTTTCCAGCTGATCTTTATAGACCTATTTAGTGAGAGAGAAAGAGAGAGAAAGAACGAGAGAGCTACATGATCCTTCAATTACAATCTGGAAACCGGTAAAGGAACTGACATTTCTGAATTGTCCTGACATTTCTAGAAGCAACACTGGAAGCTTTGAATATCTTCTCTGACCATACCCTAAAATATATCCTTTCTTTGCATTACTGAGTGTATTTTGGGTGCTTTTATCTGATATTTATTTGATGTATTTGTCCACTAATGCTTGAGTACACATTGTGGAAGCATGGAGAGATGGCAGAGCAAACTCTTCCTCTTCCAAATTAAATAAAACCATCTCCACTTGACCTGTCCATAGCAAGTATTGGAGGAGTTGACACTAGCATCTTTGACAGCCTTTGGGGGAGGGGCCTCAGAGGATCAGCAAAAGCACCAGAAGTTGCACAGGTGCCATGCATTTATTAGTTGTGTGTGCTCTTCCCATACGAACAGCCTCGGAGTTCTAGGGGTGGACTTACATGGATATTGGAGGTTAGGAAATGTTATTACCCCAATCAATAAGAGGTAAAATATCAGGCCAATGTCAATTGCATCCTTTTGCCTCATTCCCAATAAACAAATCTTTCTTTGCATTTTTTTTTTTTTTAATGAAGATTGCTGTATTAGTGTGCTGAGGAAAACCTTGCTTGAGGAGATCCAGAAGGAATGTTTATATTATTTTACATATTTTTTATCTTTACTTATTTAAAGTATTTCATCTTGCTATTAATCCCACAAAGGTGGATGTGTATAAGAATTTATTTTTGTCAGATTTACTCCTCTTCCAAAAACAAATATAGTGCAAAGGTATTTGCAGCAAATCGCTGGTAGCTATGTTGTATTTCAAAATTATGGTGGACATGTCATTTTCATTGTAAATTTATCATTAAAGGGACAAAGTCAATTAAAGTGATATATTCTTAAAAAAACATCTGTGTTGCTTATGATATGTCAGATGACTAAAACATAAGCCAATTTAATATTTTCATATATTTTCACCATTGATGACGCTTGCTTGCTTTGACGTTTCACTTTGCTGGTTACTGAATGACTAGGTTTGTGGTTTGCTTTTTTATGGGTTACATTTTTTGTTCCACCTTGTGTGTTTGCATGACTGCAATATTTCTAGCTGCAAATTATCACAGGCTATGTTTAAATACACAAAATAAACCCTGAATCAGCAGCAACTTTTTTCTATTAAAATACAAAATTGGTTATAAAAATAGTTGTATTAATGGTAGATAGTGTAAAACTACTTTTCATTCTAAGCTTTTGTGTTTAAAATTTGATCACGTCTCTCAAGAAAGCAGATACAGAGGTGGGTTTAAAGTCCCAAGTTTCAGTTTCTATTACATTTCCTCAGTCTTATTTTGAAATTCTGCCCATTTATCTCAGTTCATCTGGCTTGAATAAGGCAATGACATCTTAGTCCTGGCTCTCTCGTAAGCCACATAAGGCCAGTGTTGAGGTTTTCCTTACACGTATTCTTGGAAGTTGCTTAAACTGCTGAAGCTGCAGAATCTGAATATCTCACTTCAAGTATTCAAGTTCAGTAATTTTGACCATACTTATTTTGTAAAGTTAAATATGTTTATATGATAAGCAATTTTCTAATGAATTTAGAAAAGGTCTCTAATATACTGCCTTTCTCCCTCTTCTACTTGTGTCCTTTATGCTAAGCTATAGAGTTAAGACTGTTATATAAACAGTTAAATTAAATTGAATGGACAGTAAATTCTGATGGTACACTAATTACAATCATGGTGCACTTTTTTTAATGTTCTTTGCAATATTTTTCCGCGTTCCCCTTTTACTTAATTTTGTGTCTGAGTTTGAGAAGGTGCAATCTACTTGTCATTGTAAACAGTAGACATTTTGATATACTTAGGTGTGGATATTATGATATATTTTGTGTTAGAGGGGGAAAATGTACAACAGCTGCACTGTAGAATACAAGAAGAAATATTATGCGAGGCCACTTAAAGCAGTCTCCTATCACAGTAAGACTAAGCTTATCTAAAGTAATTTATATAAATTGATTGGGTAGTATTCAGAGTTGTTGTAAATTTAATGTTATGGGGCACTAGGAGAGGCCACAAGTATAAAACACATAAGGCAGTGAAGCAGTCCGATGGCACGATAATGGTTCTGGTTCCTGTGGGGGTAATAACACAATATTCCTTCTAAAAACTTTCAGACTTTCTCATAAGCTGCTCTGTAACAGGATCATAAGATATTCCTATGAATGCACTGTCGGTTTCAACATTTCCCTTCCGGGGAACAATCTTCACCTGGTTGTTTTTGTGAACCACTGTTTTAGTGTTTCTTCAGTGTTCTTTTGGCAGGGTAGAAACCAGAAATCTGTATTAGGAATGATAAATACTCATCATATACTTTGTTGCTTTCCTCTAGGTTTTTCAGTTTTATATCCATAGCTTGAACATGGTCTTGCAAAAACCTGTGTGCTCTCACCTTCTCCTGAGGCCATGGGTGTGATGGATGTGCAATGTCTCTCATTACTGGTCAGCATCTTGCAATCTGGATCTGTTTATTTTAGGTGGGAGAAGGAGAGAGAGACGTGAAACTAGGGAGTTGTTTAGAAGTTAAATTGTGTTTGTTGGCTGCGACTTTTCTAACTTTTAAAAAGAACATTTGGTTTTTATTGACAAAATTTCTATATTGGACACTCTGACAGAGTAGAAGGTAGGCTAAAAGGGCTTGTTTATTGAAGGAGTTATTCAGAAATAGCTAAAGTGGTTTCATGTCCTTGTAATGTGACATTCATTTCTGGAATAGGCAGGGTCACAGGTAGCGTTATTTAAAAATAGCTGTTACAATTATTAGTCTGCATCAGTCCAGGATAACTTTCTAGTATTAACAAGCACTCAGAAATCAGTGTCGTTAATATCCTTCATAATTTTTATGGGTAATGACTTGTCAGCTAAAGCCAGTGAAACAGCTATACATAACTAAAAAAACCCCAATTGATGCATCTGTTTTTGGGGTTTTTTTTATTGTTGAAAGGCCAAGGAATGTCTTTGAGGCAATGCATCGTTTCTAGATTTGGAACCACACACTGTTTTGAACAGGATCATGTCTGATGAGATGAGTTTGATGAGATGATAGAAACACGAGGTTTTAATCATGTTGGTAAATAACAATGATTAATTGTAAAATTCCCATATTCTTAATAGAGCATATTATTTTATTTGACTTGTCTTAATCTGTCAGAATGCTCAAAACAGAACGTTATGATTCCTGGCCACCTGTTAACTAGATCACATGAACAGGTTATAAGCTCCTAAGAAGTACTGATACCCATCGTGGCTGTAGTTAAGACACAGACTAGGTGGCTGGGCAGATGATCGGCAAAACTTTTGGTCAGCTGCTTACATAATAACTATCAACAAAATTCAAGTGCTCCATAGCCAAATAAACATATTGCCATTTCAAAAAAAGAGGATAATCCTGCTTGTTCCCCTTCAGTAAAGTCCATTCCTCTATAGAGGAGCTCATAAAAAACATCGTGTTTGGCCTGAATTCTAGGATTTGGGTTTTGATCATGTTCTACTATAATGTTTACCTTTTTTAAATAATAAACAGTGACGATCATCAGTGTAAACCC
This sequence comes from Microhierax caerulescens, assembly GCA_035590215.1. Taxonomy (NCBI): domain Eukaryota; kingdom Metazoa; phylum Chordata; class Aves; order Falconiformes; family Falconidae; genus Microhierax; species Microhierax caerulescens. The sequence goes on along the minus strand of JAVJGJ010000037.1, from coordinate 66,344,829 downwards.
TTAGTTAACACAGTAATCGTTCTTCAGTTTGAATGTATTTCAACACTAATCATAATTCTGATAATGTAATCAAAATCCTACAAATATAATTAGAATTATAATTCCATTCTCAAAACAGTAGTTTTTACAGTTATCCAACAAAATCATGATCTTTTTTCTTATTAGCCATTATCAGTAAAATCCAAAGACCACTAACTGTATTTTATACTATTTGAGTGTAATAATGAAAATACACTTCACATACCAAGTATATTTAACATACCCCATTTCTTCCTAGGTAATACACATTAAAGTATTTTGTGAATCCCCTCTATTATTCATCATCAAAATAAAGGTGCCTAACTTACTGTCTCTGTAGGTCACATACGACAGATAATATAAAAATAATTGCCTAGGAAGACATGGAGAAGTAAATGATTATTACTATTATGAATTCTGCAAAAAAAAAAATAAAAATAATTGGCATCAAGAAAAGTTCAGGTCATATTGATAAATGCTCCAGAGCTCAGCAAATTATTACAGTTAACTAATACTAATACTAATGCTACTGATTTATACTAATACCATTATAATAATGAAAAGTTATTTTTACTACAAGAATTTAAAATAAAATTTCAAATTATTTTGTGAGATCAGCTGTATTAAGACTTCTGTTCAGAGTACTGATAAAATGACTCAACAGAAACATACATAAATCAGTAGTTATATAACATTCTCATTACATCTGATATATTTCAATTAATTTAAATTACTTCTTTGAAATGGTTTTATTTGTCTGTATGTGAGCATACACATGTATAAGTATATGTACACATGCACATAAAACATACATTTTTAGCTAGGAATGGATGGACAGAGAGCTGACATTTTCATGTATAGCTTGGCCTTCCTTTCACTGAAGCATTACTCCAAGAAATTAATTGTTATTTTATTTATTGTCATTCTAAACCTAAACCTGTTTATCTTTGCTTACATCCAAGAGTACACAGAGTAATAGCAAATGGCAGTGTACATTTCAGTGCTGAAAGCTGCCACAGTTTAGGCAATATTAGGGTAAAGTGAACAGAGTTATTAATAAAAGACTTTTATTACCTCAAGTTCTCTTGAAAATTTTTGTGATGAGTGTGCCTATAGTGCTTCGTAGGAATTGCTTCAAAACATCGTACAGGGAGATATTACAGACTGGAGGTTCAGTTTGTCCTTCTGTTGACACTGGATGGGAAACCTGCAATACATATTATAACTGAAAGAGAGACTATATCCCTATACCTAGTTGTTTAGCAACTATAATCTTTATATGCTGACTTAATTTTGGTTGTGTAACTTTTCTCTATAGAGATGCATTATATTGTCACCTATCAAGAGCTAAGAATACAGAGACTTCTGTGGATAAAAGATAAAGGGTTTTTCAACTTTGTATTTGTTCACTAGGAGAAATAACCTAGCATAGAAATTATGTTGCTCCTATAGGCTTTTGTGCCAGAGAAAATGTGTAAGAAATTATTTTTAAAGTAACCTTTTAAGTTCTCTTAAATTAATTATTCTTACCAACAGCAGAATTTTCTCAGCCCTGTTCATAATAGTATAACTGAGAGTATTTTAGGATGGAGTTTAAGTGGATATAGCTAGACTCTCCAACAGCTGGCTTCTTCCATATCCTAAATTTTCTGGAGAGCTATGTGTTCTTATTAGGCTTTTTAATCTATCTAGATATAACTAAACCTGACTGTCTAGTAAAATCAGTCTTCCCTAATTACTTCACCTGGGTGGGAAAAGCATCCATTTTTCTTCTTTGCAATGCTTTCTATTGTTTTCTTATACGACATGAACTGTGCTAAAACTATGCAGTAGAGAAAAGATTTCCATTGCACTTGCCTCCCTCAAGACACTTTCTCTTCTTCCCTCTTCCATCCTTTCATTCATATTTGAAAGGCTCCTAATGTTGAATTTTTTAGGAGTATTTTTTAAAATAATGTTTTCCCATTCAGCTTCTCATTCTTAACTGTGTGAAACGGTGTTCATGCAAAATTATGTCAGCTTTAGTTGGCTGCTCACAAGTTATCTCATGCCTCAGTTCTCTAGCCAGAACTCTCAGACAGGAGAATGCACTCTAGTTAGGAAAAAATAGAAATCCAGCTAAGATAAAATAGAAATAATAATAGTAAAAGTGGGAAATTGGTCTGTATGCAAATCAGTGACTTGTGGTAAATGTTTTGATCCCATTTAGTCTGTTCTCTCAAAGTGCATGATTTGCATAAATATGTGACTTGGCACCTCTGTTTCCTTGAATCCGTTTTAAATATCCCCATAAACAGGGATACTAGGAATCTCCCCTTTTTCTTTTATGGCCTGTTCAGAAAAATCCAGACCTTCTTGTATAGGTGTTAGGGCATTTGACAAGAGTGAAAAAACAGGTTTTCAAGTACCTGAGTGATCTTCTAACATGAACACTTTGTGAGACCAGTCTGCAGGAATCAGAAGGGAAGAAACCCTCCTAATAAGCAGAGATCGCTAACTATTTTTTGCACACATACCAACCTCAAAAGCATATGGGTACACGTACACATGTGAACCGTGGCTATAAGTGACAAAAATTTGTATGTAAAACACTTTACCAGGTTCTAACTTCGATGCAATTAACAAGATTACATGAAAATGTGTATGCAATTTAGGTAGAATTAAACATGCATATGTGATTAGTAGTTGTACGGAACTGTTTATAAGGACAACAGCTCAGATATATCACACAGCGTATTCCACTCAAGCATGGAATGACACGCTATGTAACAAATATCTATGCTATTACTGAGCAAACTTCACAAAGCAATCTTTACAGAGCTATGAGAGTCAGAGTGGAGCTAACACATTTCAGATCACTGGACAAGTTATAAAACATGAAATAAACATTTTGATATTTTTTCTTTCCACTCAGTCAAGAAGTACCTTACCTCCTGAAATCAAAAGTAGAACCCACGAGCACTATATAGCATGATCTGATTTTTACTGGAAGTAAAAAAAGCTTTGGTTATTTGCCTCTGTTGCAGCACAAATTAGTAGGCTGCAACAAGGCTTTTACTGTCAGTCAGATCCTACTGTCCATGCTGTTTCTCCTTCCTCCAGAGACCAGACCACACTGCTCCCTCCTCCAGCCAAGCACCTATCCCCTAATCCTCAGTGCTGTTTAACCATTTAGCAGGAACGAGCTACAGCTGCACATTGGCCATGTCAATCAACCCACTGTCTTCTCGGCAAGGCCACAGCTGCATGTTATCAATGCTAATCAACCCACTGCCTTCAGTCCTCTACATGCCTCCTTGTCTAGATCCTCTCTAAGGTGTTAGCCTGTCACATGCTTTTTAGCTGTTCACCAATGTTTTTCAGAGCTTCATAGTTTATGTCTGAACTAAATTATTGAAAGTTGATTTACAAGTGTACTTGTACCATATTAAACTGATAAGGGGTAGGCTTTCTTAATACACTCCTGATTGTCAGGGTTACTGTCAGGCTTAAGTATCTACATCATGTTTAGAAAGAGACAGGGTCAGGATGTTTGTTGGATATAGGCTATACTTTAGTACTCTATCTGTGCCCAAGGCAGCCAGGTGCAGTGAGAGGTAACTTCAGGCAACATTTAGTTGGCATGGCAGAGCACAGACTCACTATCTCAGGTGTTGGACCAAAGACTGCAAATCAGTGTATGCTTTCTTGTAAACAGTAGATGTGGTGAATGATTTATTGAAAAAAAATCTCCACAGGCTTTTGGGCAACTTACTGTCTTGATGTTCCTCTATTGGACTTGCTCCCTAGTGTCACTAGGACACTAGTATTCCTCTCCTGTATTGGGAAAGAAAAAATGAGGAAGATACTCCAGGTGTGGTCACAAATGCCAAATCTAGGGGATCTTAATCTGCTGGCTATGCTCCTGCTAGTACATCTGACTATGCAGTAAACCTTTATTGCTGCAAGGCTACACTGCTGACTGATGTTCAGCTTGTTACCCCAGGAGCTCAGTTGTTTTGTTGTTTTTTTTAACAAAACTTATTTCCGTCTGGTCAGCCCTAGAAAATACTGCTGCATGTGGATATTTCATCTGAGGTTTAGGACTTTCTACTTGCCTTTGTTGATCTTAATGAGTTTCCGTCAGCCCAGTCTGTCAGAAGCCCTGTTGTTTAGCATATCAATTTCTTCCTTTAAATTTGGTTTCATTCACAGACTTGCTGAGGGTGCATTTTGCTGTTTCATCCAGGTACGTAACGAAGATACTAAATGATAGCAGCCCTAGTACACACCTGTGAGGAAAGCCTCTAGTAACTGCCTGGCAAATGGATTTCAAACTGCTACTCATTACCTTTTAGCATCCTGATCTAACCAGTTTTCCATCCATCTTTAGTCCCTATCTCTTTAGCTTGGCTACAAAGACACAATGGGAAACCATGTCAAAAGTCATGACAAAGTCAAGGTAAACAGCATCCCCTGTCCACCAAGCCAGTCATCAGAGAGGGAAGTCAGGCTGGTTAAGCATGATTTTCCTGTTGTAAATGCATTGTGGTTGTTCCCGTTCTTCTTCTGCCTATGAATGACTTCCATATGCAGATATTCTCCATAATATTCCAGGAGACTGAAGTGAGGCTGACCAGCCTCTGATGTCTCAGATCATCTTTTTCACTAATCTTGAAGAGTGGTGTGACACTGTCCATTCTCTAGTCACTAAAGACCTCTCCTGGTCACTCAGTTTTTGAAAGGTGACTTTGAGTAAGCTCCCTCATTGCATAAGATCTCATGTGGTCTTGTGAACTGCTGTATAACCAATTTATTGACTCAGTTGAACCTTAACCTACCATAGGCAGTACCTCAGTCTCTCAGATGCTTCTGCCACTAGAGGAAATGCGAAGGGAATACCTTATTAGTTAAGAACTTGACAAAGAAAGCTTTGAATACTGCTATCCCTTTATTTTTGGCATTCACATTCTTTGCCAATTTCAATTGCAGCAAAGTTTTAGCTTCCCTAATTCCATGGCCAATCAATATTTTTAATTTTCTTCCAGGTTGTAAGGCTTCTTTCAGTCATCTAAAGAAGGCTGCATCTTATTTTGCCTTTTCATCAGGAGGTCTGTAGCAGAAACCCATCACAACAGCTTCCTCACTAGCTTCCCTTTGATTCTGACCTATAAACTCTCAGCTGGCTTGTGGACCATTTCATAGCAAAGCCACACATAGTCAGGCTGCTCTTGTGCATAGAGCATAATCTCTCTTCCTCCCATTCCCAACCTGTGTTTCCTGAAGTATCTATATATACCCAGTACAGTGCTCCAGTCATGTGAGCTTTCCCACCATGCTTCTGTTACCCTGCAAGTGCTCACAACTTCTAATTCCTCTTCTTTTTTTTTTTTTTTTTTTTTTTGTAATTGTGAATTTGTTGTTGTCCAGG
>JAVJGJ010000037.1:66306349-66334319 GCA_035590215.1 Microhierax caerulescens | reverse complement strand
ATGTCCCCCCCTCCGTCCTTCTTCCCCCCGTTTATATAGTCAGCGTGACATCATATGGTATGGAATATCCGTTTGGCTGGTTTGGGTCACATGCCCTGGTCATATCCCCCCCAATTTCCAGGGCCCCTGCAGCCCTCTGGCTGGCAGGGCCAAGGAACTGAAAAGTCCTTGATTTAGTATAAACATCACCCAGCAACAACTGAAAACATCAGTGTGCTGTCAAGGTTGTTCTCACATCGTAACCAAAACACAGCACTGTACTAACTACTAAGAAGAAAATTAACTCTGTCCCAGCTGAAACCAGGACAACAGAAAATTGAAAATATTTTATAATTCAAAACAATAAAATAGCCTTGACATTTACAATGGTTTCTTTTCCAGAAATTTGTTTTATTAGAAAATTACAAAATCTGAATAAAGTTCTACATGGAGTTAAAGCATTTCCAAAGGAAAGGGAAATATGTTCAAGCACAATGAGGTTTAGAAAAAGAATATTTGGGAGTAAATGAAAGCTGTGTTCTGAAAACGCTGAATTTAAATTGGCAAAGGGACTTCAAACTCGTTTTCTGTTCCAGAGGGACTTGAGGACCTAGGACCCTCCAAGATGCTCCAGACTCCTAGGTGTGCTACAGAGATGCCTTTCTTATGACCAGGGCCTCAGGAGTTCCGCCCCCAGAATCAATAAGCCAGTTTATGACAGATCTATAGCACTGTGGAGTCTGCTAATTCTGCAGGTCCATAGATTTATCAGACTCCACAGCAAGGGCTCAGCAGCCATTTTTAAGAAAACTAAGTCAGGGTGTTTCAGTCTGTGCAGAGTAATTGCATTGGCTTACACTAGATCACAATCTGTTTTGTTTTAGATGCAACTTTACTGTCAGAAACTAAACTTCACAAAAACATGAGGAAGTATGGCTGCTTACTGTTTATAATTAGTAAATAGAGACACAGAAAATAACTTTTCCAGAATAGTAGAATTAGTAAGAGAAAAAGAAAATTGTACCACTACTTTTGATGGCATTCCTTACCTACATGCACTACATGCAAGGTTCATCATTTATCTCTCTGAAAACAATTCCTGAACTATGTAATATCATACCTAGATCAATGTAAAGAGCTTGATTTCAGTATATTGGAAGATGTACTAAAATAATGAGAATTTACTATCCACTTTATACTCACATTCTGCAAAGAGTTGTACAAATCACAAAGCCTCTTGCAAAGAATATGCTAACTTTTTCTAAGACAAGAGATGTCACTTTGAACCTGAGAGATATTAGAACTCTCAAAAGAAAAAAAAATAGCCTTTTAAATCCTATTCGTAAAATGAAAAAAATTAGCTAAAATAGTTTCCATCAGCTGGAATAAATTCTTGTTCTCTTCAATATAAGCAGTGATTTCAGAACTGCTGGTGCATAGGTCAGCTGCCTACTGCTCCAGCAGAATAATACTCAGTGAGAAGCAGAACCTGATGCTTTTTAAGCTTTTGATTTTTTACCATGTCGTGCAGTGAGGGGATAAGATTTGCCTTGTGGCAGGAGTATGTCCCTCAACTCATGGATGACCTGAGATCTTTCAAGGTGTGGATATCATTATAGAGTTACAGCTTCTTTGCAGCACCCCTTAAGCATCTTGTCCTAATGGCAATTGCACTTCCTCAGAAGCCAATGGCCAGAGACATCCTACCTAATTCCATTCTTAAGGGTGTCCTGAAGCCAGAGAAAATGAGACTGTGCATGTTAATGTTGATTTTGTCAACATCAGTTTAGCAGCAGAACAACTTCATGGTTTTTCAAGGCAGATGGAGGTTATTAATTGTGATTCAGTGTATGTTATTTATGTATCACTGTGTGTTGTAGGTGCCTTATAGTCATGTATGAACACAAGGTCCCAACCTAAAGAACTTAAGAAATGGAAAAAAAAAGGGAAAAAAAATGACAATGCAAACAAAGTGTATTTTGTCAGAATAATTTCTGTTAGAATACATGTCAAGCAGATAGCTTTGGCATTATTTTTTTGCTCTTGCTTTGAAATCTTTTAATTTTCCCAACTATTTTCATCCCTTTGCCACAAAATTCTGTGGAAGATTTTGAAGCTTGGGAATGGAGCTTTTGGGAAGACATCACAATGTCAGTTTAAGAGACAGTAGTACCTCCCTAAAATAGAATATCTTTGGTTTTCCTACCTCCATTTCTAAGGACTTCTAACCCATTCTTGAGGTAAAGGAACTTCTGCAATGCTGTGTTGGAAAAACAAAGAAATGCTCTTAAACTGTACCGAAAAGGACATAAGAATAACCAAGCTGCTGAAAAAATGTCTCTCTTTTCCTAAATAGGTACAGAATCATGGAGGTTTTGCAGAAAACCTTCAAGCACAGTTTTATTCCCCTTGTTTACTATAAAAAACTGATCAGAACATTGGTAAAAGGGGACAAAAAGAATAATCTTTGAATTGACCCTGGGCTTGAAGGAAATGAAAATCATTTCAAGAGATTTTTTTATCCTTTTTCATATGGCCATCCCTTCTTTGGGATTAATTTTTCTTTTAAACTTTACTTCTTTCCTATCTTCCTGTTGACACAATGTGCCAGAAGAATGATGTAGTTCATTGAATTAACACCACCACCACCACCCCCGGTACCTGTGTCTATTTTGATCTTAGTTACATCCCTAAATAACAATAATGAAAAGTCTAAGATCTTTCCTTCCTCGTGTTTGGTTTCATATATTCAAAAGGACAACATTTTATTCACTTAGGATGTTTTTACTCTCAAACCATTCTCAAGCTAGTCAGTGTAGTTTTATAAATCAAATGCCAAAGCCACTTTAACCAAAATCTATGATATATCCTTTGCCTAAAGGAGCTGCATCATTTTAAGACCCTAAGTGTATCATAGAATGATATTGCTTGCTAGCTAGTCGGAGATGACTAGAGGGTAGACTGGGAGCTGAAATCTCAGCTGAAACTATTTTACCCTGTGCCATTCTCTGAAGTAAACTCATACAGGTGATGTGAAGCTAGCAGCTCTGCAGGCTGCTGAAGCTTGTTATCTAGCTAGTGCAGTGTAACTCAAAGATGGGGAAACAGGATGCTTAAGCCCCATGTTGTCATTGATGCAACATCTTAATAAATTCATTTGTGTGGAATGGTCCATAGCATCTACAACAGTCATAAAGGGTTTGAGTTTTTGAAAATATTTTTATTTCTTGCTGCTAAACAAATTTCTATGAAAAATAAACAAACCACTAACAACATAAAATTGAATATGCCTTGATGAAGATTTAGTCTGTCTCATCAAGCCTAATTCTCATGCCTGATATGCTGATTGATGGTAATGGTGGAAGTGTTTTCTGTAGTTAACTCTTATGTTTAGGATAATACACAGAATATTGCTAAGAGAAACATTTATTTTCTGGTGACATTTTAAACAAGTAGTAAACAATGAAAAACAATCATAGAATGGTTTGGGTTGGAAGGTACCTTAAAGATCATCTAGTTCCACTCCTTCTGCCATAGGACACCTTCCACTAGACGATGTTGCTTAAAGCCCCATGCAGCCTAGCCTGGAACAGTTCTAGGGATGGGGAACCCACAGCTTCACTGGGAAACCTGTTCCACTGTCTCATCACCCTCACAGTAAAGAATTTCTTTCTAATATCTGATCTAAGTCTACCCTCTTTTAGTTTAAAACCATTACTCCTTGTCCTATTGCTACAGACCCTATTAGAATGTGGCCTCTTTACTATAGGAAAGGGAAGAAAACACACATATTGGTTCTCTGTTTTATGGGTGACAACATTTGGCAACAGCAACAAACTGGTGAATTTCATTGACATAATTCAGTAAAATCAAAAGACATGAAGTTTAACATGTAATAGACTTCCCTAGATTTGCTTAAGTTAATATTGGTGTTGTATAGAATCTGGTAGAGATATCCACCACTGATAATTGTATGAAGCATTGTGCCTTGAGGAGCAGGAGGCTGAAGGCCAGTCACCCTTGCTCGTTTGTTGCAGTCAGCTGGTATGAATCAAATGAGTTCCACAGAGCCTCTTCAGAGGTAAATTTCAGGAAAGAAACTGTTCCCTTTGTTGTATCTTTGAAGAAGACATTTTGGGGTAGACAGATGTGGAGAGAAAAGTCTGTGGATCATACTCTGGTTAGGGAACTGGCTTTGCTTTGTTGTTTACTTTGTGCTTGTTTGCATCTGGAAATTCAGCTGTGCCTGAGAACATACCCCAGAAAAGAAATGTGGTTCATTCCTTCCTAAGATATGGCAGCCAAAGTTTGGACCACGATGTGTCACAGGGAGATCCTGGAAAGAAACTTCCAAAACTGGTAACATCATGGAAAAGGACACCCTGCTTTCTGATTGCTTGACTTCAGTAAAACTTACAAGCTCTATCATAAAGATGAGGCACGCTGCATAGAACACTTCAGAAAGATAATGTTCTTCAATGCTAGCAGTAACAGTTCTCAGAAAAGATTCTCTGGTTTTGCAGGCCTTTTGGCTAAACTAAAAAGCAGAATTAAGACAAGAGACACTTCTCCCTTTGGCTCTTAAATACCCAAAAGTGAACACTAGCTCAAATCTGCATAATTTCTCTGCGCAGCCTGCATGAGTTACATAACATTTGAAGATGGAAACATCAGGGCACATGATTTTATATAGGAAGAGGTAACTGTCAATTTGAATTTTTGTTATGAAATTTGTGCTCCCTTTATTTCATGAGAGGATGCTAGTGCAAGCGTGTGTCAGCTGTGAAATATATAGTACTTTCTGAACAGGAAAACTAAAGAAGATAGGATACATAGGGATAGTGCATGTCCTGGTGCAACAAATGATAAGAACAGAAATTATTTAGATCCTGTTGTCAAAAAGCAGTATAAGTACAACTTAAAAAAAAAAAAAGCCATATAAAAATTTTTATAAAAATAAAAAGCAGGATAAAGACAACTTTGCTCTTATATATTATACATTAGTTAAAATAATGTATTGTAGTCTTAAGTCATGAAAACACATTCACAATAGAAATATCTGTGAATATGCACCAATTTCTGTCTTTGTTACATTTGACTACATCCTTGAGTTTGGTTGTAGTGTTATTTTCCTGCTTGTTGGCTGCAGTTCAGTAGATCATCAAAATGTACTATTGTCAAATCAAAAACTTCTTGTAGCAAAAAGATATTGTCAGCAGCTTCTTTTTTTCCACTTGATTAAGAAACTGTAAGTAGCACAGTTCTCATATCTGAAAGACATGCGAAGCACAGTCATAGGAATATAAAATATCTGGTTTTGTTACTAAAATACCAACATTTGTTATATATATCAACATACTAGCAAAGATTTGTAATGACAGGAGCCTGCTCTGACGTACTGGCCACTAAAGAGTTAATGCTGTACTCAGCTAGCTAGACCACAGCTGTGAAGAGTTAAATAGTAAAGCTGGGATGAAGGCCTGATGAAAAAATCAGACCAAAGTTCATAAGTCTGAATAAATGACTCCCTGATAGTCAGTAGAAGAATGAATAATACTAAAAAAAGACTTTAATGGAAGCTCTCTTAGAAAAGTATTATGAGAATGATAATATTTTGTGGCTTTTTTTACTAAATTGTTTTGCATACCACAGTTAAGAGCAGGTGAAGGTAAGAACTTTGATATTTGTAATAATGGATTCTTATGCAAGTATTTTTATTGATTAACTTACTATTTTGATAATGGAAGGTTTTTTACTATGTTCTGCCCACTTCAGTTTTTTCAAATGTTTTTTAATTGTTTGCAGGTAACCAGAAATTATTTAAAGAAAATAAAACATGAATGGACAGGTCGTTCTTCTTAGCTTTTATGTTCAGTTGGGTTTTTTTAAACAAAATAACACTTCTGATGTTTTCAAACTGCTTGTAATAGTATTTTATTTAGAGCTGGTTTTATATGCTAGCGAGCCAGTGCTAATTCTTTAGAGCTATTTTATCTTTTTTAGGACATAGGCTTCCTGAATCATGACTTGGTCTGCCTATACTATGTTTAAAACTACAGACATATTAATAAAAATCTCATTATATTCTGCACTCAGCATCTATTGTACATCTGAAGGAGAATGTATAGATGAAGATTAAGTTTTTATTTATTTATTTATGAGCTGAACTGTGGGACTGATGACCAAACTCCTCAGCTCTGGAGTTAGTAGTGTAAGCTGAATTCTAGCTTCATGCAGAAGAAAAACTAGGAACAGATCGCTCATTTCATCCCTGTTCTCTGGACTCTTTCCGAATGTAACCTGGGCATACAAGCTAGAGGAGATCTATGCTCCAAAAAAGTATTTGATCTGGCTGATATCAGGGATTAGGACTCAAGATTATGCTGTGGAATATTCTTCCTCTTATGTTTAGATGCCACCTCAGTGTTTTATGAGGGGGAGCTTGGAATGAGTAGTATAGATGCTACACAATTCAGAGAAGGAGGATGGAAGGGAACGTGTGATTATCCTGTAAGATGGAAGCTGTGAGGAAGGCAGGCTTGTACATCAGGAGGTGGCACAGGAAATAGCGTATCTGTAACTGCACGCAAGTATTATTTACATTGCTCCAGGTTTGTTTGTTGGGTTGGGTTTTTTTTTCTTTGATCATACTGAAATGGTGCTTTTTTGCAGCTGCACGTTATTTTTGCATCTAAGCCTTAGCACAGGAGCAGTTAAGAATAAGTTTATGCTTTTCTTCATGTAGTATCAAAAGACTGGAAGTACATACTTTGACTCAGCTGAGGTCACATGTTAGGGATTTCTTGCCTCCTTCCCTGTTGCAGTGATTAGTGTAGGCCACTGCAGAAATTCAGAATTCATTACTTTAGTGTTGTCTCCTTACCCTGACCTACTAGAATGCTTCCAGAGGAACATTGAAGGCATACTGTGATTTTTGTGATGAGGGAAGTGGATTCTGCACAGGAACGGTTAGTCACTTGTTGTGGCTCCTCTGCACCAAATTTCTTAAGTAGGAGTGCCTATTCTGAATTCAAGATGCTAAGCCTTCTTATATGCATTAAAACCTCCCATGTTGTTGCTTACTCTGACCCTGCTGTGCTGTATGGACTTCACTGAACCTACTTAGGAGAGCTGGAGAAGGGAAGTTTTGCATGTACTTATGCATGTACTGCCTGGGACTTGTCATCTTTTGTTCTGTAACTTTAAACATTTGTGTGTGTGTGCACGGAATTGCTGCATGCTTCCTTTAGAGAGTTGGCGCAACTTCTAACTGACAGGTGGTATGTACTCTGTTATATGCTTTTTGTTCTTAATATGCAGAATCTAACTAAAAGTCCTTTCTGACAGATGAATATGTTGTTTAGTGTTTGGAAATGGTTTATTCTGGGTTATATGCTGCTTCTTAATGACAGCAGCTTCTTCTATTTAGTCTGTGCTTTAGAGTTCCAGAAGCACCAAGTTGGAACATATGAATAAAGGATATTTCCTGGTTTGGAAAAAAACTAGGTACTAGAAACCAGTATGTGCTTACCTGTTCTGAGAGCACTTGCAAGCCTGATCCTTTACTCTAAGATACCTACTTTTGCTTTCAGGAATAAACATTGATTTATGCCCCCTCTTGACATCTGGTTTGCCTTTTTCTACATTACAACTTAGTTTCATACAGGACTCTGAAGAGGACTTGTCCTCTGTGTGCCTTCTTTTGTCCATTCCTGGTCACTTTAGGTAATGAAAGGCTGGGCAGAGGGGTCCTCCCCACCAACACTGCCCCTGCCTCCTCCAGTTTTCATTCTTCTGGAAACTGCAAACACAAGTAGGAGAGTTTATAAAGCAGTTTGGGCATTTGGATGGCTTAAATGAAGAACATTACAAGTATAAAAAAAGTCAGGCTAATGCTACATAACTCCAGTCAAGTACTAGATAGATAGATAGATAGATATTTAAAAAAATGATGTGTCTCAGACTGCCATTTATTATGTGCCTTTATGGCACCAACTGCAGGAAAGTCCAACCTTGTTGTGACCCCTGGTGCTTTAACAAGATAAATATTAAATAATAACACTTTTCAAAAGTATGTTCAAATTACATAAAACCCACTGCTAAAACAGTTCTAGAAAACAGTGTCAGTAAAGCAAGATAAAATTTTTTCACTTATCAGTGTTACCAAATACTACACAACTTAAATTGAACTTGCAATAAAAATATGAAGTCATATTAAATGTAAAAACTTGTGTGCTTTAATGTAGTGCTCTGGGAATTTGACTGTTTATGATTTTTAACAGTTTTATAGCTTCAGGTATCATAATGTACTAGAGAGCTTCCTGTTCTTGTGCTACTTTTTATTTGCGAGTCTTTCCAAGTGCTATGTGTGCCCTCGTTTTAAACAAAGCAGTATCACAATGGACTTCAATTGTGATACACTTAATGTCTTGATATATCACTTCTGCATGAAACACGTGGTCAGTATTAGTCTGAAACATAGAACTGATGCAGATGATGGTGCACATTGTTAGAATGGAACAGGTGGTATAATGGTAAATAGTGTGAGCAGCTCTGAGTGGCATTACTTATCCAAGGGTATTTAATAGGCTGTACTGCTGGAGTAATATTAACATATACAGTTTTTGAGGGGAAACATATTAGTCTAGAGTAAAAATAATTGTTCATAAATCAGTAGTTTTTTTCATTTATCTTAATTTCATGAATTGAAAATGCTGTTTCCATGACTACCATTTCTGCACGTATTTGATTACATTGTATTGTAATTTATGGCACAAAAATGCAAACCCCACCAGCAGTATCTGAATTAGCATGTAGCAGGTTTATAGCTTGCTTTGGCCCCAGGCACAAGTAATAAAATCCGAGCTTTAAGTACCATTGGGGTTTATGGAATGAAGACATCTGCATTATTGTAATAAAATGTTCCTTAGTGTAATAAATATAACTGACAGAAGTGCATGACTTCCTTTATGAAAAATATGTTGATAACAATATAGTCTTTAAATACTGAAGAAACTGACTATTAAAATTTTATGTTTCCAGTTAGAGACATCTGTTGAGCATTTAGCTGGTATTATCAGTTTACTGCTGGGTATACCTAATAAGACTTTTAGTTTACAATTACATTGAGAAATACTGATGAAAAAAAGGTATTAACCTTCTGCTGATTAATGTTTTTTAACAGTTAACATTTTAATTTTGCAATAGATATTTATGAACACAGGGTAATAGATTAGATCATAAACAGTTTCTTTTGCCTTCTCCAAGAAGCTCTACGGGAATTTTCATTTCCAGTTCGATCAAAAGCAATTTCACTCTCATCTTTTCAAAGATGGCCAAAATGCTATAGATGTTCTAGTTCTTGCTTATTTTTATCAATCTACCTTCATTTATATGCTATCAAAAATTCATTATACAGATGGTTTAGGTGTACTGATTAACTGAAAACATTTCCAAAGCAAGGTTAAAACATATCCCAGCTGGGCTGTTGTTTCTATTTGAGACATGCTATCGTCTTTTCCATTTGGTGTCCCTGTCAAAAGCTTAGTGTAATTCACTCATCTTTTGATATTTAGATGTGTATAGTCCTCTTTCTTTATTGAGCAGAGTATTTTTTCTTTTTTAAAGCAAGGCTGGTAGAGGTGGGGGGAATTGCGTATAGCAAGGGTTTATTCCCTTCAGTCTTGTTTACCCAGTGTTAGAAGCTGCTGAATCACTGTGTACGAGTTAATCTCACATCCAGTATTACATTGCTAAGTTTGCAACTGTGGAAGTAACCAAAAGCATTGAAATACTGGTCTTTGAAAACTTTCTTCTAGACATAGGTAGAAACTGTTTTATCTTCTGGATCCAGTGGATAAACAATTTGAATTTCTGGCTATGAAATTTCTCAGGTCTTGGAAGAAGAAAAGGCAAACCAATTTATGCTATCTGTACATATTGCTCTTTAAAACTAGTATGGTTTATTACCTCAGAACTTAAATTAAGAATTAGAGCAAAAACCTATTGTAAACTCAACAGGGTATTTAGTAAAACCATGGAGCTCTAAAGAACAAGACATTAATTTTCAAAATATGGTTCCAGAATTATGGTTTTTTCATTGTAATAATTACTTGAAACTAACTTTATATACTTTATTCAGAAATCTAGCTGCTCATGTTTGCAGACTTTCTTAAGCCTTTTAATGTTAGTTTGTTTTGAACAGAACATCTCCCTAGATTTTTTTGTGCTGAAGGTCCTGCTTGAACACTTGCAATTTTGCAGTCATAATGTTTGGTTGCCAGTATAACAATCATTTCTACTCTCTGACTGACAGGCTTCCACAATGATCACAGGATGTTTTCCTGTCTTCTTAACAACTCTAATGTATTGAACTTTCCCTTCTCATTCTGTTATTTTTTCCAGCCAATCAATTTACTGCTTTTTGTTTCCTTTTCCATCTTTCTTTGCTCTTCTCCATGTTTTTCTTTTGGTTGGGTTTTTTGTCCTTTTTCATTCCTACTCTCTCTGTGTAGCTTTATGACAGCACAAAGACTTCAAAGATGAAACATTTTCTTTGCACTGTCACAAAGCTGTGAGTGTCAAACACTGTGTGTTAGTAACAAACCAGATTCTTCAGCCCAAAATAAAAGGAAGTACCAGAGCTGGACCTTAGGCTATTGCAAATAGGAGAAACACATAGATTACTCAAAGTCAAAATTAAAACTTCAGTATTTGAGAGAATGGCCTTTCCTCTTAGATGATCTCAAAGGAGTAACTTGTGCTTCTACTAAATTGTTTCTACTTGTGTCAAACCATGTCTTTGTTTTTGCTGCCTCTGACCTCCTGCATGTGGAAGGCACTTTTAATGAACTTTGGCAGTGGAAAATCACATGTATGCTGGCCTTTATCTTAGTTGAACAGTTCTAATTGAGGTGTGCTTTTATTTTGAAGCATAAATGAAATATATGAAAATGTAAAAAGTAGTTCCTAGGCTTGTTGGAAATTTTTGGAAAAAAAGATGCTTCAAGATTTCATTCTCCCAAAAAACTAAATGTGTTCGGTTTTTGGCTCCCCTTTCCCCATCTCTTCCTCCTCTGTTTATATTCCTAGTCATGTTGGGGGAATCCTTCTTTAAGACAGAACTCAGAAAAAGCTCAGCTACTTACAGGGCAATGTTATTATGAGGTCATGATCAAATCTTGATGTAATCAAGATTATCACCTGGTGAACACTAAAGGCTTTTTAACAAAAATATTCTTCAGTGATGAGTCAAGTCAATATCTGAATAATACTTTAAATTTTAATAATGAAATTCATTAGAAGGTCTTCCTGTGTTGCATATGAGCTATATAATCTTAGAATGGTCATGAGAGGTTGGTGTTAATATTATAATTTTGCAATGAACTGAGACTAAGTAGTCTAAATTATCTAAATTACTTTCGCAAGTTTATGCTATAGTTCAGGACAAAGCTAAGAATAGGATGTTAGTGAACTTAAAATTATATTTGATCCAGTGGGTGTCCTCAAATGTGAAAAGCTGTTATTTAAACTTAAAGTAATATTATTATAATTATGTAAAACATGGGGAAAAAAATCTAAGCTCTCCGAACAGGTATGAAATAAGATATATAGTACATCTCACTTAATGACTATGTATAGTAAGGCAACTATCCAAAGCTTTCTCTTGGCTGTGTTCTCAATATCTCGGTAAGGTCTCAGAATATTACTATTGGATAAGGACTTGTGGGGTTTAAATTACTAGATACTAAAATAGTCTTCAGTCAATGACAATATCTTGCTCAGATTATTATACCCTGGAATTAAACAAATACCTTTCAAAGTTATCAAAGAAGCTCATTCAATTTGAGTAAGGGAGAAAAGAGGAAACATATAAAGGTAGACTGGGAGAACCTGCCTGACACAATAGCTGGTAAGACATGGGGATTCTGCAGTTGTTGGTAGCAGGCATGTATGCACATATATATGTGCACTTTTAACAGTCAGTGTCTGAGTAGAATAAAATAAAACAGAATTGAATCCATGATATTTCAAGAAGTATGATAAGAATACAAAATTCATTTTAAGACATACACTGTTCAGGGTAACATGAGCTAATACCATTATGAAAGTATTTTCAAAAATAAAGAATAGCAAGGTGAATCTGACCCTAATATGTCATTAGTACTGTACTGCATTCAAGAGATCATACCGTACCCTGTTTTCATCCCACAAGATCCAAGGCAAATTTGATAGTGGTTCTCACATTTAAGATCCTGAGAGGCAGAGAGGATGTGGGTTTTGGTTTTTTTGGGGTGTGGTTTTCTTTGTGTTGTTTTTGGTTTGTTTTTTTTTTTAATATTCTAAACAAGTTGTAAACTTATAGGTAAAGTAATAGTAAATAGTGTGTGGTTTTTGATGATACACAACTTTAATTTCACTTAACGATTTGAAACTTATCAGAGACTCTATTAGACATAAGAAAGAAAAGTATCTTTAAAATGTCTTTTGGTAATTTGGGGGAGTGTTTATAATGTTTTTGGGAGCATTTATAATATCCAGACATACAGAAAGAGTAAATATGTTTGTAGGTTTCTGTCTTGGTAAATACACATATAGCTCCATTCCCATAAGATAACCAGTGTTTGATGAAGTCTGTTATGAGCTGCTTCTTCTTTAATATACTATCTAACAGCTATTAGTTGCTGAATTTTGCAGTTATTGCCTGCAGTAAGTATTATGCTTTGATGTATTTGTTACTCTGTGCTCAATTTACAAAAAGGCTATGGACAACATAATAAGGATTTTTTTTTCCTGAGAAATAAGAAAGAAAAATAAGTAGCTAAAGATTAGTCAGAAAATCAGATGCTTGCATATTTGAGGGGACAGGTTGAAAGCAGAATTAATTGTTCATGCAAGGCATTTATTTATTTTAAAAAAATGTTGTGGACATGAGATGGATTATTATTAAAGCCTCCATTGGAATTAAATAAACTTTTCTGATTCCAGGCTTTAAACTGATTTATTTTGCATCCTGTATAAGAATTTGGTTACTTTAATACAGGTCTTTCCATTTCCTTTTGTTTGGGATGCTCCTGTTTGTGTAAAATACTTCAAGTGAGTCTTTCCTATAGTGATTAGCGTATCAGTGAAGATGAAGACTCTCTCATATGTTACTGATAAAATCAGTAGCAGAGATAAAATTCTTCAGAAGCAAGATGAACAGGGAAAACAACCACCAGGTGGGAAGCTGGGATCCAAGCTCTTTTGTTTAAGTTTGCTCCAATCTCGTTTGCCGCATTTGGGTGATCTTCACTACTTCACTACTCTTGTTTTCCTCTAGCATGGTAATAGGTAAGGCTAGGTAAGATTCCTCCCCCACCCTCCTTGCCCCATAAGGTAAACATTAACTTTATTAAATATTGAAGCATTTCAGGTCAAATAGGGCACTCCATAGTAAAAAAAAACCAAATCTTTCATGTTTCATAACAGAAAAATACTTTTTTTTTTTTTTAATAGAAAAAGAATTCTTCAGTTTGGTTGAACCTAAATAAAAACATGCTTTTGACATCTTTTCTGCAAAATGTTTTCTGTTGACAGCTAAACAAGCAATGCAGGAATACTATTCCCATTATTTTTTTGTTAAATAAATTGGCACCAATCCTCATTATGCTTGCCCCCCAATGAGAGCCCATTTCAGAAGCATGGCATCTTCTCAGACTGCTGAGGTTTTATTTGCCATAACATGTGTTGTTCTGTAATATTTTTGTATGATTACACAGAGTAAGGCATTTATACTATCAGAAAAAGGGTTCCTTTTTGGTGGCTGGTATATGCTTAATGAATGTCACTGTTCCTTCCACAATTTTTCTGCTCTTGTCTTTTTTTCCCTTGATGGTTTCTGAATGATATTTCAGACAATACAATGCTTAGCAGCAATCTTGCTATTGTTTTTGAATGAAATGGAGTAATTACTTATAGTAGTTTGTACAATCAGACCTTATCCATGTGTGGGACATTGTTGAACGAGAATTCTCTCAGATGATTACTGTAGTGAACTCATGACCATTAATTTATCTCAACAAATGAATTTCTGATTTGACAGAAAGGCAGCAAACTGTATTTTTGGTTTGGGGAGGTACACGATGATCTGAAATGCAGAGCTGGTATCACAGTTCAACCACGTTATGTGTTTGCAGCTATTTCATTGCTAAGTAGGAAGATTGTTCCATCAGATGGACTTTGCACAGATACATACTTTAGATCTTATATTTTGCGACTAGCTATTTGACTGAAATTTATTAAAGTGTGTGGGTACTGCTGTTTGATCATATGGATGCTGTGAATCAAACACAAATAGAACCCATTCAACTATTCTCAATATATACATACATACAGAGCTTACTTCCTTGAATAAAGTTGCTGATTGTGTTGTACTGTATCGCAAATGTTTTGAAAGACCTTCTTTTACACAGTAAAGGTGAGCCAAGTTGACATTTCCAGTAGTGAGTTTCTATTCAATGAAAGTCTCAGTACTTTAAAAAAAAAACCACAACAAACACACGCAGAAAAAAATGCACCCACAAAACAAAAAAGTAGATTCTCAGATGTTACGTTGCCTTTTTTTCCTCATTTCCCATTTCTTTTACTTTGCCTTAGGTGAGTATCAGGTAGCTGATACAAAACTGGGAGGAGTGATTGATGGATCAGGTGGTTGTGCTCAGATTCAGATGGACTTTAACAGGCTGGAGATATGCAAATGGGAAACTCATTAAGTTCATCCAAAGGAAGTGTGAAATCCTGCACGAGGGGAGAAACCCCTTATGCACCAGAACAGACTGGTGGCTAAATGCCTGGAATGCAGTTTTGCAGAAAAATACTGTGGGTTCACGTTGGACAATAGAATGGCAGTGAGAAGGCAATGTGCCTTTGCAGCAAAAGACGCCAACAGCATCCTTACCTGTATTTGGAAAAGTGTTTTCATTAGGTTGTGGGAGGTGATCCTTCCTCTCTGCTTAGACTGGTGAGACCACATCTTGAGTGCTGTGTCCAGGTCTGCACTCTGTCGTATGAGAGACATGGGCATACTGGAACGGATCCAATAACGGACCACAAATATGATGTTTGAATTATTAGACACAGGATGAGAGGCCTAGAGCTGGGATTATTCAGCTTAAAAGAAAATTGGCAATTATGTGTGTCTAAATACGTGCTGGGTGGAGCAGTGCGGGGAGTGGGATGAAAGTAAGGATGATGGAACCAAACTCATTTTGGTGACAAAGCAAAAGGCAGTGGGCATTGGCTGATATACAGGATAGACATTATTATTATTATTATTTAGAGAGAATGGTCAAACACTGAAATGAATCTTCCAGAGTGGCTCCACCCTTGTAGATGGTTGAAACCTGACTGGATATTGTTTGAGCAACTAGCTGTAGTCTACACTTCTTTGAGCAGTGGGATTGGACTAGGCTGTTTTACGGTCTCTTCCAACCTCAACTATTTTTGTGATTATAAGGGATATCAATCTACTGTGCAACTGTTACTCTTGAGGAATTGTATATTTGGCCTGTTTAAAAGCCTGGTCTACAGCTTGTGCAAAAGCATCATGCTTTCATGCTAATATTGTCAACCTGGATTCTATGTGGAAGACATCATTACTTTCCTTTGAAAATGAATGAGGAGTAAAAGGAGATTATTTTTTTCAAAAACTTCATCCTGTTTGTGGGAGGGAATTGGACTATAGGCGACAGGAAAGACTAAACTACCATTTAGTTTGGAAAGAGCTATTGGAGAGCAGCTACTGTGTTGCAAAATCAATTTAGAGAAATTAAGTGTATTTGCATGGAGAATAGACAAGTAACAAAGAAATAAATAGAAACTAAATAAGCCTGTCCTGTTGTGTAAAACATTAGTGAAAATTCAGAGCTTTGATAAGGCAGAGGCAACATGTTTTTACGTAGAGAAACTACTAAATCAGAGCCTGAGGTTGCTGCTAGTTCTGGGCTTGTTAAAGCTCACAGCAGGCTGGTGTCTCAACACCGCTGGTACTTGAGAAACTAATGCAAAAGGTCAGCAATCTTCATAAGTTTCTGTTTGGGCCTGAAGCTTCAAAGGACAATTTTGCAAAAACACCACCTCACAACTCAGCCCCCCCCTCAAAAAAAACCCCCACCAAACCCAACCAACAACACCCTCCCTCCCCAAACAACCTAAAAAACCAAACCCCAAAACCTCCACAAAATCCCACCAAGCTGAAGCAGAATAAAATCTAACAAAAATAACCCTTTCTGAAACTGTGTGAAAGACATGTTGCAACACTGATGTTACTGGAAGTGAATTAAACAACAAATAAAGCTGAAGAGACAGGAGTGTAAAAGGTTATTTTGAGAAAGATACAATGTGATAATGGCAAACTATCTTCTGTCTTCTCGAAAAGGTCTGCCTGATTCTGTGTAATTTACTGTAATGATTTGTGAGAATGTATCTGTTCCTGAAACCCTTCTCGTGTAAAAGAAGGGGGATGGAACAGACCAATGGTAATTTAAATACTGTGCACACATTTTCTTCAAGTGGTTTTTACAGTATTTCATAGTAGTGCCCTGTTTCAATTCTACTTCACAGCAGCTTACAAGAATCATAGGGTAAATATAGTGTGTAGAATTTCATCTTCCATGTCCTGGTGTGCTCTTTTAAATCTAGTACAACAGACAGTATAAACCCAGGATGTTTGTATATTACAAGGATGGTTTTCTGAAAGCTAGAAAATAGTACATATGCAACTGCTTAAATCCTATATTGTTTGTGTTTAGCTTTTGTCTACTTCAGTTATCTATAACCCAAACAAAACTTATTCCAGTATAATTTCTTAAAAACATCTATCTCTGCTCCCCCCACCTCCCACCCCCCCAGCCAGTATTTCATACATGGGGGGCAGATCAATATGTGTTGACGCTGGCCTTCACTTTCTCTTGTGGCAGAAGTGGTTGTGTCTGAAATTTGTCTAAAAGTCAGTTAATGGCTGAGTTTTCATTAGGCTTTAAACAAAAAACCAAAAGTTTTCTTCTGTAGAACGTATGTACTGAAACCAGGAGTCTATGAAATCATATTAAGAATAAAATGACATAAATCAGAAAATTAATTATTACTCTACTAATGCATGACAGTCTATCTACCGTATCTGGAAGAAAAAAAAAAAAAGTTTTAAATAACCCCACCCATATTTGTGCATTCTATAACCTGAAGCAATTCAGTTTTAAGTACTTTGTGGTGTATAACCCTAAAGCACGTTCAGAGTTTGCTGCTGTTATAAATTTCAAGAAACACTGTTGTTGTATTCCTTTTTCTTGCTTCAATCTAATACAGTGTTCTCTTCAATTTCCCGTAATGCTGGTATTGCACAACACATGTTTCTTCAAGACTGGTAGGTTCCTGAAATATTAGCAAAACCCAAACAAACAAGTAAACCATCTGTATTTCGGGCTTTAATATTTAAAAAAATAAATAAAGGCAACCAAAAAAACCCACAGTGAAAGCTGGAGTCTTTCTCTAATCAGCTGCTGCTGGATTTAAAATTCAGATTTATGGAAGAAGCAGCCTTTATACATATATTTAATACAATTGGATTCTTCAGACTTTGCGCTGAATGGGACAAGGAAATGAAAACTTAATCTCTAGAGAAATATGAAAATACAACTGACTGAAAAGGAGAAAATAATAATATTGCTTTAAATTCCAACTTGACTAGGAACCTACTGCGGGTTTGCATGTATATTAACAAACTGATTATTGTCCTAATCCTGCTGAGATTTTCCTTTTTGTGTGCTAAATTTTGGCATGTTTTCCTCTATTACTTTCATATTAGATGTTGAAAGTTAGATTCAAATATAATCACAATAACTTGCAAGTGATTATTTCCAAATAAATTTGAAAACTACATTGAAAATATTACATATTTCTTTTTTTTTAAAAAAAAAAAAAAACAACACCAAAAACCAAAAAGCACTTCAAACTTACTGAATAATTTAGTTAAAAACAGATATCTGTGCTTTTGTTTGATGGTGGAAAGGGGAATCAGCCCTTTATTCCTCCCTACAGAGTGTGTTCTGACAGCCACTAAAATCAGTGGAAAGACTGGGTTGTGGCTGCACATCTCAGGTGGTGACAGGTTTTTGGTTGTTCTTGGCAGAAATTTTTGTGTTTGATTTGTTTATTTTCCCCCTGCTTTGCCTCCAAGACAAAGTGAGTTAGTTACAAGAGAGGAGGTGGGTTACCTGGGAGTTTTAGGTTAAAAAATAGGCTGATTACTCTGGCAGAATAGCTTCTCCTGAAATAGAAAAGGATCTCCTGCATTTATCACTTGTAATTTTCTTTTTTTCTGTGCAGGTACTATGTTTTTTTTAGGACCTCATACCAAAAAACTTACCAGTTTAAATCCTTTCCATTTTCATGTAGATGATCTAGTGCAGCATTCACATGGCTGAGTGAGAGCAGTTTACGTTGTGCTGGTGTATGAGTGAAATTTGGCAGCAACTGGCTGCATATATTTTTCTTCCTTTGTCTTCACAGTTCCTTATGTTACCTCTAGTACCAGTTTAACCATACCGATCCCAATACTGTTCCCAATGTTTTAATCTACTCCTTGCTTATGTGGAGCTAGACCCTGTCTGATCATGTGTAGATAAATTGATACAAAGGGGTTTTTTTTTGAAGAATTTTCATTTTTTAAGTAAGGACTTTACTTTGTGGACTTTACGGGGGGGTGGGGGGGTGGGGGTGGGGGTGGGGGTGTTTTTTTTGTTTGTTTGTTTGGTTTGGTTTGGTTTTTTAATCTGGTGTATTTGTACATATAATAATAGCATATCTTTAGCTGATTTTTGTTTCAAAAAGCTGGTACTGCACAGTGTTAATCTATCTCCCTGAACATCCTAGGTGAACATTCCTGTCTGAAAATTCTTACTTCCCCCACCTCCAAATTTGGTACAGTTCTGAAAAGGAACTGTGAGGCTAAGGATCCCCTCCTCATACAAAATACGTTATTAAATCTTGCAATCCCAGCCTCCCAAAGTGGTGGCAGCTGGCTGAGACAGTGAGGTACACTGTTACATCCCCAGAAGCAAATAGCACAAGTTTGTTGACAGTCTTATTGCTGTGTCTTGTGGTGGTTTTCTCTTACTACAGATCTGTTGCTATCAAGCTAATCCTATTGTGGTCTTTAATAACAATTTTCATACTACTGCCTATGAAATGATCTTTAAAACTATAGTTCTGATGAGCTTAACATAATTACACAATATGTATATGAGATTATTGCAATTTCTTTATTACCAATGATTAGCTAACCAAATTACCCAACAAATTAATAATACTTTCCTGAAAAGACTAGTCATGTGTAATTATGTATAATTTAGAAAATGCTCAGAAGATGGTGCACTGTGTTTTTCTACAGTATTCGATCTGCTTGTTGGAATCAATTTAAATTATAGGCATTTGTGAGTTTCCAGTATGTAATTCTGCCTGGAGAAAGCAAGTATTTTTTCACTGATACCTTGGAAATATTCTTGTTAGTGAACATACAATGCCTGTGAGAAATGCTGAATGAAGTCAGACACTATATTCAGTTACAGGAATAAACTGGGAGAAACTTTATTTTAACCAAGTCAGATACAGACTTCAGCTCATGATCTGGATAAACAAGTATCTGTCAACACAATGATCTGATTTTGCAATCTTAATGAACAAACTACTTACATTTGTAAATCATCTAAGAAGATGTGGGTTTTTTGCAGAGTTCTGGCAAGTTTGATGAGTGTGTGTTACGTGATTCTATAAATAAAAAATATTGATTGCACACTTTGTGTGACTTTCTAGACTTTGGTTGAGAAGCTAAATTAAATTTAGATAGAGTTATGAGGACAACAAATAAGTGTTAAACTGCAGAGAGCTGTATTTGTCAAAGCAAAAAATGGTTCTTTTCCCACAAATGGTCTATTACTTGTTTTGTAGTTGACACAATATAACAGAGGCTACTCATTGCTAACTGACTTGTGAGGCTTACATAGGAAGTTTAGTCATGGTGAAAGACTGGTTCCTTGAGAGAATTTTTTAGCTCAAGAATCTAATCTTCTGAGACCTCTTTTCTCCCAGCTCTTCAGAGAGACTATTCTCCTTATGTAAATGTTTGTATCACGTACACTGGGCTAGGTGGTGTGAAAACCTCTGAAGAACTGAAAGCTGTTCTACTAAAAATACTGTTGGTTTCTGATGCACTGTTCAAAGTGATGATGGTTATACAAACATGACAATAAGATTCTGGCCCCAAAATGTGTGCTGCTGATACTATTGAGAGGTTGGTTTTTTTTGTTTTTTTTTTTTGTTTTTTTTTTTTGTCTTTGTGTTAAAATGTTATTTATTTATTCATTTAAAGCTTGATATTAAATTTGAGGGTCTTGGGATTCAGGTTCCCCACATTTTCTTTGCTTTTTAGAGATTCCTTTACATTTTTACTGAGGTATGTGAAAAGGACATATACAGGTGGATATGAGAGCTTAATGTGACCTTAAGGCCTTTTCTTATAAGGCTCTTCCACAGAGTTTACAAAATCTGGAAGGACCAATCCCTTGCTGAAGTATCTGCTTTAGTCTGACACTAGAAGAGGAATCCTAATGCAATGAAATGGCAGAACATCTTGGACACATGTTGGTCTCTGCAATAGAGTTGTGACAATCTATGTGCTTTTGTGAGGACATTTCATGAAGGTGTTCAGGCATCTGTTGATGCTGAAACACAGAAATAAGACTGAAAAGAAGGAAACTTCTATGGTTGTATACATATCCATACCAGGTTTCTCAAGCACTTACTAGTTACACAACCCTCACCACAGAAGACTGAGGATTTTAAAATGGAATGATCCCCTTTCTTTTCCCCCCATGGGTCGGCAGCTATTGAAAGTCTGTAAAACAGATCCTTTAATTCTGAGGCTGGATGTCTATTGTCTCAGCACAGAGGGCACTGAATATGACAGTGTTGCACTGTTCCTTGCACTTTTACCTGGCCAGCTTGCCTCACAGTTTGGTTCATTTATTTTTCTGCATCACCTACAAAACTTCAGCTGGATGTTGAATCAGTACATGCTAGTTGCCACAAATAGATACTTTGTGAGCCAGCCTCCTTTTCCTTACAAATATCACAGCTGTCTGTAATTCATTCATTTTTCTGACACTGAAGATTAATTTCTTTTGTCCCCTGATGCTACATTATATGGTGACTGACAAGAATCATTACAGTCATTCAAAACCCAAACAAAACCTCAATGCAAGTCTATAAGAGCAATCCACTCTGAGTTCTCTAGGGGGAAGCATTCTTCTCTTCCATTTTAGCAATTACAAGTTTGATTCTTTGCTGTCCTGGGATTGAACTGATGCCATATCACAGAGCCAAGTGCTCGATGAAAGGCTTCAGGAGGATGACACAACCCCCGTACTGGAAAAACATATCACTACCTCCTCATCTTATTATGACAAATACTGTGAAAAGGAAATACAGGGAAGTGTAGGATATCCGAGAGAAGCTTAGAAGAAATATCCTATGAAAATCTTCTTGCAAAGCTACTTGCATGCAACTAACCCTACTCAATCAAGTTATGGTTTTATTGATACAATCCAGTGGGCTGTTGCCCTTTATTCAAGGTTGTGATGATGACCAGGTGTCATGGTTTAACCCCAGCCGGCAGCTCAGTCCTACACAGCCACTCGCTCGCTCTCCCCACAGTGGCATGAGGGAGAGAATCGGAAGAGTAAAAGTGAGAAAATTCGTGGGTTGAGATGAAGACAGTTTAATGGGTAAAGCAAAAGCTGAGCACGCAAGCAAAGCAAAACAAAGAATTCATTCACCACTTCGCATCAGCAGGGAAGTGTTCAGCCACCTTCAGGAGAGCAGGGTGCTATCACACTTAACGGTTACTCGGGAAGGTAAAAGCCATAACTCTGAGTGTCCCCCTGCTTCCTTCCTCTTCCCCTAGTTTTATATGCTGACCATGACATGCCATGGTATGGAATATCGCTTCGGTCAGTTGCGGTCAGCTGTCCCAGCTGTGTCCCCTCCCAGCTTCTTGTGCACCCCCAGCCTGCTCGCTGGTGGGGTGGGGTGAGATGCAGAAAACCCCTTGATTCTGTGTAAGTACTGCTCAGCAGTAACAAAAATACCTGTGTGTTATCACCACTGTTTTCAGCACAAATCCAAAGTGTAGATCTGTACCAGCAACTGTTAAGAAAATTAACTCTATCCCAGCCAAAACCAGCACACCAGGATACCCAGATCCTTTTCTGCCTATCTCTGAGCTTGCACTCTTGCTTGGGGTTACTCTCTTCAAGATGTAAGACTTTGCATTTTCCTTTGTGGGACCTCATGACATCTTGTTTTCCCATCTCTTCCAGCAAGCAGAAGTAAACCATCATGCTCATTGAGCAAGAATATATTAATTTTGCTGCTACACCTCTTACACTGAGTTACAGTCTGTGAAGGTCTTTTCTGATGGTTTTTAACGTGTGACCTTAATGCTCTTTATAAAAAATTTTCAGGCTTACAAAGTTTTACCATATTAGAAATTAAAAATTATGACTTATCAGCACCTGATGTTCTCCTTTTTGATAATTTTCATGTATATTCAATGATATGAAGAAATTTACTGAAGTTTTGTGGAAACTACAGCTTCTTTCTCCTTGAACTACTTTTATGCTAATCCAAATTGAGCTATGCAAGAAAAATCTGGGCCAGTTCATTTACTGAGGTTGGTTACTCTTGTGTTTAATATTCTTTAATGATCCACTAGTGTATTCTTGCTTGCATGTTGCTATCCAATAGATTATAGTACAGATACATAAACTGCATAACAAAAGGAAAGTAGTTGTGGAGAAGGATGACTATTAGGTAATATATTCATGAGTAGCTAGTCTCAATTTGGCTGTGTCCACACATTATTTGGATCTTTTTAATTTAAGAATCTTGATGGACACAAAATATAACTGAGACGAAAGTCTGCTAGAACTAATTAATGAGGTAATGTTCTCTTAGGAATAAGAGTTAGCTGTGCTTGGTCTTAGCTTCTAGCAGATGTGAATGAACACAAACATTGCGCTGCTTAAGAATGCTTTTGGCAAGGAGTGTTGCAGTAAAATTCTGTGTGTAGTGCTTTCAGGATTTTAAGTTCTGGCAGTTCCAGCTTCCACTTATCTGGAAGATTTTCTTTTAACTCAACATCAAATGAACATGAATGAGGCTGGTCATTGGTAAGTGACTAATCCATTATTCTGTAAATGCACATGACACACCATCAAGTTCTGCCTAACATCTGAAATTGTCTATTCAGCAAAACATTTGATATTAGAAGGCAAACCTTGATTAGAAGTAATATATTAAAAGAATATTTTGGTAAACACTTCTGTGGAATATAAATAAGACAAACTCAAGAATTCTTTCACTTTCTAAACTTAAATGGTATAGCTCTGTTTTTATCAGCATGTTGGATCACTGTTGCTTTTCCAGCCAAGAGTATTTGGACAAAGCCAGCATAAAACCACTTTGTTACTTGTAGTTATTTGTGTTTTTAAGAAGGGACAAAGCTCCTTCAGGCTTTCTTTGTTTGGGTTTGTTTGGTTTTTTTTTCTTTTCTATTCTTTCCCCCTCAGATAAAGGAAAAAGTTCCTTTCTCCCTGAAGTCGCAGACAAAAATGAACTATGTGAACTGTGACCAGACTAGGTCTTCAAATTCCATTATTTAGGAGGCTAATCCTGTTTGCATACTGATGTCCCTGTACTGTTCAGATGAGCAATGAGAAGTAATACATATCAATGCTCATAGTGAACTACTTCTTGAAAATGAAAGGCAAGCAGCTCCTCCAACAGGCAACTCAAGGCAAAGGATGTACAAAAAGATCAACTGAGACACTTCCCTGAAAGAGGACTCTACTAATTTTGTAATGAAATATCTATCATACAGAACAGAACTGTTAAGTATGACCATTCAGAAAAAAAAGTATGTATTAATATATGTATTAAAAACATATTGGAGGGTGTGTCTAACAGTAATGTACTTCTTTGTTAAAGACATTGAAGACAATATGCCCATTAAAATTATGGAGGTTTGGATCTGTATGAGACTTGACGATTGACATCTGACCTATTTTAATGATAAATACTGTCTACTGATACATTCACTGACTGAATTTGCTTTGTATACTGTAAGTATGAAAGTTTATTTTGGAGATGATTCCTCTTCAGACCTAGATTGCTTCCAGTATACATATCATTGTCCCTTTGTCTAAAGCTGTATGATAAAACAATGTGAGTAACAGGTCATTTAAGCAAAACAGAGTTCTGACAGATCTGAAAGAATGAAACACAATTCAAAGAAAGGAAGAGAGGGAAAGGAAAATAAGAGTTGAGGGGAAAGGAAATTATAGCCCTAGGTCTTCTGTGAAATCTAGGCTCTTCAAATACTTTCTTATACGCAAAACTTGATATTAGTAACTCTCCTGAATTTACAAAAGTACTCATATGAGTGAGATAATATTCAGTGTTATAAACTCATATAAACAATGTTTACTTATACTGATATATATTAACAATTTTAATTATTTAAAATTACTGTTTTTTTCCTCTGATGTTTTTCTGGATTTTTTTTTAAGTCAAGAGATTGTACCCTCTCCCTTGTTCCTAGTATGTTAAAACCGAGGTTCTGTCTGTTCTTCAGTCATTATTAACATTTGAGGTTCTGTGATCCTTTTCTTATCTCAGAAATAGGTGGAAATCACAATGAGTAAATTAACACTTTAACAAATGTAATAGCAGCATATCATTGTTCTTTTCTCCTCTTCCACCTTTCAAAACGGCAAGAGACTTACAATGAATTAATTACTAATGGGTAGAGGCATGAAGAACACAAGGCATGATCAGACCCTTACTATCTGAATATTTTAAATAGCTCATTATTCTCTATAACACAGATACTCAGTGCACCTTTTCTTCTTTTGCTACAGTCCTTTATATCAAAGCTAGAAAAGCATAAAGGAGCTTAAAAGTGTGGGTCTTTTTCTTGTGGGATTTTTGTTTTGTTTTGGGGATTTTTTGTTTAGTTGATTTTGTTTCATTTGTTTTTCCCCCCTTCCCTGACAAAGGGCTCATTTTCCTCTTACAATTAGAATGACAGAGTCCTGGAAACCTTTCTCATGATCCATTTTAAGGCTCAATTTTATCCAGAGGTCTATTCAATTCACCCTAAGTGGAGATGTATACTGTGGGCACACCTTCATTAATGTTCATATGAGGACTGAAATTTTGAAGCTAACGTCCAAACATCCATGCTTTGGTTTGATTTAGGGAATGGTCTACACTGCCTGAAAACTACATTCCTTCTGTATGAAATCATCTGCCCATGCATTTCAGAAGCACGCCTAATGGCCTCCAACTGCTAAAGGGCATTCAGCCCATTGCCTCGACTACAGCTAATGAGATACTCTGAAACACACATACTCTACACTTTAATTCCTCGGTTCCATCTGGTTTCCGCTGCAGACCCACTACCCAATACATTGGAGTATTTGCCAGACCAAACATAGTCTGTCTGGAAGGTGAGAACCAAAGTATTTTTTGTGAAACAGGATGTTAGGTGGTGAGAGAATTACCAAGGTACTGAGCAGCTAAGTCAAAACTACGTAGCCATAGGTGCAAGAGCACTGTGTTTGAGTAGACGTAGAAAGTCAAGGGCTGGGAGAGTAGCTCAGGTGACTAACAGCAGTTCTCTGGATTGGGAATGCTTTTCTGGGTCTCCTAAAGAGGATGTAAAAGCTTCAGCCTCCATATGGGAACACAATGAGGATGAAAAATAGTTAATATATACATGAAAAAGACAAATGACTAGTCATTAGTATTTAATTTATTTATACAAATCCTACTCCTCTTCCTAGAGGAAAATATGGTACTAGTTTCTTGGTTTCACATAGCAGTGCTGAGTACAAGAAAGACTAAACTGTCAGAAGGTACCTGGGTGTTATTGACTGAGTGTCTTACAGCAGTACTTGAAGAATCTCCTGCAAATACTCCAAATGTTTTTTCTCATAAAATTTTGTGAGATGCAGCAACCTTCACTCATCTTGATTTTTGACTGGGGAACTGAGGTAAATTAATAAAGCAGGTAGTAGTAGGAATGTTACTGGTTTTGCTGATGTTTATTTACTCAGGTTACAATCTAGAAAACATGTCTGTCAAATATTTTCCCACCTGGCTGACTCATATTTCATGTTACTAGGCATATTTCTGATATGGAGGGGAAGGTGGGTTATATAAATAGTTGATTATATTTAAAAGCAAACCTGACAGGTGATCTTTTATTTATATTATATCAGATATATACATAGTGCTTTTATTGCATGTATTGACCATATCATCATGTCTTAAGAGACATATAAGCTGCTCCTTAAAGTGAGCAAGATGGCTTTTTGGACTGCTTTTAAAATTTTTTTTTCTTTTTACTTTTTTACTGAAACTCTTGCAAACTTGTTACAAATTAATATTAATCTTAGAGGTGCTGATCAGGCTGTCAAGGCACTGATACTTTTCCCAGCTCTTCTTTTTCTGTTCTTTTGTTTTACGAATACAACTGCATTTGT
The DNA here is from genome assembly GCA_035590215.1 of Microhierax caerulescens. Taxonomy (NCBI): domain Eukaryota; kingdom Metazoa; phylum Chordata; class Aves; order Falconiformes; family Falconidae; genus Microhierax; species Microhierax caerulescens. The sequence continues at coordinate 66,307,698 of JAVJGJ010000037.1, read as the reverse complement.
ATTGTGTTGTAGCTTAGCTTTCCATAGTAATATTAATATCTGTATTAATATCCATAAATTATCAAATTAACATCCTTGTATTATCTAAATATCCAAGTTAATATCCATATATTAATTAATGCACAGGAATGTGAGGTGAAAATATTATTTGTTGCTAATGAACACTTCAAAATAAATGTGCTTTGAGATCTTCTTGAAAACACAATAATAATTATGTGTTTAACTGCTATGTACCAGAAACTGAGCATTGTTGAAAAGACACACAATCCAACTTGTCTACTACCATTTCCAGCTTCTTGTAGAGTTGCCAATATAAATACAGTGTTGAAACTGAGTAATAGCTGTTTAAAAAAACTCTATAAAGAGAATTCCAGCTGGAAAGAATCCACTGAACATAGCTCCTCAGAGAGATTTTTGTTTAATTTTCCATGCTATGCAGGAAAGAGGAGTTTTTGTGGAAACTCTCATCTCCATTATTAATGTGGGAGATAAGGATGATAGTAGGAGAGCTCATCAGGAGAGCAAAGTCCAGTGCATTCTGGTCATTGCTTACAGAAATGAATTTTGTATGTGTTAAATAGGATGTTTGGAATAGCAGGAAATGTATTGACATGTTCATAGAACACAGCTCAGGAAGACTTTGTATTGTCTACTAGTTCACCTTATTAAATTAATAAAAATACTAATCACATTTGCCATTTTAAGTTCTGTTCTCTTTTTATACTTGTTGGTTATGAAAATGGCTTCAGGCTATAGCATACATTCCCACGTAGCTGTCACTTACTCTACTGGACCATTTTTAAAACACAAACCAAATGAAATTTAAGCGACTAAAATGCTTAAATTGTATTAATTTACATTGCATGCCATATTCTTTTCTTTAGATAGAAAAGAACAAAGTACATGTGACCATAGGGTCAATGTTATTCCTTAATGTGTGTCAGGCAGACAGCTGCAGTTCAACAATGCAAAACAAGTGCCTTTGCAGGCTGGACTGAAATGGTAACTGTTACGGCTGGATTACTGAAATAGTTGTTACCTGTTTCATTTAATGATACATTTCGATACATTCTTTTTCTTCACCCTTAAATGGAGGGAAGCAGGTCTTAGTCTTTCTCTTGCCTTCCCCTCCTCTTGTGCGTTTACCCAGATGGGCAGCTAAGTACCACACAGGTGCTCAGTCACTCCCTCCCATACCTTCAGTGGGACGGGGGCAAAGAAGATTAAAAGCAAGAACCTCCCTCCACCGCAAAAATAATAAAATGAAATGAAATGAAATGAAATGAAATAAAATAAAATAAAATAAAATAAAATAAAATAAAATAAAATAAAATAAAATAAAATAAAAT
>JAVJGJ010000037.1:66280182-66306249 GCA_035590215.1 Microhierax caerulescens | reverse complement strand
AAAATAAAATAAAATAAAATAAAATAAAATAAAATAAAATAAAATAAAATAAAATAAAATAAAATAAAATAAAATAGTGTGGTACATAATTTGAAGAAGAGACAAAGAAAATAAAAGAAGTGGTGCAAAGGCCATCACTTGCCACCTCCCACTGATGGTTCCCAAGCAAAAGATGGCTAACCTTCCTAAACCCCCTTCTTTTCCCTTTTATTGCTAAGAATGGCATTATATGGCATAGAATATTTCTGGTTAGAGTCATCTGCCTGCTTGTGTCCCCTTGCAATCTATAGCACAGCCCCCAGTCTAGTCACTGCATGGGGGCAGACTGAAACAGAGGTGGCCTTGGTGCTGTGCAAATACTTTTAAGCCATAGCTGGAATGTGTTATCAGTACTTTTTTTTTATCATAAATCTAAACCAGCAACATAAAAGCTGCTAAAGCTGCTATGAAGAAAGTTAACTATCCCAGCTGGACACAGTGCACCCCCACAACATACGCGTTTCTTTCTATCAAATAGATTAAATCAGCAATCTAGGAATCCTTTTATTTTAAAACTGATTTAGTAGGAGACTGAAATATTAGGGGAAGAGATGACTGTTAAAAAATCTTAGCTAGCTAGCAGTAGAGAATCTCATCTATGTTTCCCCTCTTCCTTTAAATAAGATAAATTTTATGGACTAAATTCTTTTGAGTTATAGAGGATTAATTTTGTGAGAGAGCATGCATTTGAATAAGATAAAATCTGACAAGGGTAACATTCAGTAGATTCCAGCATCTAAATGTGTGCTTCATTGAGGAAAGTTTTGGTCATTTTCAGTCTGCTACTCAGAAAAAAAAACTTTTTCTTCAGACTCTAACTGACAGATAAAGTGCTGATCACAGAAAGAAACAGAAAAGAAATAAAAAAGAATACAAAATACTGGAGGAGGGGGAGGAGGGTTATATCAGAAGTCTCTGAAGCATGGAATATTATGCAAAGAATCACTTTAACTATTATTAAATGTTCCCTGCATAAATTCCTGACATGTTGATGAAGGAAAAGGTGTTAAACACAGTACCAGGAAACATTAATTATGTGTAGATTTCTGAGTGAATAGATTATACAGTATTGGGGATAATTTACAAATAGAAGTATGGGATAATTATATTATGACTTTGGTGTCTTAAAAGCTTCTTTTTTCTTAGATTAATTGCAATCTTCATTATTTTGAGTTCTGAATCCTGAAGAGCAAGGAATGTGTTTAATTAACTGAAAAAGAACTGAACACGATTTGCTCCTCCTCCCTTCAGAGCTCTTTCTCTTGTTCAGTGTTAACATGTTAAAGTGCTCTCAAACTTCTGGCTTTCAGACTAATTCTTTCCAAGGAAATACTGCAGTAGTATTTTGGAGTTCTGGAAAGTGCTGTCAGAATCAACAGGTAGTATTTTTAGTTTGACTCTCTTTCAGACACAGGTTAGCATACAATTAGCACTTACTGGACTCTTCCAGAATTTTATTACTTATTCTTCCAGAATAAGAAATAAAAATTTGACTAACCCACTGGATGATATCAACATTAACTTTAACTGTAAATCCATGAATTAATTTATCAAGGTTTGATGTTCTTTTTCTTCTCCCTTTAGAGGGTGGGAAGATGCTACTGTCATGGTTATGTGGCCAAGCCACTGTTGAGGTTAAAGCTCCGGCTGTCGGGATCTGCAAGTAGCTCTGGAGCCTTCTTTTCCTGGGTGGGACTGCAATGGGTTCTCCTGCTTCAGATTCTCTTGAGCCTGGCTGGTGTGTTGGCAAGAAACAGCATGGGCTTCCTGAAACCTTTCTGCTTTTAGACCTTCTTTAAATGCATCTTCTCTAATAGATGCCCTGTTGTGCCAGGTAAATTCTGACTAGCATTGCTTAGTTATCAGAGCCTTTCCAGAGAAGCTGAGGTCCCAGAAAATTAAATATCCATTGCACCAGCCTGGCCATTTGGGGCAGAAGTTATTTCCTTCTGCTTATGATACTCAGAAATGGGGTGGGACGGCTTACCAAATAATCCAGGAGCACTAAGGGTACAAAAAAATAAAAAAAGCAAATCGGAAGAAAACTCCTGAGAAATGTTTCATTATTTGTCACTCTCTACGAATGGCAGAACAAATGAAATGTTTGATAGATCAAATGTCTGGCATTTACTGTAAGTCTGTTTGCAGTTGCTTCTTTATATAGCTTGTTCCTCATTGATAAATATAGCACTTTTTGATTCAGGTAGTAAATATTGTACCTTTTATTCTGCATGGCTACCCAAACAAGTTTTTTGTAGTATCACAACTTTCATTAATATCATTAAGCATCAAAAATAAATTTTCCTTTCATTCCTCAATATTTTTTAAACAGTTTCATAGTTTTTCCAAATGCATTTTTTACCTTGGTCTGCTTCAGTGTTATAAATAATATACAATTTTTTTTTCTTTCTAAAAAGCTTTTCTTCTTTTAAAGAAAACAATAAAATGCAATAATTTAAATCTTACAAACACCATAGAACTGATTCAACTCCTATATTGTTGTAAGAGTCAAGCCAAATAGCATCACTCTATTCTAAATTCCAATAAAACCTTAATCTACATAATAGAAGTATTTCTCATGTGTACATCATAAGTACATAAACACTTTCATTGCCTAGGTTTATGCATGCTATTTTCTTTTGTAATAAATCAATCACATTTTTCTTCCTTGAATTCAAGTTACTTCAAATATGTTTCATTTTTCTTTGTCACTGTAATTTCAGGTTCTTAAAAGTGAATTCCCTTGGACTACTTATTTTCTGTACCTTTAACTTTTTCATATAATAAACATGCAGCAAGATGTCTAACTCAGCCAGTAAAGTAGTGCCGATAATTGCATTGTCCTTTGAATGTGGTGTAGCTTTATTAATTCTTAACCAGTGAAATCATTTTGAAGTATTCTCCTTCATCTACAGGATAATAAATGGTATCCCTTGTAGATGTTTTTATAAACTGAAAATGGTCAGTGGCTTTTCCAGGAGGTTTGGATGAACAAAATGCAGAAATTGGATATGATAGAGGGAATTAAAAACATTAAATGTCCAGTTTAGTATATTGAGCAAAGTGTCTATGAAGGTTACGCAACAGAACTTATAATGCAACAGAACTCATAATTAAGATTTCTAACAAAGCTTTATAGATAATATTTCCCTGTTAATTATTTTGTAAGATACTCTACTTATAGTTAACTAATACCACACATCTCTTTATTTTGCTTTCACTGCAGCCTATCATAAACACAGCAAGCCAGTTAGTTCCCCAGAGTGGAGAAAGATGCCTGTTTATAAAAAGAAACCATGCTGCAAGACAAATGCATCGCAAAGATGAGCTTCCTTTGCAGATGACTGAAAACAAACTAAACAATGCTTTTCAGTTGGTACAAATTTTATGCTAGTTACCAACTGCTTTATACTTTTTTTAGATGCTGTGGTCAAACATGGTATTAGATAACTTTCTCTGATGAATGAAATAGCATACCCAATCGGGTTATATTTAAAGACTTACAAAAATAATTTGCAACTCATTCTGCCCTTATCTGTTATCTCATTTATACAACTTACTATTTTCAAACACAGGCTTTTGCTGGATGTATGATTTGGAAGTTCAGTGGCAACAGCTCTTTTCTCCTTCTAATTCTGTAGAGCTATATTGCTGCATTATAAATACTTTCCTCTAATACTGTCAGGAAATTAGAAGGGAAAATTAGATTTTTATTTTTTTTCTTGTGCTGGTGAAATTATTTACTTCTCTTAAAACTTCATTGTAAGCAGAAGTTACAGGTAGAAATGTAATTGTATACTGTCAACTACTGAATCAACTGATGTTTTTCATTGTCACTTTAACATAATGAGAATACTGTATCAGAGTTTACTAGTGAATTGTTCTGATGCAAAGGGTGTAAAATAGTATAAGGAGGGAACAAACTTCATCTTCTTTCCCTCCTATACTTCAAATTATATTGGCAAGTATAATGTTGGGTGATTTTATCCATCACTCATTTCTGTAGATAAAGGAAAATAATTTTGACTCCAAAACTGTGGGTGTTTCTTTAATAGTTACTGGCTTAATGAACATTTCTGGGAGAAAGCCTGAGAGTGAAAGGTGTGTGGTCTTGTTGACAGATTCGGTGGGAAAACAAGATGTGGAAGAATGCAGTTTGACTGTAATATTGTTATGTTAGCCTAAAATGATTACATTAAAAAGTCTTTAAAATGGCTTTAAATATTTATGCGGCCAGCTATAGATTTCCTGTAGCTTTGGACTACTTCACTGTATGTTTCACGGTCCTTTTCTCTTTCCAGTCTCATACTTTCACATACTTTTCAAGAGTGACTTAAAAGAAGTTTTACCCTATAGCATAACCGTGCTTTACAGGCAGAGTATAGTGATACATATAGGTGTATAACTGATAGCTTATTTCACTGATATATTTCTTTCCTGGTCCCCATTTCACCCGTGTATGTTGGCTTATCTGCTATGGCAGGGAATATGTTGTTGTGTATATAATACTTTTTAATACCTTTGAATTGAGCTCATTTTCAGTGATGTGTGAACATTTCTTCCTCATCCTAAATCTGTTCTTTGTTACCTTATGGCAAAATTTTATTTATTCCTTTATGGAAATATATCCAGGATCATCACAGGGTTTTGACTGAGAAAATTAAATGGAGCAAAGCCACTCAATATTCTTGCCAAACTTATTTCTTAGACTAATTTCTAATTTGAGTTGTGAGCTCTGTGATTTCCCAAAGAGGCTGTGAGTTCTCTGTCCTTGGGTATTTTCAAGGACTGACTAGAAAAGACTGTGAACAACCTGACCTCACTGACCTCACCTGAAGTTAGCCCTGCTTTGACTAGATGACTAGGTGGTTGGACTAGATGAGCTCTGCTTGTCTTTTACAACTTAATTTATTGTTTGATTCCAGGTAGATGAACATTCTTTAGATCACAAAAGGGGAAATGTATATACAAACAAAAACAATGGAAGTCAATCTGGGAAGTAAGCTCTTTTGAGTAGTGTTTTCTACCTATCACTGAAGTGTTTGACTAGAAGCATGTACAACTTTTAAAATGTCTATAATTTCTTGTTAATATAGCAAATATTTTAATAATTCTTATTTTAAAATAACCTTGCAGTTGCTACAAACTAGCAGGTTTCTGGATCTTAAGTTGAGACATTGGGTCATGTGTGAAGTTGGGTGTGGTAGATGGGTAGAAGTTTTGAGGAACATGGAAATTACATCTAGGTCAGTGGACCAGAAGTCATCCTTCCTGCGTGACTGTGAATTATTCACTACAGTGAATAAGGAGTGTGGTAACCATTGAAAAGCCAAGCATGCTCCTTTGACGTGGTATTTGAAAGACTAAGCAGAGCTTAGAGTCTCTTGTGATATTACTTGGTAAAGGTACAAATGTTATCAGTATAAGATGCTGGGAAAGGGCTTTACAGGTTTGACTAGATAAGAAAAACAACTGGTTTGCGATTTTCTGGACATCAGCACTACACAGAAAGAGTTAGGAGTGTCGGCTGCTATTCAACCTGAAGCCAAAACTGCCATTACAAACATTTAAACATGCTATTAAGGTCATTAGAGAAGGAGTATCTTTGCTGATGACCACAGGTGTGGACCTGGCATGGTAAAGCCTGCTGCAGATCACAGCCACAGTTTCAGCTGTCTTTTGGCCTCATTTTAACACCTCTGGTGTATATCTCTTTGGTGTACTTACTAGTACGGCTTATACTGTTTAAAGGCTGTCAACTGAATCCCAAGGCAAAAGCCAGTTAATGTCAATGTTTGTAGGTATTAATTAGGCTATTGAAATCTTTGAATTGCTAGTAAATATTTTCCAAAGGCTCTAATAATTTCAAGGTGTCTCTGCATTACTGAGGAAACTGAAAAGCAGAGATGCATTATGGACGTGGTTATCTCAACAGCAGCAGATGCATCAAGAAGATGGCTGACTCAGATGACTGATTACATTGTCTCCCAGAAAGAAAGTATAGTGTGATTGTAGTGAGATGGGGCTCAGAATATCACTTTTACAGTAGCTTTCACGTTGGGTCCTATTGTCAAATCAAAACATATCATGCTATAATTTTAGCTATAAACAGTGCAGCTTGTCCAGGAACTTTAGAAAGGAGTCATAAATTAGTAGGACTTTGTCATGGTTTAACCCCAGCTGGCAACTAAACCCCACACAGCCACTTGCTCAGTCCCTCCTGGTGAGGTGATGAGAGAACAGGAAGAATAAAAGTGAGAAAACTCATTGGTTGAGATAAAGACAGAGTAATAGGTAAAGCAAAAGCCGTGCACACAAGCAAAAGCAAACCAAGGAATTCATTCACCACTTCCCATGGGCAGGCAGGTGTTCAGCCATCCCCAGGATAGCAGAGCTCCATCACGTGTAATGGTTACTGGGGAAGACAAACACTGTAACTCTGAACGTCCCCCACTTCCTCCTTCTTCCCCCAGCTTTATACGCTGAACATTGTGTCATATGGTATGGGATGTCCCTTTGGTCAGCTGTCCTGCTGTCCTGGCTGTGTCCGTGTCCGTCCCCCCCCTACTCACTGGTGGGGTGAGACGCAGAAAAGCCCTTGGCTCTGGGTAAGCGCTGCTCAGCAGTAACAAAAGCGTCTCTTTATTGCCAACACTGTTTCCAGCACAAATCCAAAACATAGATTTATACTAGCTGCTATGAAAATTAACTCTATTGCAGCCAAAACCAGCACAGACTTTAATGAATGCACTCACCCTACTGATCTCAGGAGTCCTTTGGCTCATGCTAATGAAACCAAACAGTATAATTTAATTGTCTGTTGCAAGAACGTCACAAGCCTAGAAACCTGACTTTTATTTGGAGCAGTCACGCAGGTCTAAGATGAGGCAATTGAACAAGCATGTAAGATCTTCAGCTGGAGGAAACAGAAAAGAGAAAACATTACTTTAGTCATTCACCTAACAGTTGGCAGTCAGACTAATAAGAATGCAGGAAAAGCTCTACAAGCACTTTTAAATCTTGATGTATTTGGAGTTCAGTTCAGGACTCTTTCATATGAACATTGTAGCTACTGAGGTGAGGTAAGCATGCATTTGTTGCAACTAATACAGATAAAAGGGATCGAACTGTAGTACTTAGGTAAGTGAAAAGATAAATTCATAGAAATTCTCCCAAGAATCTGTCAGAGTCTTTCTGGGGTGAAATGTTCTAAACCATAAACTAATGAAACTTGACATGTGTTTCAAGACCTAGTGAGTGACAAACACATGAGAGGGAAATACTGACCAAACAGAAGAGAGGTCATGAAAACCTGGTGTTTCAGGCAGTTATATAATTTAAAAAAATTACCAATATCTATATGCAAGCATCACAGTTGAGTTCAGAAAGTAGGTAAATAGGCAGATAAGGCAGTATTACAGGGAGAGCTAGCTTATTTTCACATATGTCTTTTATGTAGCTTTTCCAGAAAGAAGAATTCAGTTACCACATTTTATTCTGGTCACTGGGGCTTTGTACCTTGGGTGGCTAGATCAGTAACTAGAATTGCTGAAGCTTTAGTGAATGTGGGGCAGTGGGAAGGAAAAAGGAAGAAAATATACAACTATTCATGAACAGGAAAGTTATGTAGTAGAATGGGGAATTGCTACTATCACAGATACAGAGGAATAACATCAACATTTAGAAGTAAGTTGGCTCCCTTGTGCCAGCTTTTGGAAGAGTGCATCAGTAGTGGATTTAGAGAAATAACGATGCAAATCACAGTGGTACCATATTGTGTGTAATCTTGTCACTTTAAATAAGTGTGACGAAAGTAGTATAGATGGATAGATGGATTCCCAGGTGAGTCTGCTTTAGGACCATTACATCTGGGGGTTTGGTGAACTGTCCTTCACAAACGTGTTTGTTAAGAGAGAACAGAATATTTGAAAGAATAAAGATATGTATTGCCTTTACTGTTTATCTCTGTTCAGAATTCAGGCATAAAAGGAAAATCTATCAATTCAGTTAGGAGAGTGACAGTCTTGTACATAAGTCCATAAACTAGTAGACCAGAGGAATAGCATCCCTAGAGATGTCTTTGTTGTTTTGCATATTCCACCTTTCTCTGAGATGCTCTTTCTTTTCCCTTGTCTTGGACGTGTCTCAAAAATGAATTGTAGACAGAATGCAAACAAAAATATTATTTCCTATAAAACTTACTTCTACATCCTCTTCTTGCTGAGGGTTTAAAAAAAAACACCCAGCTGTTCTTTTCAGAAGCAGATTGAATCACAATGCAATGAATGTTGACTAGACTATTTGTTAATGCAATCATAATATTTATTGGAAACAAAATCTTTTAGTAAAAAGATAAAAGCAAACTTTTAACAAAACAAGATAACCTCCTCTGTGACCAAGACCTCAAAATGAAAGAAAAGTTGTTTTGAGTAGGAACAAAATTGCACTGTCTATTTTGAATAACAGTAAATGCTTTCTCTTTATAGTAACACTAATAGTATACTCTTAGAGTTTAAGTACCACGACTTTATATAACAGTTTTACAAAATCCTATCTGTGTTGTCCTCTTGCTTCACACAGACAAGAACATTTTATGGGATATTCTGTTTCTGGTGTTTGGGGCAAATCCATTCTGGATTCCACACAAACTACTGTATTAATTTTGTTTCCTCAAGAAAATACTTTTTCTTTCTTTCTTTTTTTCTGTCTCATCAGCCAAAATACATTGAAAATGTCAGTTATTTGCTGTCAAACTAGAAACAGCGAGCTCATGGTATGAAAGTAAGGTATGAGACTAGAAATCGTGGGACTATGAGCAGGGCCCTGGAAAGGGATGTCTGAGTCTGAATCTGGACAGAAGTAAGAATTGCCTTTTGAGTTGAGCAAGGACAATAAACAATTACAAATAAAAATAAAACAAAATAAAACAAAACAAAAATAAAATTATGCAAAATAACACAGTAATCATAACATAGCTGACAAACTTACTACCTTAACTCCCAACCTAAATTATGTAGTGAAATCAGTGTGCTTTTTCAAGTGGCACATCAAAATATAGGAACGTTGTAACACTTGAAGCAAACAAAACTGTGCCCTAAATGTCCAAGGAAGCTGGTGTCTATGCCAGATGATGGCCAAAGTTTTAAGACTACATAGGACTCAGTAAATGGAGGAGTGTTCTGGCTTCACCTGTCTGAAGGAGAATGAATAAGGGAGAGTCACACAGAAGGAAAACACAGTTTGCTGGAAACAATTAATGATTTCTTAAAGAAACAGCTGTAATTTCAATAGTGGATTTTGCAGAAATATGTTGCAGAGCCCTGAATATTTGGGATATTTTTGGCTGAACACAGTGTCATTGACTCTGTGCTCAATCCACACCTGGAAGAAAATAACTTTGTATTAGATCTATCTTGCTTTACAGATCTTTGTAACTACAAAGAAGACCCCAGTGTCATATATCTCAGTTTCTCACATTAACATATGGACATAATAGATATTGTGTTTGATGGATGGTCTGTCTTTGACCTGTTTTCCAATTTTCTTTGTAATGTGTGTATATACACTTGAAATTGTTGTTGAAGTTGGACTTTTGAACCTGTGGCTGATTGGCATAATTTCCCTTCTATTGCAGAGAAATTGTTTTTAGTGGTATCAAGATTAAGCCTGAGCTCCTGTCTGCAGTGTGTGCGTCAGCTCAAAATGAATATTACCCTATCCTAAGAACAGATAGCACTCGTAATGTCAGACCTTAGGCTGTTTGATTAATTGAGGCAATGAAGCTATGAGAGGTACACTGGCTTTATTTAACATACATTGGAAGTTTGCATTAAGAAGGAGATTGTAGTTTAACACTGACATATTGTGTCCTCAATCAATGTAATTGATCAGGTTTTCCTGAGTGCAAAAAAAAACCAGTGCAAACGTGCTTTAGACATTTAGGTTATCTATGTGCAAAATTAAACAATAATGACCATAATTTAAACTATATTGTTTTACGGACTTTCCAGGGAAGTCCACAAAAACCATACACAAAGCATGTCATTTCCAGTGCAGTGGAAACAAACCTCACTAAATGCTCTAAATATAACCTACCTCAGTAAATGCTTCCTTTCCTTCAGCTGTGGCCTTCTTGCCCTTTGATTATTTTCCCACAAAACTGCCACCTACGTTAAAGACTAGATATCAAGTTCTACTGTGTTGTCTGTTTTTAATATGAACTATATTCTTTATTATTTAACTCTTTTATGAACAGTTTTTCAGTTGTTGGTAAAGAAATTGTATGAAAGAGATTTTTACTGAATTTAATTAACATTGCTTTGCAATATTAAGCGTTGAATTAAAAATGAAAGCAAAACAAAATCAATGCAGATACAATATGATATTATATCAGACCTTTTAGTTCAGCAAACAGAAATGGTGGGAAAGATAGGAAAAAGAGGATTCATCTCTCCCCCCATCTCCGTAGAAAAATTTTGTAAAAATTGGTATGCACTATACAGAAGTTTTCAGAGTATCAGATGCCCGAGTGCATGCCACAATCAAATTTTGCTTGATTACAGTTTGATGCAAGTTTACAGATAGGTATAAAAGTGTTTGTTCCATCTGTTTGTAATTCTGCTTCTCATTTTATACCTTATATTTTGTTGTAGATGTCAAGAAATTAACTCATTTTTACTTTCTCTGCGTGAATTTTTGAGTAACTGAAATTATGTGTGAGACCATCTGCCAGATTAAACAGCTTTTTTACTGGCCTCTGTAGTCTTAAGATGGGCATGAAAAAAACCTTCCCCTGAATCTCATGTCTTTGGATGCTTTTAGGTCTGACTTGTAATTTAAGAAGGGATTTAGAGAGTCTTAGTGTACCCTTCCATTTGCTGATATTCTTTTAAGTGATTTAGTTTAAGTTATACTATATCAAGTTATGTAAACCTTTGTAAGCCAAATTATTCAGTCCAATGCTTTCTTAACAAACGTACGTTCTTTATAACACAGTTATTATTAAATAATTCAATTCTTGAAAAGTGCAGAGGATGGAGTAGGACAACAAACAGCTAGAAACAGGAGGCACTTTAAGAACGTGCAGATTATTGATGGAGGTCACTGTAGCAGCTTTGCAGTTGTGTGATAGTTAGTTTGCTCAAGGGTTGTATATGTTTGGCAAGCTCTGAAATGTTGATGTCAGTCTGAAGACTTGCAAGAATAGAAATTACTTAGATATAAAAGCTCCTTGTGTGAACATTTTCTTTCTTTTATTTCCTTGAAACCAAACACTGCATTTGGACTCCTTTGCTATTTACCCAAAACATCCAGAACCTCAGGGCTAAATAAATAAGACATTCCCAGAATGCCCACGTTCTCAGATTAAGTACATGAGGAATACTTTGCTGGCATCAGAAAAGGAAATACGCTTTCTACGGAATTAGTGTACAGATAAATATATAGGAAGTCAGAAAACATGATTATGGTAATCTTCCTTTCCCTCATTATTCCTGAATAAGTCTATAAATCCTGTATAAGGAGGAGGATATTGCTTGAAAACACTGAACTGAGCAGTGATTCAATGCTGCCACTGGAAATATCTCAGAAATGACATTTTAGTCTTGCTTTTGTTTGAAATATGGTTGCCAAAAGTGAAGTAGTAAAACCACTTATAACACTCAAGTGCATGGATGATCTGCATGAAGTCTGCTCACTTGTACCTCCTGTTGACGTTAAAAGCAATTTTGCCTGAGTAGGAAATAAATCGAAAGAGACAGAAGAGAGAAACAGATCTAACTCTGCAACAACAGTCAAAATAAAGAAGTCCCCCATGCAATCCGAACTTGAAAATACTTTTCTATGTCACTAATAAGATTAATTTAGAGGGTTTTCTATGGTTTTTTGAGCTGGGACAGGACAGTCTTCTGAAAAAAATACAGTTTTGTATCCGCTAGCTATTTTTGATTGTGTTGTAGGTGATACCTCCACACGGTTTCTTATGGAGGCTTTCCTGATATTCACAGATACTTGATAATTCTTCTTTGCAGCAAATCTATTGTTAAGATGTTTCATATGTCAATGTTGATAGAACTGCATAAAATTTCCCTGGCTGCAACTTTGCTGTTTTCAAACTCAGCCTGGTTCTCCTCTTGGCCAAAGCAGATAGCTCCCCCAAGGCAGCAGAGCCCTGGGGACAGCAGAATGGCCTTGGCCCTGCTGCCTGCTTTCATTATGTCAAGGCGCTAGGAAAAGCCAGCAGACTTGATGCAGACAGACAGGTGCTGCTGGGGCTGGTGAGGGATCAGTTCCCAGCAGCTCCACTCAACGTTTCCTGCTCTGTATCCCTCATACGCCTGGCAGATGCGGTGAGACCAACTCTCCAGGGACTTCTCCATCTGGCCCCCTTCCTCCTTCCCTTTCAGGTATCAGGATCTCCGCTTCTCTGCCTCACTTCCTTACAGCAGCAACCCATTTCCTCAGAGTACAGTTCAAATGTGCCTTTACTGCAAGAAATCCTGAACGGGCTCAGTGGTGAACTCTACAAATAACATTGCCAGGCGCGGCTTGTTCAACACTCTGAGCTGACAACGTTTGACAGCTTCCCTCTCTATTAGTACAGTGGTTAGGCCCTGCTATGAAAACTGGATAAACTGTGGAGTTAGGCTTTGGAGCTGTGATTCCTCTCCTGGCCCTGGCACAGGTTTCTTTCACAGTTTTAGATGAATCCCTTAGCTCCACTGTCCTTCAGTCCTACTGGTAGGATAGGGATTGCTTCCCAGTTCTGCATGGATGTTGCAGAAGATGGACTGCAAAGGATAACATGGAAGTCTAGGTTCTGGAAACAACCACCCACCGACCCACCCCCCAGAAAAAATAACTAAGCAAAAAGAAATATAGTTTTTCTTTTAGATACATAGATAATACATCCAGTGTCGCACAGATGATAACAGAGTTCTTAGTGTAATTCTATCAATTACATCCCTAAAGCAATCACCTTGGGGTGTTGAATAATCATCCATGTGCATTTTACTAAGTACAAAATTGCATACTGGATGAAAGCTCAGTCTCCTTCTATTAAAACGTTAAAATACTGATGTGTGATATGTGCAGATTCCAGGAAGTGTGAAATTCACTTGATCGCTTTCTTTTCTATAGAAATGAGCTCCACAGATCCCAGCACAGTAATAAATGTTAGCAATGGTCATAACAACAGTATACTTTGAGCTTATATGGCTCCTTTAGTTGCAGTACTTTAAATCATTTTACAAAAATAATTAGCTCAGCTTCTCAACCTATTGAAAAGCACATTTAGCAAGTCCTTTATTTATATTCTACCTATGGAAGCAATGTAATCCTGAGATATCAGTGATTTTTCAGAAGTTCATGAAGCATTCATTAATTTAGATGAAGATTCTTGCAAGATCTGGGTTCCACTCTTCAGTTCTTAATTACTCCTGTTTCTCTAGAAGACGTTGCTAGACAAACTGAAAAACTACTACATTGAAAAAATACCTAGGGAGGAAAAAAATTATCCCCTTCTCCTCTCCCATCCCAATAATAAAGGGAAATCATACCTGTGGACTGGAGATGAAGTGAGATTTATAGAATTATTTAGTCTGCAATAGACAAAAAATTAGTTTCCCTGGCAACCACTGCACCTTCTGAAATACAGAATACCTTTACAATAAACATAAATACAGCACATCTTTAACATTTCTTGTATTATTTTAAATAAGATTTTATGCTGCATATAAATGTAAATTAAATGATCTTTTATACCTTTTTTAATACTAAGTTCTAGAATATTTACATTTATTTACATTTACAGTTCTGTAATGTTTTAGGAAGGAATTAATATCTGCTAAAAATGGTGGTCATTGTATGTTGTCCCTGCGAGGTTATTTCCAGAAAAACAGTGATTTGAGAACGCTGCCGATGTGTGGTACGTAGAAAGCTGGAATTCCATAATAGTTGCCTTATTAAGATTTTATGATTTATATGGTTCACATCTCTGACATTGAGGAAGGATTTAAATGAAGAGTGATCTTTTTAGTATTGATCATGTGTTGATAATAGTTGTGCTTTGAGTTGGAAATTGGATGAAATGACATCTCTTGCAGCCCATATTTCTACAATTTTATGATTAATTGCCTTATGAATGAATTTGTGCTGGTTTTAAAGTCTCATATCTCATATAGGTACTTATTCCTTAAACCATGTAAAGCTGTATTTAAGAGATTATGAAACATGCGAGGTATGTGACAGAAGTCATGCTACAGAAGTTCTTTTAAGAAAGAGTTGATGGAAGAAGTCTGGGCAATTTTCATTTAATTTCTTTGGTAAAAAAAAAAAAAAAAGAAAAAAATGGAAGCAAATATATTCTACTAAAATTCTTCTGGAAACAGGGTAAATTTGTTTTACTTCCACCTTATCTACCTGGAAAAGTGCCGACTTCTTCCTGTCTTAAATCAAGCTGTTAGATATCATGCATCCAAGTATCCTTGACCTTGTAATCAGGGAGAAGGTTGCTGTCAGGAGAAGAAACCCCAGAGTTTTGGAGATTTTGGATTCAGCAAAACCATGGAACTACCTCAGTGCAAGGATTCCAGGGCTTTCCTCTCATGGAGAATTTCAATAAGCCTGATTTTCACCCTGGCTTAGAACATTACTGAATTTTAAGGTGCTTGTGGAATGGAATTAATGCCTCAGTGGAAACTTGGGGCTCACACATTTGTGCAATATGTAACAGAAATATTTGTAATAATACACAACTGTATAGCTTTTACTCTTGTTCCCTCTGTAAGTAATTCAGGTATTGCACAGAGGTCAGTTACTCTTTTTTTTTTGAAGAATGCCCATTATACTGTGCTTGAATATGCTAAGATTGTTTGCTATGTTTGAACCCAAGAAATCATTTTATTTTGGTAACATCGCTATAAAAATGTAAAAAGATTTTTGTGATCTGACACAGAACTGCATCAAAATAACTCCATAAGTTGTTAGTGTATGGGGAATTGATTCGGAAACAAAATAGCATTCTCAAATGTGACTGTGGTTTGTTCTAAGTAAGGCATGGAGAGAACAGTTAAGAAAAGGTCATAGCAGGAAGAAAAGAGACGCAGGAGGGTTTATTAGACAAAATGGGACTATTTCTTCACTGCTGTAGTGGGCTGAAATGTAATCTTGCATAATGATATTCAAAATAAATGAGTTCAGATGTTCTCTGGAAATGTCTACTCCTATCTATTGTCTATCATATCTGTTGTTGTCTGTCTGGGCTGATTTTCTCTGGTTGTTGCATGCATTGTAGCCAGCAAAAGTTGTTGAGGCAAATCGTATCCTTAATTTCAAAATTTTATTAAAAAAAAACCCTCTTTGATGTGTACCAATTTAACAAATTGTGGAATATTCTGTTAGATATGAACAGGGCTGCCTGAGTTCAAACTGGTTTAATGGTAAACTGCATTTTGCCCAGTGCAATGTCTTCATTTAGGACAGCTGAAGACATAAAAATCTGATGTCCCATGTCCACAAAGACTTTAGTTTTAAACTACAACCTACATGGTGCACTGGGTCATAGAATACCTCTGCATTGGGAGAAATGATTATAAGGTATAAGGTCCTTTCAAGGAAACAGCTGATAAGAAAATATCAGGACCTATAGCAGAGTGGAAAAAAATGAGAAAGATTAAGTTTAGTGTTCTATTGAAATCATATGAAATAAAACATGTTTTCTCTATTTAACAAGAGGAAATTCTCAGATATGTGTCAAAATTACTTTAAACGACATATTTTGTTTTAATGTTTCTCAATGGAAAATAGCAGATTCCCAGCAAAAAAATTATACTCCTTCCCTGTATTCTCAAAACTAACATCTTGCCTCAGAAAACCATTAAATAAAAGCCACAAAAAATTTAGAGTGACTGGACTGCGGATCTATACTGGTTACCTGGTGACACAAAAGCATTAGGTGAGTTCTCTCTTATTCCATTGCAAAATAGTATGAAGAGGGTTGAACAGGGAATTGAAATCCCTCTTGTGTATATTCTACAACAGCAGAATGGCATTTAGTCATAAAGCCTCATGATGAAATTTTACTGACTCCTTCTTCTTAAAACCTACATTATTAATACCTAATTATTACTATACTGTTTAGGCATTGTTGGGTGTTTTGGTTTTTTTTTTTTGTTTGGTTGGTTTTGGTGTTTTGTTTTTTTTTTTTAGGTCATAGATAAATTGCTCCATTTACCTGTAACTTCTTAAAAAATCCTATATACCACAAACTCCCCCATATTTCTGAATGTAACAAAACCATGCTAGCCATTCAGTTAGCTCAGCTGCTAACATACAGTTAGCAGCTAAGCATGAAAAAGAAAGAATGAAAAGAAGAAAATAAAGAACACTCCCAATCCCAAGATATTTGCATTATATTTCCCCCTCATACAGCGTTAAAATGAGGTTAGTTTCATAGAACTGCATTGATACATACTGAAAAGCTATTAAGGGGAATGACAGGTATTTTTTTTGATCTTTAATTGTATTTTTATAGGGAAATTTGAAATAGAATTGTGATTTTTGAAAACAAAATTAAAGAAAGAAAAATCATAGTATTTTATGGGGAAGAATATTACTGAAAGGAAATAATTAAATCTTAATTATATACTTGTGAATAACTACTTCATATAAATTGAAATTCTAGCAATAATAATATTATAAGCAGTGATCTCAAGGAAATTTTCATTATGCTCAGATCATACAAACAATGAAATGAGTTTTAGATTTTTTTTTTCCCTATGCAAAAAAGGGAATCAATTGAACTTTTAAACAAATCAGAAAATATATGTAGTTTAGGACAAAAATAGTAAGTCTAATAAGTATCTTCAGTATCTACATAGTTTCAATAGATATTTAAAGTTCTTCGTCAGCAGTTGGGAGATAGATGTTATGATCTCATTTTCAATAATACATCTGCATTTTTTAACAAGTTGTAACTGTATTTAGCTATTACTTCCATTTTGGCTAGAAAAGACCTCTAAGATCATTGAGTCCAACTGTAAACCTAACTCTGCCAAGTCCACCACTGAACCATGTCCCTAAACACCACATCTACACACCTTTTTAAATACCTCCAGTGGTGGTGACTTCCCTGGGCAGCTGTTCCAATGCTTCACCACCCTTCCAGTGAAGAAGTTTTTCCTGATACCCAATCTAAACCTCCCCTGGTGCAACTTGAGGCCCTTTCCTCTTGCCTTGTCACTAGTTATCTGGGAAAAGAGACTAACCCCTACCTGCCTACAATCTCCTTTCAGGTTGTTGTAGAGTTCGATAAGGTCCCCCCCTCAGTGTCTTTCTCTCCAAACAAAACAGCCCCAGTTCCCTCAGCTGGTCCTTGCATGACTTGTGCTCCAGGCCCCTCACCAGCTTCGCTGCCCGTCTCTGGACATGCTCCAGCACCTCAGTGTCCCTCCTGCACTGAGGGGCCCCAAAACTGAACACAGGGTTCGAGGTGGGGCCTCACCAGTGCCCAGTACAGGGGGACGATCACTGCCCTTGTCCTGCTGGCCACACTGATACAAACCAGGATGCTGTTGGCTTTCTTGGCCACCTGGGCACACTGCTGGCTCATGCTCAGCTGACTGTCAATCCCCCATTCCAGCCATTCCTCCCCAAGCCCATAGTGTTGTGTGGGGTTGTTTGACCCAACTCTTCTCCTTGTTGAACCTCACACAACTGTCCTTGACCCATCAGTCCAACCTGTCCAGATCCCTCTGCAGAGCCTTCCTGTCCTTCAGCAGATCAACATTCCCATCCACCTTGTTGTTGTCTGCAAACATTCTGAGCATGCACTTGATCCCCTTGTGGAGATAATTGATAAAGATATTAAACAGAACTTGCCCCACTACTGGACCCTAGGGGAAACCACTTGTGACCAGCTGCCAACTGAACATATGTACATCTGTATCTACAATCAAAAATTTACCATTAAATAGCTGTGATCATGCAGGGCAGTTTGCATGAGCTTGGGCCCTTGAGTCTCCACTTGGATGTGAAAGCCAGCTTGTATCAAAATAAATGAAGAATAAAGTTTTGTGTAAATTTTGAAGGAACTGAGGAACTGGAGATTAAGTTATCTGTTGCTGACTAATGTTTATGCTGAATGTCTGAAAATGGGGTAGTGGATCTTAAATAAGCCATGTAGAAGGTTGTGAAACTTTTGCCCTTGATGATTTAATAGGCCTAAATTAAGTTTTTTATGTACATTACATAGATACATCATTAGATAATAACATTATTAGATAATACATTATTAGATAATGTAATGTCATAGTGACAGTCCCATTGAAAGCTTCTATTGGAAATCAATGGACTTGCAAGAATATCAATAATGTTCATCAGTACAGATAAAACCTTCTTTTTTATCGCTTTTCTTGAAGTAGTTCAAGTTTCTGATTAATTATTCATTTTCTTTAACATTTGAAGATAGGTCAAGATAAGTTTAATTAAAAAACATCAGATGAACAGTGTTGAGGAAGGTTCTGAGGGGGGGGGGATCTTTCTGATAACTTTCTTCTCCCCTTGATGTTTAAAGGAGTTATCCAGCTGAGGTTATTTTGTCAGGTTTCTGTCAGACTGTCTTTCCCACATTTTGCAGCGCATTGCTGCACTCTCTGATAATCTTACTACACTGACTGGCTGCAGTTGTTACCCTTTATATGAAGGATCTATGTTGAAAGCCAGTTATGAGTTTCTGTCCCAGTGGATTGCATGATGAAGTTGAAGCAGGCTGTCATCCAAAGCTGTATAATAGCCTCAGCTGGGAAATACAAAAGTGCCATGGATTATTGATAGAGTCATATTTGCAGTTCTGCTGACAAATTTGATGCTCTTTTGCTAGGTTTCTGTTATTAAGAAATACCTCTGTTAGTACGTATCCCCTTTGCCCTTCCTGTGTGTTCCATTTGGCTTGGCTTATGATTTGGCATTGTACCATATATACCAGTGAAAAATTATCTTATATTTAATAACCCTAATGTTAGGAGGAAAAATGATGAACTTAACAAAGTGCTAATTAATTTAATTTAAAAAAAAATACCCTAGTAGTATAAATTTAACGTACCATTTTTAAATTATCCTTTATTCTACTTTCTCTGTTTCTTTCGAAGTACTTAATAAAGCATTAAAATGCATCATTTTTCTTTCTCTTTAATATCTGTAGTACAAAGGAAAAGGCAAAGAAAGGAAGTTTATTCTAGCAGTTCTTAAAAGTTTAGCTGATACGCTGATAAAGTAAGTCTTCTACTTATTCATCAAAATTATTCCCACATTGGTATCAAAAATCTTCTGCCCTCTTGATGTCATTGTATGACATAACTGTTATAGGGAAAACTGCAAATACAATTCTGAAGATTTGGATTGATAAAGCTGCAAAAAAAGTTAACTATGCATTTTATATTACTGTGAAAGTTCTACCACTGCTGCTTCTGTGTTGTAGGTTTTCTCCAACTGAAGAGTAAAAGCTGTTTATTAGAAAAATGGGGTAAATTGTGGTGGCAGCATGGATTCTGCAAACAATTCTCTTCTCTCTATCTTATATTCAGTATGATATGGGAGATATGGAAGATATGAAGATATGGATATGGAAGATATTCATCTGCCTCTCATTCTTGCATATGCAACATATGGAAGAACGAGAGGCAGTATTTGGTTAAGGTTGGAGTATGTGCCCAAGCTGGAAATCTTGTTTCACCAGACAGAGTGGTAGCAGTTAAGGAGGTATAGAAGATCTCCTTAATGTGTTAAATCAAGAGCCAGCTAGTTAAAAAGCATTTTGCCTAATAATTTTCAAAGAAGGGAGATACCACTGCTCTTGTTTGTGATATGTGTTAACCACCTCTACCCCAGGTGATGAAAGGTTTTGAGTGCTCCCACATGTAGCATTCAGTCCTTCCTCCACCACAGAGGGTCTGCTGGTGTCAACATCTGTCAGTCTGTTAAGACATAATGGGGTTGTGCCGCTGACTTCACTTCTGACAGGGGCCAATCAAGATCTGCTGGAATGAGGCTGAAATACTGAATGCTGAGCTGCCCCTTTTATTAACTGTGTTCTAAAAATCCAGAATAAATAAGGAAAAATTAGGAGGAAAGGAAAACCATGCCCCCATTAAAGAAAACAGTGATTGAACAAGGACAGTGAGATAAAACTGTAAGCAATGTTTCAATGAAGTAAAATTCTGCCAAAGACCAGATATTCCAAAAGACTCTTTTGCCTATGAACACCTAAGTATCTGTCAGTGATGGTAAATCAATTACTTTGTGCCAAATGTGCCTTTTGCAAGGGAGCATTAAAATATTCTGTTCAGCATATAAATACTGTGGGCTTTGCCCTTCACTTTTGTTAAGTTAGAAATCAGTACTGATACAGAAGTTACTCAGCTAATTGTGACAAACTGCTCTCTGAGATGGATGGTACTTCATTATTCTGTGTCATTGCATTATGCTCCTTTGGGTACCAGCAGGAAAAGGGCTTCTTGTCTTAGTCCAACCAGGCTGCTGCACTTTGGGTTGTGGAGCTCCAAGGAGGGAAAGGGAAGTTGTTTAATTCCTGAGCTCTCAGAAAGGAAAGTCTCCACAGCATGTTGCAGAACAGGGAACTGGGGAGATATGGGTGAGCTAGAAACCTGCAGCACAACAGAGATGGGGCAGGGAAGAGTCATGTATCCCATCCTCCAAGGTGACAGACTGCAAAATTTAACTTTCTAGGCACCCAGAGGTGACTGTGGAGTTCACAACAACCAAAGAAAAAAATTGCACAGCTTCTGGATTGAACAGATCTGAAAGAAAGACACCAGCTTGCAAGAATACAAGCCCCATTCTGAGTTTTATTCTAATTATTAAAAAAAAAAGAAAATAAAAAGAAAAAAAATCTTTTACTTCAACTGGCCTTCTGGGGTTCTTTTTTATAAGAAAAAAGGTAGAATGAAGCATTATGTTTTGGCAGGCTTAGGGATCCATCATGTCAACAATGCAGTAATGATACAGTGAAGGGATGTGTGCAGCCTGTATTCCTTTTTATAATAAACACAAGTGTTATCTAAAAGTGTTGTCTTGCCTTTGTTTCCTTAAATAGTAAAAAGACAAATCATAAATTTGAGAGTGGTTTTGAGAGAAGAATTAATGAAATTGTGAAGTTGAAAACATATTGCTTGGATGGATATACAGAGATACTGTTGTATAAACCGGTATATATCAGTAACGTTACCTGAGTCTATCTATATGTATAAACATTTTTGTGTGCATACATATATGTTTGTGTTTATATATACACACACACAATGAGATCCATTATGTTAGTTATACATAAGTATCCCACTGATACATATGCTTTTAGCATAACTTATGTAACAGCTCTTGTGCCTATCACCAGCATATTAGACTAAAGAAAAAATTGCATATAATCATAGCTTAATCTTTCTGGTTTTGTACAAGAAATCCTTCCAAGAGAATTAAGAACAGCATACATGTAAGAGCTATCATAGAGAGCTCCCTTTGATAAACAGATCATACTTTTTAAGCTGACATATTCTGGATAATGATAGGACTGATGGGCTGCATGTTTATGTCCAAGAAGCATTCCTGGATATCCTGTGCAGAGTGTGTGATTTAATGGGGTTTTTTATATTCCTTCCAGGCGCTATGTTGCCATTGCTGTCAACAGCTGACTTGCTCAAAGAGCAACTGCAGACTACGCACAACAGATTAATAACGGCAATTTCTCAGTCCTGTTAGTGGGCATTGGAGGAGGTACTCAATCTTTTACATATAATTTTATTTTCTTTCTCCTTCTCTGTTGCTGAACTGTTAAGGAACTGACCCTTACTTTCTTCACCTGCTGGTGAAAAGTTACTAGCAATATGGAACACATTTTACTAGTTCATTAAAAAACAAAGATTTTTTTCATTAATTTCCACATTCCTGAATTCAGAGGATGGTGAATTTAAGAGCTCTGCCAGCTGATAAGCCAAACTGCAGATTATCCTGAACTAATGGGATTTACCAAGACCTGTACCTGGTTTATTTGGTCCCCACAGAATGGAGTCTCTTGGGACAGTTTGTGTTGAGAATGCCAAAATAGGGTATGGAGGCAGATGCAGCTGACAAAGTCTGCCAGCTTTTCCGTTGTGATCTATTGACTGTGGCTGCATCATCCAGTCTGATGGTTGGTACTAATAAAACTTTCCCCAAGAAGGCAGCTGCAGAACAGTAACCATAATGCTCCTCCCCGCTCCCAAAAGGAAGACTGTCTTATACAAGTGTCGATGTGGTGATTTACAAACTAGGACTTCTTTGAAGAAGAATAATGCAGCTAGTTTCTCTGTAGAGAATTACTAGAGAAAACCAGTTGTTCAAGGGCTAGTCTAAATGAGGACTTAGATTCCATCCTCTGAGCAGTGACTCAGGTTGCTTACTTTTCTGGATTGGTTCTATAAGTATAGTCGTACAAAATTCAGTGAGGAGGTTAACTGAAATTTGGTTAGTGATAGTAGTAAGTGACTGAACTTAGAATATGAGAATACTACTTTCATTTTCTATTCATACTGTTTATTTTGAACATTTGCTTTTTTGGCAATGTATCCCATAGGATAAATCCTGTTCCTTGAATGCATGAATGGTAAACGTACAAAAATATTAAAGAGTGAAAACCAAATTTTGTATTTCTCATGCAGTATAGACTTCATGCATGTATTAGACTTTGGAATTTGGTTTAGGTGAAGGGGATTTATACCAACTGGTGTTTCACATTCACTGACTTTAACCAATTTAGTTTCATTTAATTGATTTTAAACTGAAACTTTTACAAAACCTTCTGTATTACCATTTATTAAGGACATGGGAAAATAAGACTCAAGTGTATAGGTACAAGCACTCCATGTTTTGAGTCTATCTGCTTTTAAGAACCATTGACTATTGTCAAATTCATACTTAGCAGATACCTAGAATTAACAGCATGAACTGGGGGGATGGGGTGTGTGTGTGAGGAAGATGTATTTTTTTGATCTCTAGTATTCCACAAATTTTTGCACCATAATTAAAATTATATTACCTGTAAAGATGAGCTGGAAATTGTCAACAAGGCGGAGCAGAAGGTAATGAAATAGAACTGCTTGGACCTATGGCAGAGGAAAATCTTGACATTTTCCCTCTCTGTCTTTGTCCTAGCCTTGTGGGACAAAATGTTTTTTTTACCTCTGGATAACCTGAAGGTGCACATAACCAGGTTGTTTTATCAGAATGTCTAAGACATGTTTACATAATGTTTGCTTCAACAGTGCTTCAGAATGTCTGTAGTCATGGAGAAGAAAATCAATATTATAAACTTGAGAAAGAAATTAGAAGGTTAAAAATAAAACTTGTTTAACAATAATAATAATGAATTTATGTGGTGATGCTGTAGAAATGCATATTAGATTCTTGTAGACATTTGGACTCCAAGACCAAGGATTTCTGAAGAAGTTAGCATGCAAAAGCAATTCCATGACTTTTTGGTCAAATTTGACACCACACACAGACTTAAAGCAAAGAGCACACTGTCCAGGAAAATTTATAATAGTCTTGATTTGATTCTTACTGGTGAGGATCACTTGCATATTTAACAATCAATATGATAAATGAGAAGAGGCACTGTATGTACATGTAATTTTTGCAGGTGCAGAAAATATAGCAGAAAAGGAACTGTCAATGTTTTCATGTATATAATCTGTACCCCAATAATATTGCCATACCCTTTCTTGAAAAAATTCTACTGGTGTAAACTTCCTCTTGTATAATCTGACACATACATGTGGATTACAGTTTTGAGGAACCACAGGTTTTGGTTTTGGTTTTTGATATGGAAAACTAAAAATTGGAAGGGTAAAGGGAAGTATCTAAATCTAACAATTGTGCAGGGAAATTGAAATATTAAAAAAAAAAATAATTTTTTTCTCTTCAAAATTTTAAATAGTAAAAGCTACTTAAATGACAATTGAAAAGAAATATTTTTCAAAAACTGTAAGTTTAAAAATTTGCATATAAACTTCCACAAAGCTTTCCCCCCATCCCCCCTTGCTACAGGAAATATGGCTGTCATGTCCCCTAATGCAGGAGAGATTTATATTTTTTCCCAAAATGCTATGGCACTTTTAAAAGTCTTTTTTTTTTTTTGCTTTGTTTTGTATTGTGGGTTTTTTTCCCTTTAAGCTTCTGAAGAACTCCATAAAGAACAAGAAGAAAAGTGGTTACCATTAAAAATAAAATCCTAAAATACAAAATATGAGTGTACACTCAGTCAACCACTGGTGAAAGTTGCATTGGAAATACAAAGAAAAACACAAAAATCAAGTGTGCACTCATGGATTTCATGAAACCTCAGGGTGGCCTGCAATAGAATAAACAAGCTAGGAAAAAACAGTGTGCCTTGTTTTAAGACACTGTTCAGTTAGGTCAATAGACGCAGTTAGAAGAGGAAATTGTGCCATATATCTTCCATTTTAATTTAAGATAAAGTGTCTACAGTATATGAAAATGTGCTTGATGTGCATTTTATTGAAGCTGACAAATATAGACTTAAAAATGCATGTGCTCGTGCACATATGTGAAGAAGGGGGAAATTTATATATGTCAAGCTTGGGCAAGCTTCTTCGTAGCAAGTAAAGACAGAGCTGTACCTTAGCAGCCCTCTTGAATCAATACAGTGAAGTTGAGTTCCTTATTGATTCTCTTGATAAAATGATACAGTTCTCTCTTTCTCTCCTTCTCCCCTGCAATACAGTAGAGCATTAAAGAAGCAGGGTAAGTACATTTACAGCTGCCTTAGTGCTGCCCACAGGGTGCTATAAATGCACAAACTGGATATAATTGAAGCACATATTAACTTACCTTCTGTTGTACAGGAAGAACATAACCAGGCTGTTAATGTGCAGAGTGTTGAAACTCTTTAACTTGGGGGATGAGAATTAGCTTGCAGTAGTAATTTGGTAAGCACCTGGGAAAATTGCAAGCTTCATTTCCTGCAACGTGAAATATGATTAAAAACAGAATATATTATTATCAGGGGTACCATTAAAAAATGTGTAGACAGCATTCTATGATGTTAAAACGGAAATTGGAAGTTGTATCCAGATGTTGAAGATGCTGTATGTTAATTATTGTCTATCACAGTGCATTGAAAGTGCAATTCAATTATTTGCTTTGTCAAGCAATATTTTGATTAACTTGAACTTTAATTTTGTACATCTGGTGTTTTTCACACTGTGCTAAAACCAGTGTTGAGGTATGCTACTCTGCCAACAGTATCTTGAAACAACAGAAAAAACATATGCAAAACAACAGTAAGCCATATCATGTCCAGGAAAGACAGTCATCCACCATCCCCCAGCCCCCCCCCTCACCTCCAGCGTGCAGCGCTTGGCTGGATTCAGGACCAGAAAGCGGCGCAGGATGTTCTCACAGTCAGTGGACATGTAGAACGGCACCCGGTACTTACCCCGCAGCACCCGCTCCCGCAGCGGCGACCGCAACGCCAGCGGCCGCACCTGCACCTGCTGCGCAAGCCGCAGCGCCCGCCGCTCCTGCGGCTGCACCCGTGCCGCCGAACAAGGGCGACACGGCCTGGTTGCTGACCTGCACCGCGTTCGTGATTCTCATGACGCTGCCCGGTCTGGGCCTGTTCTACGGCGGTCTGGTCCGCTCGAAGAACATGCTCTCCGTGCTGATGCAGTGTTTCATCATCTTCTCGCTGGTGGTCGTGCTCTGGGCGATCTACGGCTACAGCATCGCGTTCACCGAAGGCGGGGCGTTCTTCGGCGGCTTCGATCGCTTGTTCCTCAAGGGAATGACGCCGGACTCGGTGGCGGCCACGTTCAGTAAGGGCGTGAATGTGCCGGAATACGCGTACATGGCGTTCCAGGCTGCGTTCGCCGCAATCACCTGCGCGCTGATCGTCGGTGCTTTCGCAGAACGTGCCAAGTTCTCGGCCGTGCTGCTGTTCACCGGCATCTGGTTCACGTT
>JAVJGJ010000037.1:66234680-66264298 GCA_035590215.1 Microhierax caerulescens | reverse complement strand
GGGGGCACAAGGACACGGGACATCTGGGACAGCTGAACCCAGATGACCAAAGGGATATCCTGTACCATATGACACAATGCTCAGCATATAAACTGGGGGAAGAAGAAGGAAAGGGTGACATTCAGAGTAATGGTGTTTGTCTTCCCCAGTAGCCATTACACATGATGGAGCCCTGCTGTCCTGGGGATGGCTGAACACCTGCCTGCCCATGGGAGGTGGTGAATGAATTCCTTGGTTTGCTTTGCTTGTGTGCACAGCTTTTGCTTTCCCTGTTGAACTGTCATTATCTTGACCCATGACTTTTCTGACTTATACTCTTCCCATTCCCTTCCCCTTCTGAATGTGAGGGGAGTGAGCAAGTTGCTGTGTGGAGTTTAGTTGCCGTATGGGGTTAAACCACAACAAGCTGTTTTAGGAAATATGGATGATTGATAGCTCTTTATTAAACCTGCTACTTCAGTGTTATTAAGCAAAATGCTTACTAAAGTGCTCAGCAGTGATAAGTGTATAATAGGGTTGTAAGTAGCCTCGAGAAAAAAGTGATAGTAATTTTTTTAAGAGTTAGTTGTTTGTTGATACTAGCCACCAAGTTTGTATTAGATAAAATGATTTATCTCTGCCTTTATTTATTTGTTTGACAATGGAAGAGAGAATAGTAAGTCCATATTTTTCCAAGTAGAAAAAGTTTTTTTTTAAGTACTCCCTTTGCATGCTCATCTTATGTGTAGTAGTATCAATATTGTATAAAAAGGATTACTGTGGTTTGGGTGGACATGACTCCTCAAAATTGTACTACTTAGAAAGAACTAAAGCTAATGTCACAAAGAGGTATGAGACACGTAAGAGTCTTTTTGAAGTCTTTTTAGCTTTTTGTTTTATTTTAATTTCTGCTCTTGCATTTATTTGGAATGAGATGTTGCATTAGGCAATATCATTTGCTGTTAGCTTCAGGACAGGCTGAAAGATCTGTAGTCACTGAGCTCCAGTTTGGGCACTTCACAGCCTGTTTGAGTGGGGGCAAGGATTGATTATTTAATTCTTGTAGAGTGCTTCAAACATGACAAGCACTGTACAAGCGCTAAAAATTAATAACCTCATCTGTTAGTAAGAATAATGCTTGCAGTGTTTGAAAGTACACTTGCAAAGATGGTTGTTACAATTATCAAATATTTTTGCTTATTTTGGAGCTTAAACATTTGCAAAAGCCATTTATGCCTACTTGTTATTGTTCCCTACGTTACTAATTTATTATAGAAGTTCATAGGGTCAGCATTTGTAAATGTGATTTCTAAGCCCAGCACCTGCAGGCAATAGTTTTACTGACGGAGCGTACGGTGGTCTAGCATCCAAAAGTGCTCAGATATGTGTCAATGATCAGTCAGTCATGTGAGTGGAAAGAGCAGGCTGAAAATCTCATGTGAGTTTGATCAGCTAACTAAAACAGCATTTATCTATTTATGGCAGAAATGGCCTAAACAAAGTGAACAAATTTATGCTGGTTTACCCTAGATGAAGATTAGATATTATAATACTTTGATTGCACACTGCTTTACAAGCAGAACATGTTACATTTCTGTTTGTCACTAAGTTTCATCTCATGTTTATAGTACCAGTTGCAGCATGATTAAGCAGCTGTAAAAATGAGATTAGGAACCACTTTTTAAAGTCCTTTGCCTCTTAAAAATAGAAAACTAATTGAAAAATCCCAAAAAGACTGGAGAGTGAGTTGCAGCAGTTCTACGGTATCCTGTGTTGATATTGATGGGTTTAATAGTGGTATTATCATATTGATATTAATTCAGAATGCTTAGTGATCCACATAGTGTAATAAAAAATATGCAGCTCCAAGCTTAAGGCGTAGTGGAGAAAATGAAGCAACAATGGCATACCAAATAAATACAAGCTGTCGTTCTAGCACTAAGTTCTGGTAGCATTTGTGCTTGGCTAGAACTCCACATTAATACAAATTTGTAACCACTGAGTTTGTGATTAACCTTCACTGCTTGCATGAAGCTCATTAGAAAAACTGACCCCTGAGATGAATATCTGATTGCAGATTAATGTTAGTATGCACCCAACCTGCAGGCAGTGGAATGACTCCTCCTGAAGTAAAAATGAAATTTGGGGTGCAACATTTAAGAACTTTGAGTGCATTCCTGAGAAGATCACCTTATTTTGAATTCTTGAAGCTCTCAAAAATTTTGTACATTTCCAAAGTGGCACACAAAAGTCTTGTTCTTTTCACAGAAAACAGCCTGATTATTCAAATTGGGTGTTATGGCACTTCATTGCAGGCCCTGATTATCTTTCATCTTATTAAAGAGCTGTTGAAAAATAATTTATGATTTAGTTGCTAACAGATGATAAAATATTCATTTGAGGTAATAGCACAATCAGATTATATTTTATTGCTCTCTGTTTATTGGTCTTGATAAAGGGACAGTGGATTAATTATATTTCTCTTTTACCATCTCAGTAACATGAAGAAATATCGCTACTGGGAAAGGTATTACTTAATTCAAAGAAGAGTCTTTTTAGTTTAATTACATAATTTAACGTAATAAAAGAAATAGCCATGACTATTCTGTGTCTCATATAACTCATCTTGAAACTCTATCCAAACTAGGTTTGGAAAAATGACTCAGTGAAGAAGTATTTAAAGGTGAAAATGAAGTCCTAGTGTGCTATTCCTTCCTTATGTACTCAGGAATCAGAAAAACAGCAGAAGTTTATGATATTTTGTCAAGTCACTGACAGTTTGGTGTTCAATCAATTTTCAGATGTAAAAAGGATGAAACTACTGAAGTGTTCTGTTTCATTCTGCAAGGGTTTTTTTTTTAACCTTTTTTTCCTTCCTGCTCCTTCTTTCCTCTAAACAAAATAAAATACAAAGTTAAAGCAAATGTTACTGCTGATGGAAGATATCAGACTGACAGCCTTAGAATGAAGGCCTTAATTATCCCGAGAAGATGGACAGCACGGACAGCAACAGTACAAATTCCCTTTCACCAAACCTTTTACTTTATTCCCTGATCTAGATGGAGAACTTCTACGGATTAGGAAACATTTTAATCTCGGTAGCTCTGAGATCTGCAGCCTTGCTGCTGAAACTGCTGAGAATGGAGCCAATTAGTGGCAGTTGGGAGGGCTTTATTTTTTGAAATTATATATGTATCTGCCCACTACAAACTAGTCTGAGAACGTCATATGAGAGAACACTGCACACAGCAGTGTTAAGTTGTGCCGGTGACCTGCAGGCGAAAGGCACTGTACTGGCTCACCTGACACTGCAGCCACACCAGCTCCCTTGCCTGAGTTTCGTCTCTCTTTTTGGATTGTGGATCCCTGAATCTTAACCCAAATGAGAGTTACAGTCGCTTACCTTAAGAAGTAGTTCAGATTTCAGAGCATCAGAAAAACAGGTTAAGTTATGGCACAATGTTAGTATGTTAGTCTTTATATTGATGTTAACTAGTGTAATTAATTTCACAACTGTTTGGGCAGAGTTCCAGCCATGGTGTCTCTAATATGTGTATATATATATTGTCTGTGTATTGGGAAACACTGAAATACGTTAAACTCAATAAAAAACCAAAACACCTTCCAAACCATTGAGCTGGCAGCTAATGTGCTGGCTTTTGAGTTAAATTGCATAAAAAAAGAGTTACAAAGCACTGCTTAGTGCTTTACAAAATTGCTGCCTTTAAAGATAAATTCCTCTTGCCCAGGCTGCTGTTGTGGCAGAGCGAGCAACAACCCCCGCTGTACGCAGACAGCAGGTGAAGTAGGGACGCTGGCACTGCGAAGAGGCTGGAGGCAGAGGCAGGACTTGCATTTGTGAATGAGCTGTACATTTATTTTTTTTTTCTCATAGGAGGTAGTATTTGCAGGCTGCAAGACTTCTTTCAGTTTCCAGATCTCTTATGAAATGCAGATGGGGAAAGGCACCCTGAAGCAAGGGACTGTGACTGAGTGGAAGCAGCTTGGGTACTGAAGACTGGTATAATACATCTGCTTTGCTGGTTTTTCACTGCCAAAGAAAAAGGTGGAATATTTATACCATGACAGCTTTTTCGTTTGACTGGTTGGGTTGGTTTTGTTTTATGGTTTGTTTGTTGGGTTGTTTTTTGTGGTTTTTTTGGTGTTGGTTTTTTTTTTTTTTTTTAATATCCAGACTGCATCAGGATCTGTGAGCTTCACTGAGAAATTATTTTGTTCATCATGCTTGAATTTTTCTTTCTACTCTTTCTGTTACAGGTCTTTAAAATTTGTGTGGATGTAGTAAAGTCTAGGGGTCAGTTTTGTGCTGGAGGGACTAAACCAGCTTTCATATTCTTTAGTGAGTGCTGTTTGATATTTTATGCTGAAGAGAAGTGATAGACAAGAAGAAGAAGAAGGAGAACACAACAAGACTTTCATGCACTTCCCATATTACCCTTCCCAAATTAAGCAATATCAAATTATAAAGGCCAAAGCATATGACAGAGAGTCCATAGCTGAGAATGGGGAAAACATGAACTGTATTACGTGCAAAGTTGTTGATAAGCAATTGAGATTGTCTGGAAAAGCAGACTAACTTTGTTGATACTGCGTGCATGCCATGGTAGGGGGAAGCAGCTTTTGATTCTTTAGGAGAGGTTTACAGGATAATCTGACTGAATAATGGAATGTGAAAACATACTCTGGAGAACTGAAATGTAAAAATATTTTTTTATATTGGAAATTAATTATTACAACGAATTTTCAGTTAAATTAGTTAATCAGTGAAAACATACCTATTGTATTGCTTTTTAGAATATTTTGAAAATGCTGGGTGACCTAAAACAGATCTAAAAAATGTCAAATTTCTGCATTTATAGCTGTTTTAAACTTCTTTGTTTCAACTGGAAAATGACAAGGACTTATGGTGGAGTCATGCTATTTTATTTTTTTGTTTTGTCTTAGACCTCTTATTCCTCTTGTTCTCTACCCATCTCTTACTGATGCATCACTGAAAGAGGTGGTAGGAAGACAACGTCTTTGTTCGGGACTATATTGGCCTGGGAGCACAGTTCTGAGGAAACACCAGGAGGAGTCACGTGGAGAACATCACAGACTTCTTTTCGTCAGTGTCAAACCTTGAAATGAATAGTACCTGATCAAAATGCTGGTGGTAGAGAAAGTCTGACAGATCATGACAAAAGATTTTTGCTTCTGGGTTTGTTTTTTTTTTGTTGTGGTTGCTGGGTTTGTTCTTTGGTTTGGTTTTGGGGTTTTTTGCTATCAAGAAAACTTTGTTTCTTCTTCTTTGCCATTGTTAAGGGTTTACTTGTAGTAATGTTTTCTCTAGCATATTTGATTTCACTGTCATTATGCTTCATTTATAACTGTAAATGCAAGTCAGCATGGAAAATCCAAGAAGAAACATATTGACTTCAATGCCAAGTTTTAGAAAGGGATAATTGAGCGGGGTTTCTTAGAGAAGATATCTAACTTGTACCTGGGCAGTAAAATGGAGTATGTGTCTGAGATTATACAGAGGACTTTTTCTTACTGCCACATCATTAAGTTTACAGGAATGAGGGCTCATGGTGTCATACACTAGAAAATATTTCTTAGGGACAGTGATTAATTTACTCAGCAGACAGAAAGAAGAACTAAATGCAATGAGAGAAATTAAGTTGGAAATTATGCTACTGAATCCTTAAACACATTATGTAAATACACAGAATGTGAAGTTTATGACTGAAAAATAATCCAGTTTTTAAAAGTTCATGTGATTTTACAGAATTAGTGAGACGTATTCTCTGATTTGTCTAAGGAATGACCTTTAGTAGCAGGTCAACAGATAAACTTGGAAATATCTTCTGCAGATTAAATAGAATCTAATTAACATCAGCAGCTAAGTAACTGGAATGAAAAAGATGTTTAAAGATGTCTGATTTGTATACTCGGAAATTTCAGTTTATAAAGATGCCTGATTTGTATACTCTAGACATTTTGGTTTATACCCTTCTTTGCCTCCTTTTCTGTGTTTGTTTCTTGTTTGTTTGTTTGGTTGGTTGGTTGATTTTGTTTTCTTTTTCTCTTTAGTAGCAGTAGATAATGTAGCTGATGTTGCACTACATTTAATTCACTATGAAAATATTCAGAACATGACTGAGAAGCTGTTCTTCAAAAATGTTCTCTTCCATGGAGAAGATTTTTTGAAGAGAGTTTGACATAAAAACATGTGACCTACTTTATTAAAATTTTCAACTTCATCCAGGTCGGTGTTTTGGTAACAGATGAGGGAAACAAAGACAAGGAGCTGGAAAGTAGTCTGATGTACTTGAAACAGATCTCTATTCTCTGAAACTGAGAAAAAAAAGATCTTAGGCTTCACCTGTGTCCACCCCACCCAGAGAATGACCATGTCACAAAACAGCACACAAGTAGATGTCAGGGTCTGGTGATAATACCCTGGCATGAACTGGACAGGCTTAAGCTTGCTTCTCTGATCTGGAACAAATGCTGTAATCCCAGAGACACTAGTTTAAATAAAGTCACAGGTTTTCACGTCAAACTTTCTTTGAAACATCTTTCATGTATTTCCATGTGAAATGTAGACATTCCCAAAATTATGAAATTTTTCAATGAGTAGACAAAGGATTTCTTGCTCCGTTGGATTTTTCACAATAAACTAGGCTCAGGTTCACCAAAAAGCCATGTCCCGAAAATGAAGACTAGAGAAAAATATTTACAGGAGTTTAAGTATGTAGTATATCTAGTCAGATAGCTAGAAATGTCTTTGAACAGTAGTGTTCTATTCAAGCATTTAAATAACTTTAAAGCTGCTCCTCTATTTCTCATATGTAATGACTGATCTTTGAAAAGTGATTACTACATTTTGGAGACATATGAAATTTTCTTTGAGTTTTTGAAATAATTTTATATTCAAGCATTTTTTACACTTGAGAGAGTTTCTATAATTCACATGTAATTATGTTTTATATGTTCAGAAGTTCTGTATAAAATAGCTGTGACTTCTCTTCGATACAGTGAAGATAGAAAAGAATATTTTAGATAGAACTGTCTATAAGATAATGATGCTGTTTC
The DNA here is from genome assembly GCA_035590215.1 of Microhierax caerulescens. NCBI lineage: Eukaryota > Metazoa > Chordata > Aves > Falconiformes > Falconidae > Microhierax > Microhierax caerulescens. The sequence goes on along the minus strand of JAVJGJ010000037.1, from coordinate 66,257,221 downwards.
ACAGCATCTGTGAGATTTCAGAATTTGTTTTCATCCCATACTGGAAGCTACCAGACAGTCCCCTGAATGTGAAGAAATCTTCACTGGAAAAAAAAAAAAAAAATGTTGCATCTTCTAATAACTTTTGAACACCTACAAAATACCCTTCCGCTGGATATTTTCTAATGAAGTGTAGTCTTAAAATTCAAATTACATTTGTGTCAAGGAGAGTCATCTGCAGTGCCTTGAGCCATTAATCTCTCTGTTCTAGGTAGGGGTCATTGTCTGTAGCTGCTGGGGTTTTGTGTGTGTGTTTTTGTTGTTGTAGTGTTGTGCACAGGTTATGCTGTCCCCTTTCTGTCAGAAAAGTCCCTGTGCTTGTGAAAATGTAGACTTTTTGACCAGTGTTAATTAGCTATTTTTTTTCTTGATTGAATTTCCATGTGTGCTGTAGTAGGCTTGTGAGTCTCACAGAACATTAAAGAAATGGTTAGGTGCCAATTAAATTGGCCTTTCCTCAGTATTACACCTCAAATAAAAAGTAGGAGGGAAAACAAATAGCGTTTAGGTGGGGGGGTTATGAAAACATCCTCTGCATTAGGAAATACTTCCACAGAAAACACTGAACTCGCCAATCTTTGAGTAGTGAAACATGGTGTTTCCCTTTCAGGGACTGAAAAGTTAATGCAGCATCTGAGGAAGAAATGTTAACTCTCAGTGGTGAACTTCCTGTGCTCCTCACATAATAAGGATGGGGGAATATATTCCCAGTTATTGCTGCTGGTGGGGTAGTGACAAAATGAGGAAAGGGTATATTTTGTTCAGAAAGCAGAAATATTTTACAGTGTGTTAGATGGAGGAAGAAGTGCCAACTTGCAAGGTTGATTTTTCTTTTGCTGTCAGCATGGTTTGTAGTAGGACATGGATTGTCAATAGATCGCCTGTATTAATATAGGCAGCTATTACTGTAGTAATAGGATAAATATTGCTTTGAGTAGTAAACTGCTGCCTGATTAGAAAGACACAGTTTATAATCATGCTTAGCCGGATGAACGTGTTTTCTGCTTTATGGTCTTCAAGAAGGCAACCGGTTGAGGTTAAAGAGGTTTCAGAGTGCGAATGGATCGTTAAGACAATTTGCCATCTGCCAAGCAGGAAAAAGAACAATCCAAATAATATCATATGCTCCAATGGAGTAGCATAGTAATAGCTGGCAACAATTATACCTGTTGTCCCAGTGATTATTTCATTAAGCTCAAAATTAAAATGATTCGTTTGCTTGTGTAGAAAGGGGTGCGACTTCTGAGCACAGTAATCTCACCATACATATGGACGGCTTCCATCATTTTATCACACACACACAAAAAGTGTTACATCGAATAAAAAAAAAAATAATGCAATTTTAGTTACTGTTGGGGAAACTGGTCTGTATTGCTGCAGCTCTCCAAACTACCCAGCTGCAGCAAGGGTCTTTTACCATCTCTTACTGACACACTCCTCATCCCAGTCCCTCTGCTGCCTTCTCCCCATCGCTCCTCCTCACTCAGGGCATGCTCAATCTCCTCTGTTTCTTCCTCCCACATCTCCTGTTTCTTCCTCTCTCCCCTTCTTCCTCGGCTGCTCCCTCTTCACTGGCTCTCAACCCCTTCACAGAACCAGCCACAGCTGCACCTTGTCTACATCGACCAACCTGCTGCCCCTGAAGCCAGCCCACAGCTGTATATTATCAGTGCTAATTAACCCAGCTGCATTCCTCTACAACTCCCCCTGTTTTCTATTTTTTCTTTTTAACAATTCATACCTCATGCTTTTATCAAACATCACTTTTCACAAATAGATACAAACTTTTATAAATAAACTTTTCATACAGTCCTCGACAATTACCCTTTTTTAAGAAAAATATTTCATACCTCATTTTTTTTTTTACCAACCATCACAAACTTTTTACAAATAAACTTTTCATACAGTCCAGACAACTTCTCCCTGAACACTTTTTTTTATTCTTAACATTAAACACCTCATGTTTTTACCAACCATCACAATTTTTTTTTTTTTTACTATTTTTACAAAATAAACTTTTCATACAGTTTGGACTACTTGTCCCTGAACTCATACTCATATTCCTTCTTCACCTTTATCTTGGGTTTTTCAGCTTCTACAGGTTGATCACCTTTCTTTTTATCTGCTTTCTTAGCATCTGGGATTTTGTTTTCTTCAGGAGGGGGGGGTTCTGATGAATTTATAGTGCCTTGTCCTTTCACCTCTTGGGTCTCACTGGACAGTAACCTGAGTGAGCTTGCAGCAGCAGCAGATCTAGAATACAGCACCAACACATCATGCTGTGTCCTGAAAAACTTCTTAACATCCTCGTGGGCGCCCATTTCTTCTACAACTGGAGGCACCTTCAACGAGCACATAAACGTCAGCAAGAATACCACCAGGCCGAGCAGCAGCAGCAACAGCAGGAGCCGCTTGTGGCACCATGCTGCTCCCACACCTTCCCCCACACAGCCATCACCGCTGTCAACGCTCATTACACTCAGTCTCATAAACTGAAGGGCCTTGCACAGGGCACCAATTGTCACAGCGCTCTCCAAACTATCCAACTGCAACAAGGTCTTCTACCATCTCATACCAGCACGCTCTTCATACAGTCCCTCTGCTGCCTTCATCTCATCTCTCCTCCTCACTCAGGGCATGCTCTCTCTCTTCTTCCTCTCTCATCTCCTGCTTCTTCCTCGTCTGCTCCTTCTTCCTTGGCTGCCCAACCCCTTCACAGAACCAGCCACAGCTGTACCTTGTCTCCATCAACCAACCTGCTACCCCTGCAGCCAACCTACAGTTTTATAGTTTCAATGCTAATTAACCCATCTACATTCTTCTACAGTTCCCCTTTTTTCTGTTTTTTCTTTTTAACAATTCATATCTCATGTTTTTACAAATCATCAATTTTTACAAAAATAAACTTTTCATGCAGTCCTCTACACTGTATCTCTACCTTTAGTTGGTCATTTTATGTATGTAAATATCTTGCTGAGCAGCTTTAAAAGACATCATAACTGGTAACATATTTAAAATTGAGGTCAGCTTGATTAATATTCAACCCTGATAGATTTGTACCCAGACAGTTTGACCCAGAACCACCCAGAATGTGAAATCATTGAGCACTTAAGGAACTGAGACTTTTACAGCAGATGTAAGCCAGACTGTACTGTGCATCATCAGCAGAAGCAGGTTTTTTTCTGTGTCACAATTTAAATTTTAGATTTATCAAAGGTGGAAACTTAGAAAGAGACGGCACAGTGCAAACTCTACACATTGAAATAGCAGAAAAGCTCGAAGAAATTCACTGAATTTAGTGTGTCTGAAAGAAGGGTGGCTTTACAAATCAAAGATAATCTGTAACTCCATTGCACCAGACAATCACAGCAGCCATTGCTGAAAATAAACTACCAACGAAGCATCATCTCTACAGAGGAGAGACAAAGGACAAGCCTCAGGTACACCTGAATACAGGTAGAAGGATAATAACTGCTGCTCACTCCTTTTGCAGACTCCCCCAGGTTGGAAGGTATCCCTTTCTCAGAGCAGGAGGGAAAGAAGTGTGCACTAACTCTGTGCATTAGGGTTTTGTTTTTTTTCTTTTTTCAAATGTATTTAAAATTCTGTTTTTATTTATGTATTTAAATTGCCTCATGGTACACTATGAAAGTTATTAGCTATCTTGACACACCATAATATAGTAGATTACATGGAAGGCAATGTAATGCATCATTAATCTGTTATACCGGGTTAAAAAATTTAAAATAGAAATAAACTTCTAGCTTCACTGAAAAAATGATGTTTGGAAAATAATTCAGAATTATCCATGATTTTACCACCTGGATGTCTCTAATACAAAAAGTAATGACTGTGGCTTTTGACCATCTGTTTTATAAGTATTCTGGCAGGTGTGGATATTACCTGCTGCCCAACACTAAAGGTGAGCTGTGGAAAATAACTTTTTCAGGCCAATTATCTTCCTATACACCTTAAGGGAAAAGCTGTTTCTGAAAATTTGGAATCCTGTTTTTTTTACAGTCATGCAGGCAATGGAACAGTACTGTCTGAATAGTTAACAAGGCATCTAATATATAAATAGTAGATACTGATGAAGATACTGAAGGGACCATTAAATTTGAACCTACATTTCATATTTTGTTGTCATGGCTTTCAGATTCCATTCCAAACCTTGGCTGATAGAACCTGCCTTTACTGGTCTTCAATAAGGGTAATTTAAGGCTGTCATATAAAAGGTCATTCACCACCTTCTACATTGCAGAAAAAAAAAAATAATCCTTCTCCTTTCAAATAGCAGACAACCTTTTTACTAGTTTGGAAGTGGAGGGTAAATTTAAGATCTCCCTTTCTGAGGCGTGGAATGTGTGTGAATATTTGCAGGGTAGTAGAGGGAGGATGCCCATTTACATTGTAACCTGGAAAATGTCTGTTGAAAATTGTGTGTTGAAGTTTGCTTCAGTGTACTATTTAATACTATTAAATACTGTACTTCGAAAGGTGTTTTTAGGATTTGTAAGAATCATCTTGAAGATAAAAATGTTAGAGGGAAGAGAAAAGAAAACCATAAAAATTGGAAGCCAAGAGAGAACAATCTGTTTTGACCTGCTGTTTGACCCCAATGATCTTATTTCCCTACAGATCAATTTTATTAGTAAATGCTTTTCTTTCTTATGTGATATTTGAATCAGATGCCATTCAGAGGATATATCCAATCAAAACTTCTAAGCACTGACTGCTCACTTTTGTGGGTCCTGTAAAGTGATCTCACCCCTCCAAAATAACTGTGTTGCTGTGTTAGAATCAGGAACTGTGCCCTCACACGCATATATTTGGGTGAAGTTATTTCAAATCTAGCAGTGCAAGAATATTGACCATACACTTAGTTTACTTATTTTTCCCTTGCATGCTTCTTACACTGTTTTTCAATGTATTTAGTCTTTTCTGTCCCCTCTGCTGACATTAATTAATGTAAGTATTTCTTGTCCCAGAGTGGGTTTAGTGTTTTCAGTTATTCAGATGATTTGGTCTTTTATAACCAGCTTTGCCTGTTTATAAAACTTTTCAAAAAGAAAAAGATTCTACATTAGATTAGACTTTTCTTTTTTTTCCAGGTTTCATAGTCACTTTTGTGGCACTGATCAAGCCACTCTCTTTTTTTCCTCGCTTAATTTAACCAAACTTTGTTCTTTTTCTTTTTTACATTTATTTCTGTCACATCATACAGATTGATTGCTATTGCTAATCAGTGCATATTTAGTTTCTTTTTATTAGTTTAGATCTCTTTTGTTTCAATGCATATGAAAAATTCTTGCAGCCTGCTTTAATAGTTCTGCAATGCAAAAACGCTCAACCGTAACAAGTTTCACACAGCTTTCCCTCAGTCATGAAGGAGGTGAGAGGAAATCTGTGGAAATCATTGTAACTGAAGGAAGTCTCTTTCTCACTGTTACTACTAGTAGGTAAATACTCCATTTATATTAACTGCCAAGTGAATGAGAAGACACTGAAAATCTGTGAAGCTCATCTTGCAGAACGTCTGCTGAGATGGGTGGGTTTAGCTGGCTACAGGATGGGAAGTGTATGCCTGCCCCCAGGTGTGGGGCACAGCTGCCCTTCACGAAGCAACCTCATACAATGGTGTTCCAGGCACCGCAACTTTGCTGGCTGCTGCTGTTAGTTGTCATACCGGTATTTGGCCATAGACACAGGAAGCGGTTCATAGTAGTTATGATTGCATCTGATTTTCCTCATTTTTTTAATTGTGACATCTATATTGTTTATAGCAGCTTTTGGCAATTGTGATTCCTGGGTACTTGACGTTTTATTCCATTTATTTAGCTTGAACCCTTTCAATGGGATATATTTTCTACTTAAGAAGATAGAACATTGTTAGGAAAACAGTAATCCAAACAAGATCATAAGAAATATCTGTCACTGTAGTAAATCACTATCAATATTTTTCAGTAATTCACGGTGACCTATGTTTTTTTCTTTTAAACACTCAGGTTATCCATATGTGTTTTCTATTATATTTGCATATTCAAAATCATATGTCAAAATCCTTTGCCAAATTATTTCTCCAAGGGATTTCTAACCTTTCACTTGTTTCTAATTAAATCATTATGAAGTGGTCACTGCCTCAACATTCAGCTATTGACAGTGCATAAACCACATTGTGCACTTCTCTCTAGCAACTGGGCATTGTTGTTAGAACCAGAAAAATAATACTTGTACATTTAGATTTAAATCTTGTTTCTGAAAATGTGGGATTGTGTGCAGGAAATTAGTGTAATAACAGCCAATGTGAGCTCTTATGGAAGAGGGAGGTGATTTTATTATACAAAATCTCTGAGAAAGTTGATTTTCCCTACTTGTACTCCCACACCCACAAAGACTAAGATATGTAAATCCAACTGCTGTAGACAGGATCACTTGCGCACAACACATGACAAGAGATGTCAGCCTGTCAGGCCCTCACTACGCCTCCTGGTTTTCTCTTGATTGATGAAAAACTGATTTTTGTATGGATATTATACAACCTCTAAGACAAAACTTTTACTACAGCGTGGTCCTTTTGTCTCAGAATTTTGCTTCTTTCATCTTCCACAAATTTTTATATCTATGCTGCCTACCGTTAGCTACAGTAGCTAAGGACAGTGTGCATGCAGGGATCCTGCTCTCAGAGCTTGTCACAGGGCTGTCAGCAGCCACCAAACAAATGTATATGCATACATAAAAAATTGCTAAAGCGTATGTTAAAGTTCCAGTCCACTGTCATAGTTCTTCACGTCACTTTTTCTAATTCCTGCTCCTGTTTCAGCTCTTTAACTCTTGTCTAGTCTGTTTTGATAACTGGACTAGATTTACCTTGCACAGATTCACTAGCATGAAACTGAATTCAGGTATTGCTCTTGTCTGGCCACCTTAGAGTAGGTCTGCAAACTCTGTTCCATCTAGATTCTGGCCTGAATTCTGACTGGGTTCTCACTTTTCTCATAATTTCCTTGCTTTTTCTCCTACTGAGTTCTGAGGGTTGTTTCCACTTCAATTATAAAATGGGTTATTATGTTCTGGTCCTTCTTGCTTGGACTGTTTCATTCCAAAATGGAAATTAACCAGCTTTTCTGAGATGAGTGAAATGGAGGGAGCAAATATCCATTAGAAAAAGTGAAAACCTAACCAGAATTTGAAGTTGCACTAAAGAGAACTGTTCATTATATAGTTATGATCTTAGTAGGTTTCATTTTGCATTTCTTCTTGTTATTACAAGTCGTTTTGATTCTTCTTCTTGCAGGAGGGGGAATTCCTACTATAAAATGCTTATTTTATTTATTCATCATTACATTGGTCAAAAATCTTTCTTGATTTTAAGACTTAAAGCCTCTGTGAAGTAGTATGAATGCTATTACCTTCACTTAACAGAAGAAATTGAGACACATAAATCAGCTTAGGAATTTGTGAAGATACTAGGAACAGAGTGATACCACATTAGACACAACAAGGCCCTGTCACCAGAAGTTCATTCCTCTTTGGAAATTAAATTAGTTGGAGTAACTGGGGCCTGCAGTCTTTCCTGTTTCTAAACACTGGTGATGTAGTAAAGTTTACTTTGAGTATACCCTCCTTCTTCAGTCTTCCTACTTGCCAGTTTTACCTGAATCACAGTCAGAGTGGGTCAGATGAACTTTTACTAGGGAAGAGTGACTCCCGTAATACAACCTCTTGATAGTTCTGTTTCTATAACTAATCTTTTCTTTGTTGTGCCAACAATAAAAAGCTGATCAGTAGAGACAAGTGAAAAACAATTGTGATTAACTGTGTGGCTAGTGGGTATACTAGAAAAAGAAGAAAGAAACAGAAGGAAAGTAAAGGGTAATGCATAAATAAATAAACAAAACACTAGCAACTAAGAGTTACTGAAGTAGTAGACAAAGCTTAAATTTTCTGCCTTTAGGAAGCAATGTGATAGCTCCAAGGGAGGACTATGCATGTAAATTGTAGGCTGCTCAAGTATTACAGTGATATAAAATTGTAAACCAAAGAATATACTTTGTATGTAGCCTCAGTTTTTATGCAGCTCAGAAATCGTCCTGAATCTAATTTGACTTTTTTTCTCTCCTCATTTTGAAAGCATCCTTTTTCTAATGTAGACTGTTCTTTGACACATGGAAAAGCTCTAGTCTAAGTGTCTAGGCATAATTCAGTTTTGCCTTGGCTTATGCTTATCTTAACAATATCACAGTTGACAGTTTTCCTTTCTGTGATTTATACCTGTGTTTTAGGCTTTTTATTACACCATGGTGTGGGGTTGGTGACAGGGACAGGCTAAATGAGTTTCACACAGCTTCCATATCTGGAAGCCTATTTTATTTTATGCTCTTTTTGTTGCCAAGGCTCAGACTTCTTTATTTCTTTTTGTAGATAACAGAATGAACATCTCCAGCATCAGCAATATGTTTCTTTCTCCTCCAGCCTATCAGACTCTTCTCCCACCTTTTGTCTAACTCAACATTAGAAGAAAATAAAGCTTATTTTACCATATTCAATTAACTTACTCTGTTTTCCATTTTGTATGTGCATGTGTGATTTCCTCACAGGACAAATACTTAAATCAAATTGTCTTTTAAACCAAATAATAATAGTTTTTAAATTATGTGAGACAGAAAGCCTCTACATGCTGTGTTTTAATAGACTACCACGGTGAAGAAGAATATGTATGGTGGTAGGTGGGTGCTGGAACAATTGAGTCCTGACCTTACATGAGCAGTTGCTACAAACATGTAAAGAAGCTTGGTCTGCTTCCAGGTTTATAGAAGAATTTATAACTAGGTTCCCTTCTTATGAAATCACTGTGATACTCTGGGATCTTCACCAATGCAGGTTATATCCCTTTATTTTTCTATAAGCTTAATCTCAGCTTTAATTTTCACAACATTCCTATTTACTCTTCCTCCTTCCTGTGTGCTGCCTTTTTTCCATTTCTGCATAATTTTCTAATATTCCCTTTACTTAGGGTGGCAAACAGAGCTCTTGTTGGATGGATATCTGCTTTTGAAAAACTTCCTTGTGTAAAATTAGCACAGGGATGAAATTAAGTATGTTTTTGGCATGCATCCCTGAGGTAAAAGCAAACTCACTTTTAGCCCACTCCTATACCTTGGTCTGAAACCTAAAGATCATTTCAGCTAGGGTTGAAATTGCCTAGCACTTATGGTGCTCCGAGGAGTACCTCACGATCTCACCCTTCCTTTACATCTGTACAATGCCTGTGTTCCAGGATAAGGGGGCAGAAAAAGAACATCCACTCTAGTAAGGGCTAACCCTGTCCAGAGCTGACTGACCTTAACCATGCTACACAGTGATTGACCATTGGTCTTCTCTGACACCCTCACATTGAAGGACAAGAAGAAAATGGGGAATTTAAGTTGTTTGGCAGACTAGGCATACCCTGTGTTTAGACTAGCCTGTACAAAATCGTATTTAAGCAGTATGACATAACCATTGTTTAAACAAATGAGATTATGCTATTTTATACCGTGTTAAAATATGTCAGAGTGTGCCAGATCATCCCTCTGAGACTGAGCTGAGACTGCATTGTAATGTGCACAGTATGTTCACTTTTCTTGTATTTTATATTGCAAGGGGCTTTTACTCTGTGGGTGTTGTCGGTGTAAATCTATTCATTCTAGTACTTAATCTGGTCAGAGCCAATATATTTTGTAGATAGTCTGTGTTAGAGCTTAATTCTTGTATTTATTTAGAGTAGTATAACTCATTGCAGGCAGCGTGTGCAAGTCATGTAGTTAATCTGGTTACAGCGCTCAGTGCAGTCTATACAAATCACACATCACAGCATTTTAATTACATTGCCAGTCTGCATCGCATAGTGTTTGTGAAAGTCTCAAGGTTATTTAACTCTTAGTTAATGATGGTAAAAACCCTGTGTCTTTTATGCATGGACACAAGAAACCCAGACTCACCTAATGGGTTAGGAAATGTGGAAATGTACTGATTTTTTATTTTTTTTTTTTACATAGGCAAATTAAGTAGGACATTATCATTGGAAAGCAATGCTCCCAAACTGTGAATGCAAATTTCATAGCCGCAAGGACCAAAGGTCCACATGCCTATAAGCAATTTTGGAAATGTGTGCTGGTAAAGTGATTGTTGCTGACAGAAGCTTTTTTGATGCTCTACAATAGAGGCCAAACTCTAAGGGCTGAATTTGAATCTCATGATCTAATCCATATGGTAGTGCGGTGAAGTACACACAGGTCTCGGTGTCTGCAAAGTTTATGGAGAATGTTGGAATTCTGCTTCGTGTGCAGGAGTGACAAATGTGCATGGATAACAGATGGCAACATGTAAAAGATTTTGTAGTCTCAGGGTTCATTACAAACTGCAATTCTGATTGCTCACAAGTGAATGCAGCAGCAGCAGGCAGGTTTTGCACAAAGCCAAAGTGAAGCAAAAGTGTTTCTAGTACACTGTTCTTTTAAATTTTTTCATTCAGGGAAGTAAACTTGCATACAGTGGCACTGGAGAACATAATATAAGAAGGTAATAGGTCTTGAGTAACTTTTATAGAAAAAGATCCCTAAACTTCCATCCTATCTAGTGTCTATGGGTAACTGTACTGTATATATCAAATGTGTACTATTATTCAGCTCAGTGAAACAAAGATAGGTTTTCCTTTCTGTTGTAGTTTTATTATTCTGAACACAGATATTGTCTTTTAATGGCTGACTGACACTTCAGTAAGATGTGCAGGGGCATCTGATTATACATACCTTTGTAAAAAGAGAAATAAACCAGCTGCTTTTAATATTTTGTTTATAGAAAACTATTGTTTGATATAGTGGTATTCTGCAAATTAACATCCAAAGTGTGATTTTGCTTGTCTGGAGCATGCAGTAGTGAAGTTCACCTCAGAAGCCAGCTCTGGATACACAAGGCAGCATGTTGATAGCAGCTGAGGCCTGTAAGCAAAGCAATTAAATTAACAAAGCCCAGTCTCTCAGCAGAAATGAAATTAGGTGCCACTGCTTTCTGGTTCCATGAGAAGCTTGATCGCAATGGCTCTTTCATGGGCCACTGCGCTGGAGAGACATGCTCCACAGCCCTGAGCTTCAGCATAGAAATGGAAGGGCCAGTGCCTCTCCAGGGCATCTGCTTCGCCTCTCTGCATGCAGGTGAAATTCTTTTCTTGATCTCTTTGTTAAATGCATGTTTTGGCAACTTATGGAAGTGATTGTATTTGCTGTAAAATAGACATGCTTGCATTCCTGCCCCTCCCTCCCACAAAGCTATTGCTACAGTTTTGATCACTTTTCATTTAATTGGAAAGATATCTCTTCTTAGGGAAAGTAAAGTCTTCCTCATTGCATCTCTTTATTTAAAGACTACTGCAGGAACAGGAAGAGCTTCTGTGTTGGTTTTCCATGATACAAACTCACTCCTAAGGCTAACATACCAAGGAGTCCTTGACCTGGACTTCAGTGTGTGCTTTGAGGTACCACCCCTGTGCCACATGGGTAGAACCATCCCTGCCAAATAATCCAGCAGGTATCAGAGGAAGCTCAGTAAACAGCTCTGACCCAAAATCTCAGTGTTTTCACATTATTACACTTTGTATATTTCTTACAAGGAAAAAAAAAAAAAGGATGATTCAGCAAAATGCAGGCTTTTTAAAAATCTTGAAAAAATACTATAAACATGAACTCATATTTTCAATTAAAATTGCAGTGGAAAATCTGCAAACAGTTCTTGTTTTACTATTTCTTTTTCTGAAACTACCTCTGAATCTTCACAAGCCAGACAAAAATGCTCAGAGGTTCATTCTAGAGGTTTAAGTGGTACTTGTAAGACAAAGCAAATAACTATATGGATGGGCTAAGGGGATTATAGCTCTGCTCATAAGTCTCTGGATCCACTTCCATGGAAAAAAGACTACTGTTGGATCTACCCCTCACAGCTTCAGGTGGTACCTGTCATGTGTCTGGAGAAGTAAGAAGGGGTTGTAGCTGCTGAGGCAAGTAGAGACCCAAGGGATGGAAGACAGTAAAATATACTGGCGTTATGAGATTGTAGTTCTCTGTTTTATGATTGCACATATAGCATCATATAAGGACCCTTCTTCAACCTGAATGGTGGCTATATGAGCTCAGCGGCTGTCATTCAGGGTTTTGTCATATAGTTATATGGTTCACTGGTTAGTCCTTCAGGCACCAAGGTAACAGCATTCCCTGGTAAAAAACAAAATGCATTTTCTCAAAAAAACCCAAAAAAACCAAAGCTGCTATTCTGCAGCCTGGGTGGCACTTCACCTTTTTCCACACTGTTTCTTTCCTATTTTAAATACTCCTGGATTCAAATACGGAGGAGTGATTAATGAAGAAACTAAATTTAGGATATGCAAAACATCACAGAAAACTTGAGCCTTTAATGTACATCTGCTGTATCAGAGAGATGCATAATATTTTTAGACTTTTTTTTAATCATGTAACTTCTGTTACTATTCTCCATAATGTTGATTGAAAGAACTGAGAGATTGATGCTACTTGTACTTGAGATTCATATTTCTATGAGTAAGAACACTAGTTCTGTGATAATTGCTTAGCTTTCTGTTCATGTTTGGATCCTTTGTGTGACTTTGAGAATGGTCATATTCTTTTCTGAAAGATGCTTTGTGGGAGCACACAATTCCCTTAGACAGTGGAGCACTCCCTGAACAAACAATCATTCAACGGATGGTGTTTTGTATGAAATATTGCAATTTATATTACTGCCTGGCTTGAACCTCTAAACATAGACCAAAATAATACTGTTTTGACACTGCATGAACACAGCAAACCCATTTTTTTCTCCCATAAAGCTTACAAATATAGCATAAAAGGCAGCAGACAGGATATCAACAAGAGAAGTGAAAGAAGATAGTGAGAATGTATTGATCAGCATGAGTGATCTCAGCACATCAAAAGCTATGTTAGCTTTTTCTCAGCTGTCATAGGAAAGCGGTCTACTAAAAGGAGATACAAAAAATGATAGTGAGTCACTCAGTGGATGTTTATAGGGAGTTTCTCCCAAACCTCAGGGACATTATGACAAAGCATGCAGGGATTTGGAATAAGGGATCAGTAAGGCCAATGTCATGGGCTGAATTTTTATTATTTTTTTTTTTAAAAAAAAAAGGACGACATAGAAAGTGAGGCATGTGTCTGAGAGAGTCTTTGTCCCCAGAGTAGTTTCACTGGTGAAGGAAGCCACCAGGTAGAGCTGCAGCTCCCACACCTGCCGCAGAAGGGTGTGCAAGCGAGGGGGTGCAGAGCTGTAACCCGTGGCACAGTGGGTGGGAGGCGTGCACATAGCCCTGTGGGCAAGTGTGCATGTGTGCCTGCGTGTGTGCATGGCTAGAGCGTTTGGGGATTAGTCATGACAGGGTGCTAACAAACATCTATGAAATTTAAACGTTTTAAGACACTGTAAGTGTCACCTTATTGTGTTATATCACAGTGATAGTGTTATATCACTGATACTGATCCCGTATGTATAGCTCAATGATATCAGTAATAAATCAATAAATCACTTAAATCCTGATTTTTCTTTTTAAACTATGTGCATCCAGCAGTCTTTCCCAATGCCCAGTGTTAGCTAGGAATAAGTTCCTTGCAGGAAAAGCAAAGATTCAAAACTGAATGGAAGAGGGTCTGGGCTAGTTCAGTAGGAAGATTTTGGGTAGTGGGTGGGAGGAGTGTGCCTGGCAAAACTTAAAAGAAACTAGAAAGTTTGGAGTACTAAGAAGAGTTAAAGATTTGAGGAGGGTATGTTAAAAGAAATAAAGACAGTTTCAGTTTGAAGACTGAAAAGGACATCAGATTGAAAAGCAAAGGAGAATAATGCTGAAGCAGGTAAGAGATGGTGCAAAGGAATGCAGGGGATGCAGTAGGACTTCAGGGGTAGGTAGATGAGTTGTGAAATTAGGGTAGATCAACAGATTGTGTCTGAAATAATGGAGGGGGGAAATGTGAGTTGAGAGGGGAGGGAGAAAAGTCACAAAAAACCCCAAGGATTTTTTTAATTATTTTTTTTTTTTCCTGCAGCTGACCAATGGGATCCCATTTAGAGAAAGATACAGTAACCAGATATTGGGGACGGGGACGGGGGTGGGACAGACATGAGAGGATGACGACACACTCACCAAAACAAACTGAAAATAAAAACCCCAAAACAAGAACCAAACAATAGTTTCAGAAGTGAGTTGATGCAAACTTTGTAACTTGTATTCTAAGATTTAGTTATACTGGAGAGGTGTACTTATTTGGAAGGTAGGCAAAAAAAGAGGAGAAAATGTGTTTGAAAACCAGAATAACAGTATAATTTTTTAAGACATTATGCTACTTTATTAAAAATGTTTATTTATATCAAAATATTTATTAAAATGTGTGAGATATGACTTAGACTGCTGTCCAAAGTATTTGGACATTTTTATCCTGAATATGTAACCATATGCTTTCCAGATTCTTTTGTGGTCCAAAAAAGAAATCCAGTCTGTTTATAAGCATCCTTCTTAGCTTATTGTCTCACTTTTTTGTTTGTTCTTTTGTATATTTGACCTTAAAAAATAGTCTTCTATTTTTCTTATCTGATAAGTATTAGTTGAATGACATATTTATGCCTTCTCTATATAAGGTATGATATCAAGTTAGAAATATGTACATTCTGTAATATGCTTATTGTTAGCTGGGATTTATGATTAAAAAAAAAAAAAAAGACAGAAATCTGGGAGACAATTGTTTTTTCTGAGCCCCACCTCTGACAATTCAGTTCTTCAAGAACAGAGATTTAAGAGTTTACAAAGGTGACAGTTGTGGTTAATATAGTTCATATAATTTTTGAACAATGACACTGTGATAAGCTAAAGTAATGACTTTAGAGTGGCTTGAAGAGCCATTTGTCAAGGACACGCTGGGTTCCCTGAGAACTGCCTTCTGCCTTGTTTGCCATATCAGTTCTTGCTTGTCAAATCTCCCATCCAAAAATCCTTAGAACTCTTGAAATCTCAGCACTTGACGTTAGTTTATTTACAGGTATTTTCCATGATTTATTTTCCATTATATATACAACATCTTATTGAAAACCATGCCCATATTACAGCATTGTACTATATAAACCAGTGTTAATAAAAACCAGAAATGATTAAATGGGTGGAAGAAGGAAAGGAGAAAGTAAACATAGCAGTTGTTTCCCGATAAGAAATAAAAAAGGTCTGATCATCGATTTGCATAATTTTGTGTGAAAAAAAGAGAACTTTGTTTCATTCAAATGGTTGTTGCTTTAAGTCCTGAGGCTCAAATGACTGAATAAAGACTGAAGCAGATTCATATAAATTGAAACTGCAGAAAGTGGGAGATACCGTGAAATGGAAGTATTTTGCCCAGTGTTATTAGCAATCAAGAAACACTAGAAAATGTATTGGTTTATTTAGCTACTTCAAGAACAACCAGTATGAAAAAAAAAACAATGGACAAGTACTTTGACTAGAAATGAGGAGCACTGTAATGGTAGCAGTGACAGTATTCTTGAAAGACTGACAAGAACTGATGCGTATTTGAAGGGAGGACACAAATATTTTGGTGTAAGGAAACTGCTTTGATAAATAGTTAATGTACTATAACTTCAAAAATATTTTCACTCTTGTGGATATATAAAATAGGAATCTATCAAACATTAAGGCTTTTATTCTAGTGTCAGTAAAAACACATCTTTGTTGTAATGTTACCTCTCTAAAGGGAATCCTAGAAAAATGTTCTCATGTATGCATTTCATACAAAATTTTTTTTGCATACAAAATCTCTATTTACTGATAGAAATATGTGAAACTGGAAAAAAGACTTAAAGCTTCCAAATATTCCTTCTGTTTTACATTACAGTTATGAGCATAGGGTAAGAAATTCAAATGCTTTACAGGGTGGATATCAAAGTATATAGAATGCTTTAACTTTCTATGTTTTAGTACTAAAATACTGTGGCAGTTTGACCCTGGCTGAATGCCACCAAAGCCAGTCTATCACTCCCCTCCTCTACCAGACAGGGGAGAGAAAATATAAGGAAAAACTTCTGGTTTGATATAAGGACAGGGAGATCACTCAGTGATTACTGTCATGGGCAAATAAACTTGACTTGGGAAAGTTCATTTAATTTATTAATATTCAAATTAGTAAAACACCTTTGCCCCATCTCTCTCTTCTTTTTGGGTTTAACTTAATTCCTGATTTCTCTACCTCCTCCCCCTGAGCAACACAGGGGAATGGGGAATGGGGGTTATGGTCAGTTCATCACAGCTTGTTTCTGCCGCTTCTTCCTCCTCACACTCTTCCCCTGCTCCAGCGTGGGGTCCCTCCCAGGGGACACAGCTCTCCATGAACTTCTCCAATGTGAGTCCTTCCCACACACTACAGTTCTTCACAAAGTGCTCCAGCATGGGTCCCCCATGGGTTCACAAGTCCTGCCATCAAACATGCTTCAGCATGGGCTTCCCATGTGTCACAACTTCCTTCAGGCATCAGTATTCTCTGGCTCCTTCAGAGGCTGCAGGTGGGTATCTGCTCTACCATTAATCTCCTTGGGTGCAAGGGGACAGCCTGCCTCACTGTGGTCTTCACTGCCAGCTGCAGAGGAATCTGCTCCAGTTCCTCAATCACCTCCTCCCCCTCCTTCTTCACTGACCTTGGTGTTTGCAGAGTTGTTGCTTTGATATAGTATCACTCCTTTCTTCTGCTGGCACAATTTTTTATTTTTTTTCCCTCCTTAATTCGCTATCACAGAGGTGCTAACTGTGCCATTGGTTAGCTTGGCTGTGGCCAGTAGTGAGCCTGTCTTGGAGCCAGCTGGCATTGGCTCCATTGGACATGGGGGAAGCTTCCTGCATCTTCTCACAGAAACCCCCTCTGTAGCCCCCTCCCCTGCTACCAAAACCTTGTCATGAAAACCTAGAAAAAATTAGAAGATACTTCTAAAATAGAAACATAAAAATGCAGACACAAAAGTAGAGACCACAGTGAGATCCCAAGCGGTTGAACTAGTTCTGCAATTGCATGGCCAACCACTTTGAAAACAAAACAAAACTGAAGTTGTCCTTTTCAACTTTTCCAAGATGGAAATATTTCACCACGATGGTCTATAGTTTACAGTTTTCTGAAGAATTCTGTCTTGTCTGGTCTTGAAAACTCTTGTCTTAAGGCATTACATGGAACATTACTATGTCAGGTGTTCAGTATTAAAAAAGATTAAGTGTTTGGCAATAGGGATTTAGTGATTTTAATAGCACTGGAAAGAAGATAAGATTGAACGTAACCTTTTATATAATCATAGAATAATTTAGGTTAGAAAGGAATTTTAAGATCATTCAGTCCAACCACTAACCTAGCACTGAGAAGTCCACCACTAAACCATGTCCCTAAGTGTCACATCTACATGTCTTTTAAATACCTCCAGGGAAGGTGACTCAAGCACTCCCCTGGGCAGCCTGTTCCAATGCTTGACAACCCTTTCAGTGAAGAAATTTTTCCTAATATTCAATCTAAACCTCCCTTGGTGCAACTTTATCAATCAGTACATATGTTGTGTTAAAATCTGTTGGGCCTACTGGCTTGAGGGAGTATTAAGCTGAAACAAAGTCCCTTTCACTCTTAGCACTCAGCCAATTAGTAAGCTACAAGAACCATTTCATGAACTGGTTGTTAAAGTCAACAATCCTACCAGAAGTAGGATTTTCTGAGTCATGTATTAGAGACAAATAGAACTCAGCTTTGAAGTATTTGGTCATGGTTTTGTCATGATAATAAAAAGATATACCTGAGCTTATACTGCAAGCCTCATAAATTCTTTGAAAACCCTCTTGAGTCCTTCTGTCCTGGCATTCTTCCCCAAATTATACACCTTCTTGAAGTAACTCAGCACAACAGCTGTGGCTTTAAAATAAAAAGTCCAACATAACATGAAGTTGGCAGTTGACATCATCTACTCAGGACTATCATACAACTTCATAAATCTTCTCATATTCTTCTCATATATTGTAAATGTTGAGCTGTGGAACTGGTAAATTTTATGACTGCACATTTCCAGTTCATGAATTCATAAGTAGACATTTGCAACTTGCAAATTTTATTTAAGAACTGTGACCTTAATGTGTAAAGACTTCATGCACTGTAGTGACAATAGAAAAACAGCTGATTACTGCAGAGTCTAGTCTATTGCATTTGGTTCCAAAAGTCTTAGAGGAGAGCATTTTATTGCTAAAGTTTCAGTACAGTTAAATTATTTGTCTGGGGATTGTATGTAATAAAAATTCAGATGATAGTAGTTTTCAGGCAAAGAACTCTATTCAATGTAGTTTTAGGTATAAGCATCAGTAAGCTTAGGCTTAGATATAAGTAAGCAGCATAAACAGTATCGATTATGTTAATATTTATCATGATATTTATAATGATAGTGATATTATCATTAATATTGCTAACCCATAAGATACAAATTCCTATGTTCAGGTATTTAAAAACTATTCCTAAGGATATGATAATAATCAGTTATTTGCATAAGGTTCATGAGAACTCTGTGTTTACTCAAATCTTGAACCTGGGATAATTTTTTGTTTTGTTGGTATGTTGGTAAGTTACAGTTTTACATATTCACGCAGAACATTTTATATTCCAGTTGTGAGAATAAGTATGCCACAATATCTAGAACCAGGCTACTTTGGAAGGATTTATGAGATACTATCAAAAGTTAAGAACTGAGATAAATATCAGTTGTAAAGAACTTCCTATTCACCATCTTAATCACACAAGCAAAACCAAATCTGAATAAAACGGCTCCCTCAAAGTAGCTTATAAACATATATCAATTTTATGCACAAACCCTTGCATTTTTAGCGATCAAGTCAGGAGTTCAAGACTTTGTCCGTATCTTTGCCAAAGGACTTACTTCGTCCTTGCAAAGGGTTCCCTTTGGTGCACAGTGTTGCACCAAGCCTAGGCTCATTCTGAGTTCAGCCAGGGTGGACTGGAGGCTCTTGAGCCCCTGGATCTAGGCCAACAGTGAATGCCCACCCATTTGGTTTCTGGTGACTATGGGTTTCCCTGTCCTTTGACATAAGAAAATGAATCTACGCTGACCGTTTGTGGAAAGCACCTCTAGAAGATAGNNNNGCCGATTCAACCCATACTATTCTTAATAAACAAATGAATACATACATATATCCATACGTACATAAAGGCAACGAGAGAATAAAGGCATCTTCATGTCTTTGTGTTCTCCACAGTACTATTATATATTTGAAGGAGAATATTAACCACTATGTCAAAACCCTTTTTGGTAATTTGTCAGACTCTTAACTGTAAGTTTTCAGATAAAGTAAAAGATAAACAAAGAAAGCTTGATAAGCCAAACCTAAATCAAACTTAAGACCTTTCTGGGTATAAAATAGCCTAAACCATAATGGAATTAGTAATAAATTGAAACTTCACTAGTGTCTTGCACAAAGAAGAATGTCTGAGGTTAAATCTTTCTCAAATCAATGCCAAAATTGCCTTTCAGGAAACAAGCTTGAAAATGAAAATGTATGTTCACTTTTATCAGTAGAGGTAATTGCTTGTAATTTTCCTTCTAACACCTTAGATTGACAGGTTTTCATATACATAATATTAATAAGCAAAATAATAAGTGACAAAGTGTATATTTTTTAGGCAACAAAATAAATTTTTGATATGTTTATGATTTATGAGAAAAAAATTGTCAATTCTTAAGAAGCATGTTAAAATGTTTTTACTTTTGTTTATATAACACACTCAATTACAGTTTGAAGATAACTGCTACTGTCATTTAGCAATACTTGAAATTCTTGAGTATCTTTTTCTTTTCCGAGACAAAAGGGATAAAAATATCAGCTGCATGCCAAGGTGAATTTCAATATGTTTTTTGATGGGTTGTTTACAGATTTTCTTTGGCCAATATAATGCTTGGCATAAATTGAAGCAATCGTGCTGTATTGTACCCACCATCAGATTTCCCTCAGTCTCTCGGTAGAAATTGGTTTTAGACATGAAAATAATCTTTGAATGAAGTGAATTCTGCTGAATTTAAAAAAAGAAAGAGTTTGGGTCAGGAATTCTGATTGCCTTTGTTTATTAATACAGTATTTCTTACTTTTGAATGAGTTAGTTTTAAAAAAAAAATCATTCCATATTTATAGATATAGTTTCTAAAACTTTGTTGCCACCTAAGTCACTTAAAAGAATGTCTGAGAAATAAGCCACCTAAAAGAAAACATTTTCTCTAGGCTACCCTAAAACATACTGAATAATTCATGGAAGCCATTGAAATAAACACAATAAAGTATGAAGCAGTTAAACAAATACATTTCTTGGAGCACTGAGTTTATATGTTTAACTATTTGTTCTATGTGCAAGGTTTGGTCAACAGCGAGACAGGGAAGTGACCCTGGGGGGGAAATTACTTGGAGGATTATCGGGTTTATATGTTAGTTTAAAATATAGTAAACAGTTGCGGACAGAACTTTGAAAGGTCAGTGAAAATTTTTGAAGATGATTTTGTTGACTGGGAGGATTTTAAGCAAATCATAACATGGTTTTGATCGTCTTCCTCCTGGTAGTAGTTCTCAGTGACCTTTGCTGTACGCAGTTTGCTCTTCCCAAGCCCTGCAGGACTGGTTTAGCCAGACAGAGACGTGGCTGGGAAACCAAAGGAACAAATGATATTCTGCATCTTTGCCTACTGCTCCCTTCTCAGTGGTCTGCGGTCAAAATGGTGGGGTCGTGGCCTTTACCCCGCTGCCTTTTAGGAGCCTAATTGAAGCAAATAGAGTCCTATGAATGTCTGATTGAAAAGAAGGCAAAATGTTCTCTTTAACACTTCTATGTGAAGCATGTATACACGTAACTCAGAATCAGTGTCCATCCACCTGTATGTCAGCTATCACAGAAGTTCTGAACATAACTTTGTTAAGCAAAAATAAGATGAAATAACTTGTGGGCAACTTTCAGAAAAAACTGAATAAAAGCTAAACTCTTTTTGAGTAGTAAATAAATTTTGGATTAGATTCTAGGACAGTAATTATTGTGTAGTATTAGCTATGTACAATACGTTTCTTGCCTTGTTTGAGAAAAGATATTATACCCAACAGCTATTAAAGTACTTAAGATTCCAGTAACAACTGTACATTTGCTGTGATAAGTAAAAAACAATTTAAAAAAATCAAAATGTAACCCAACTGCTTCCCTCCCACTTTCAGCCAGTATCTAGCTCTTTGAATTATACTGTTCATTAAAAAGAAATGTACAAGATTCACAAATTATTTTCTCATTCCCTTATTTTTCCTAGTTTCATATTTTAGGAAAAAAAACCAAAACAAAACCCAATAAGCAAACAAAACCCAACAACAACAACAACAACAAAAACACACAGTGTTTTATTTTGTTTCCAAAATACATAGAATTAAACTGTTAGTTTTTTTCAAAGTAAAAAATAATGCAAAATTCTTCTTGGAATTGTAATACTGTCATTTTAACCTGTTTCGAAGTTAACTTTAGTGCTAGCAAAGTTACCTTTGTGAAATTTTCAGTTACACTACAGTTACCTCAGTACCTGCTTTTTTATTCATTGGTTCGGTTTTGTTTTGTTTTGTTTCTATTATTTACGAGTGTAGTGATTTACTAGTGTAGTGGTAATAAGAATTTACATAAATAAATTAAAAAATACTTTCTGTCTTGATTTGTGTTACAGGTAGTGGAGATGAGACGTGCTAATCCTGGGAAAAAAGCAAGATCAACACCTAAGATTTAAAACAAATCGTCTTCCAAGTGAAAACTGAAAAATATTCAGGATGGTGTCACCTGCTTTCAAGTTTTGTAGTTCTTAAACACTGCAAGTCATCTGTAGTGATTTTGCAATAGCCATCCCTTAATTTAAAATAATGGAATTATGTCCTGCTAACATACATTGTAAAAGTAACAATAACAATAGATGAACTCATCTGTTTTTTTCTTTCAATGTTCACAACTCACAATCAGTGCAAATTAGGTGAAATGCTCCTTGTATCAGATATGTTATATATGCACACCATAACATAATTTTCAAATTCCTCTATTCAACTGAAGACAGAACATCTGCTAGTTTTAACAATGAGCATAGATTTCTTGTGCAAGACCGGCAGCTAAAATATATTTTATTCCTCTGAAAACTACAAATAAGCCAAGAGTTGTGACCACAACTGCTCACTGGAACTGGAGAGGAGCTCAGAGAGTCCTTGCCTAAAAAAAAAATAAATAAATAAAATATAGTCTAGACCATTCATATGGACTATAATCTATAATCATGAATAGAAAATAATCAAAGGTGAATGATGACAGAAAATGCTGATGGTACAGAACTTGGAGAAGTGCCTGACACACCAGGTGGCTGCGCTGCCATTCAGCCAGAGCTGGGCAGGC
>JAVJGJ010000037.1:66221247-66234580 GCA_035590215.1 Microhierax caerulescens | reverse complement strand
TATAGTCACCTGAGCAAAAAAGTAGAACTTCAAAACTGTTGCACTTTTGTCTCTTATCTCTGGATGCATCTGATGATGTTTATTCTCTTTGGCTCTGATCTTGATTTCTTTCCTCTATTAAAAAAAAATATTTTCAGCATGAAAGTATGCCCAAACAGTTTTCTGATAGCACTTTCAGAAGAGAGGAATAGAGTAGTAGGAAAGCTATTTAGCAAAAAGAGGAATTCCTTGAAACATATTTCACAATGGAAGGTTCTGGGTGCTGCCCAGTGCGTGGGACAATAGTGTTACACTTCTTGAGGAAGACATCTGAACTCAGAAAACACAGGTTTTAAAACAGTTCCTTTGTCTCTATATCTCTATATATGGTCATACTACCCATAGGTACATTTCCCCCTCTGTCAAGTATACCAGTTTTGCGTGACTCCCCAGTTAAGAGTTTTTTAAAAGATTCTAGGGAACAGAGAACCAAAATTTAAACATACAACTGCAGGACAAAATTACATAAATACGTCTATAAGTAAAGAGAAATACCCAAAACTGAATTATTGATGTGGCAGAAAATTTAATCTGTTCTAAACAGCTACTTGTCCTTTGGGCAGACTTTGAGACTTACCAACTGGTTGTCTAAAACACAAACCAGTTCTCATTTTTGTCTGAAAAACAGCACTTGCCACTGAGTTCAGGGGGGAAACAGGAACGAAGGAACTAAGTGTGGCCTCAGCAAGTTTGCTGATGGTACAGAACTTGGAGAAGTGCCTGACACACCAGGTGGCTGCGCTGCCATTCAGCCAGAGCTGGGCAGGCTGGAGAGCTGGGTGGGGAAGGACCCCATGAAGTTCAACAAAGGCCAGTGCAGGGTCCTGCACCTGGGGAGGGACAACCCCATGCACCAGCACAGGTTGGGGGTGACCTGCTGGGAGGCAGCTCTGCGGAGAGGGACCTGGGAGTGCTGGTGGGCAGCATGTTGCCCATGAGCCAGCAGGGTGACCTGGTGGCCAAGAAAGCCCATGGGATCCTGGGCTGCGTTATGAGGAACGTGGCCAGCGGGTCGAGGGAGGTGGTCCTGCCCCTCTGCTCTGCCCTGGGGAGGCTGTATCTCTACTTCTGGGCTCCCCAGTTGAAGAGAAGCAGGGAACTACTACTGGAGAGGGTCCAGTAGAGGGCTACAACAATTATTAGGAGACTGGAACATCTCCCTTCAGAGGGATGGCTGAGAGCTGGGCTTGTTTAGCATGGAGAAGAGAAGACTGAGAGGGATCTTACCAACACATACAAATACCTAAAGGGTGAGTATCGAGACATCGGGGCCGGGCTCTTTTCAGTGGTGCCCAGCGACAGGACAAGGGCCAACGGGCACAAACTTCCTGAGACATGAGACATTCCATCTGAATACGAAGAAGAACTTCTTTACCTTGAGGGTGACAGAGCACTGGAACAGGCTGCCCGGAGAGGTTGCGGAGTCTCCTTCTCTCGAGGCATTCAAAACCCACCTGGAAGTGATCCTGTGCAACCTGCTCCAGGTGAACCTGCTTTAGCTGGGGGTGGACTAAATGATCTCCAGAGGTGCCTTCCAACCTGACCATTCTGTGATTCTGTGAAACTACTACTAACTCTCTGTGTGACCTCAAACAGGTCGTATCAGCCCACCGTCTTTCTTCTTTTCATTAATCAGATTTTCCACCTCACTCAAATATTAATATGAAAAAAATGAACAGTCTTTAATGCTGAATTAATGTTTCAAATACTCCTGAGCATTAAAGCATTGCTCTAATAGTTTTAAGGTATAGTTACTGCAAAAGATGAGAAAATTTCAGTTAGCATAATGCAAATCAACAGAGCATGTGATACAGCAGGGAAAAGATTATAAAAGAATACTAATGTAAAGTTGTCTCCAGATGGAACAAACCCCAGTAGGCAGCATTACCCCATTCTGTGTTAGACTGGGACACAGGGCTGCAGAGGGAGCCAGCACAGTAACAGGTTATGGGAGAACACATTCTGCCTATGTGAACTAGTGCAGTTGGCTCTAGCTGGATTAACTAGGTAAACCATGCAAGATTTGTGTGTTACAGATGATATGGTATGGTTTTGTGTTAGAAGCGATGTTACTTCCCTCTGTATCTTCACTGGGATCAGTTTGAAAAAGCTATATTCCATTGGGCTCTCCACATACTTCAAATAGCAATAACAATGATAACTGTATGGACTATAGTCACAAAAATTATCTGAGAGGTAGAAACACAGTCAGAGACTTCAAAATGTCAATCTTTCAATCGTCTTATTCTTTCTTATTCTTTCTTTTTTTTTTACTTTTTTTTACAACAAAACCAAAAATTTACAATTTTTTTGCTGTCAAATGTATAAATGCCACAGAAATTAAAATATTTGAGTAGATAAGCATGCATTTCATAGCAGAATGTCATATACTGGGCAAGCAGTATGTTGCATTCATTACTGGACACAGGCCCAGATTTGTCAGGGCTGTGGAGAAGGTTAGAATGTCTTGGGCAGATTTCCTCATTGCCACAGCTACGTGGCATGGGTCTGGATTTGCACAGCTCTGAGTCCTGTGGATGTATACCAGTACAGAGCAGCACAACCAGGTAACAGCCTGAACTGGAAATTACAGGATAGAAAATGCAGCATATCTGTGGAAAAGCACTCTACAATTACTTTTTTTTTTGTGAATCAGGTGTTTTAGGAGGATACATGTCTCAGACTTCCTTTTGATAAGCAGATGCAACTAAACTAAATTATATTCTATAAAATCTACTTGAACAAGGTACCAAGAGAAAGTGGTGAACATTAGACTTTCTGAATGTTTCAAACGCAGACTACTTCTTTCTCAAAGATACAATTAGTCAGACATAAGTTCTCAGAAGTAGCTACAAAAGAAGTAGATGGACAGTTTATTTTAAAGTGGAAGTTGAGATAAATAAATATTAAAGTGCTTCACTTAAGACATTTTACTCTCAGAAGTTACACTGAGAATCGTGAGAGCTCCAGGCTGTATTGCAAACCTGATAGGTAGAAAAACAGCCCTTGCACCTCACTGTGTTTAACAGACCTGAGCAATGGGCATCTACTGTTGTCACCATTGCCTGTGCTACAGCTGCACTAGTGTTATGAACAAGGCATTTCCCACCAACCTGTTTGGGCTGTATATAGGAACAAGGAAAATGCTTTTAGCTACTAGAAGTAAAGTTGAAAAGAAAAGGAAAATGTTACAGTAGCTCTTGAGAAATAGAATGATTGTATATATTGTAAGAAGATATTTCAGGAATAGAGAAGAAATAATGAGAAAAAGTGGGGACACATCAATGCAGGAAAAGAAAGGGTAAAGCTGTCTACCATGAACACAAAGAAAAACAAAAGCAACTAATATGAGCGGTTAAAAAATCTTTTTTTTCTCATTGTCTGGAAGCAGTGAGACAACTTTAAGGGTATATCTGAAAGACGGGAAGGGATATAAGCTTAGAAAACTCCAGAACAAAAGCAGAAGAAAAGACATGTTCAAGTTGAGAAGTAGAATTAAGTATTATTAGAATTCTTCCTCCTCTTACTAAGATTTTCATCTGTATTCAATATTGTGTAAAGTCTCACCCAGAAGTGTATGTAGTCTCTCATATTAGGGTTTTTAATCAGAAAAGGTTGGTATTATATTTCTAGTTCTTATATCATTTTCTATCATCACTATACCTTTTCTCTGTTAAGAAACAATGTTTCTGGTCATTAATCCTCAGAAATATGTGCTTACTTCCCTCAGAAATGAATACTATTAATCTTTGTCCATTATTTCAGATCTCCATGTCCCTGTCATCACTGTGTATAGGAAATGTGTGCTATGTAGCAAAAAGTGTAAGCTTTAATTAACATTTTTATCATCAGCCTCACTGTGTTTAATATGTTTAGGTTATTAATAAAAATAGAGAAGTGCTGCAACACATCCTAGGTTGCACAAAACCACTTTTTCTAGGAAGCTGCACCTAAGCTACAATACTTTAGGCTGTAACAAACAATATCATTGCAAATCAAAAGACTTGAACTTGTCTTTTGGATTTACACAGACTACTCATTTATCGCAGATTGAGGTCATATGTGTGATTGTATATTCATTGGCACAGTAAAAAATCCTTGCATGCTACATATTCTTTCTTGTTCTTTTACAGACTTAAAGAATGGCTGATTGTGGTGGGTTGGCCTTGTCTAGATGCCAGGTGCCCACCAAGCTGCTCTATCAATCCCCTCCTCAGCAGAACCTGGGGGGTGGGGGGGAGAAAATAAGATGGAAAAAAAAATGTGGGTCAAGATAAAGGCAGTTTGATGAAGCAATAGCAAAACTTGTGCACATAGTAATGAAGGAAAGCAAAAGATACAATTCTCTACTACCCATCAGCAGGTGATGTTTGGCCATTTCCCAGGAAGCAGGAGTTCAGTATGCTCAGCAGTTGTTCCAGAAAACAAATAATGAATGCCTCCCCTTCCTCCTCCTCCTTTCTCTTAGCTGTTATATCTGAGCAGACATCATACGGTATGGAAAACGCCATCAGTCACTTTGGGTCAGCTGTCCTGGCTGTGTCCCCTCCCAAGATACTGCCCACCCCCAGCCTGCTGGTGAGAGGTGGGGGGAAGTGGAGAGGTGGCCTTGTTGCCGTGCGAGCATTTTCAGCTGTAGTCCAAACCCTGGAGTGTTATCACCACCTTTCCAGCCACCAGTACAAGCACAGCACTGGGAGGGCTACTGGGGGGCTCAGCCAGACCCAGTTCACTGATAATGGAAGGGTCCTCTGGAGGTCTTCTGGTACACACACACACGTGCGGCACTCTGTTCAAGGGAGAGGTTCATAAAAGCTTTTTGTAAAAGCCTGAACGGAAGACTTCTACAAGATCTAATCAATAAAAACAGGTTATGGTTTGCAGAGAAAAAAACATAAATGAGAACCAGATGGCTTTCATACATGGGGAAGAGACTTCCCTTAAGAACCCGTAGGCCTGCAGCCAGTGTGAAACAGATAAAAGAAAAACAGTGGCACAGATTTTTGGGCGGGTGCTGTACTTGATGCAAACAATAACGGATAAACCAATTTTAAGAAGATGCAATTTTGAAAGATTAGCAAATATTTCTACCACACCACTAAGACCCTCAGTCTGTATTTTAATGCAACCATGTTGTAACCTCATTTCTAGCAGAATAACATGGTAGGTCAAGGCTGTTGCTGGAGTGGGAGTTTGTCCCACTGCTTCTCTTCAACAACAGCCTGAGGGTGCATCTCTGGAAACGTTCCAGGCACACACCTTCACCATGCAGACCTAAATGAGATTATTTGGGTTCATAGATTAAAGCAGAAAGATCAGATATTAACTTTTTACACCCCCTTCATACTATGTTTGAGTATTCAGCGCATAGGTTTAAACACTTTGTATCATTATACGCAGCATCCTAAAAAAATGCTATTAAGGATTCAAATGTTACTTGTATTGAGTATATAAGTATGATGCTACTGGCTCAGACAATACTTCTCACCCAGTACCCCATTTCTGGCAGAGGCCTGTGGCAGACAGTAAGGGAAGAGCAAAAGCCCAGGACAAGCAAATGGTGGCATTTTTCCTCCAGTGAGCAACAACTGGCAAGTGTGTTTTCTGAGCCAGAGGTGTTAGGATTGTTCTCATCACCCTGACCCTCAACTCTGCTGGAAGCCAAGCACATGAGCCTATTTTGTATTTAGTGAAATAAAGTGTTTAAAGTATTCCACACATTTCATTACAGGGGGAAAAAAGTTGATGTTGCTGTTGATGTAATTTTGGGTATGGGAATAAAATTAGTATTTTGCTGCCTAGTATATCTAAAATAGAGGCAATGACACCACATAAATTAAATGCTATGCTTTTTTCTATCTCATAATTGTTCTTTCTATGCAACATTTAAAAAAAAATAATTAAGTCTGCCAGATATTTTAATGTAGTTAAATATTCTTTTTCTTCACAATCTTAAGATTAAGACCCCAACAAATTCTCTGGGATATCAGTGATTAATATGACTAGTCACAGATGTCTCAAGCTATATAGAAGGAGTTACAGATAAAATGTAGGGAGAGAAATTAAGACTCTGCTCTAAAAATATGCCATTACCAAAAAATCATGCAGACATGAGAAGTATTAGTGTCTAAATGTCCCAAAAGCTATAAATAAAACAGGTCTTCACTTCTATTCATTTCCTTCATACTTTTTTTTTTTTTTTGCATATACTTTTGTGTAATTGTGAAATAGGAGCTATAAATGATGCAACACATAATGTTTGAATAAAGAAAAGCTGTGGTCTTCCATCCTATTAAAAAAACCAAACACAACAACAAACTACAATGCACTCAGCTATATTCATAGAGTAAACAAGAATTTCAATTTTCTTTTTCTTTTTTCCTGTGAAGTCATGTTTATAGTATTACTCAGCATAGATAAATCAGCTCAGTGGGACTCTGTAACTGGGTCTTTCTTGGCAGCTATTTCATCTCATCTTGTCTCTATCAACATTAATGTTGCATAACTGACTGGAAAAAAAAAAAAGACAAAATAACCTATGGATTTGAAAATTAGTGATGATGGTACATATATATCTCTGGATTCATAAGAAGTTGAATGCAAACTTGAAAGTTGTGTAGATTTCCTGAATATATTCTGATAGTCCAATAAGAAAATGCCTGATCTTATTTTATTTCAGTCTCAGAAATCATTTGACCATGTGAATGCAAATAAGGTGTACATTCACTTTGGTCTGGACTTGTCTTACATGACTGAAAGTTGTGAACATATGAAACAAGATTAACAATTCTTGTAATTAATATTGAGAATTCATGGTAGTAATTCTCAGTAATATCTTGAAAATACTTTCAGGTGAGTCCAGATTTTTTCTAGAAAAGTAAATACTGGCTCTCTGGGGTTTCATGTAACAGTTCTGGGGAGAGGATTTGTTTCCCTGTTTGATTTATTTTGTATTTATAACAAGCACTGAATTCACGCATCTCAGGCAATATACATCTTTTTTCTGTATAGTTTTGGGTCAGATTTGCTTTGGTTTGAGTTGAGTGTTTCTGGCACTGCCACAGCAGCATACTTCAGTACTAAGGAAATAACTCTAGTGATGCCTCCAGTCTGTATTGAGAATACATATACAATCAGTAACTGGGATGTTAACATTTCCTAACTTGAGGTATAAAAAGATTCGCACCATCTGACTTTGCAAAAATCTCTAAAGATCTCTAAATATAGTGGGCCATATTAATACATCAGCATACTGTTTCTAGTAACAGATAAATAAACAAATAAATAAATAAATGTGCAAGAACAGATACACACCAAAAGCCCCAGCAATTTAAGGTCGTCTTATTTTGGTATTGACTATTTCAATTAATCCTTTCAAAAATATTCCCTTATTTTCCCATTTTTTTCATTCAAAAGTGTTCAATTAAGCAAATACTGGACTCAGGTAATGCCTTGTCTATTTAAAATGAAGGCTTTTAAAATATTATCACAAAATATAGCAACACTACCACCTTTATCAAACCTTTAGATTTAAAATCATAGTTTTAGATGAATGCTGTTAAGGATGTCCCAGAAAATCAAACACTGCATACTGTTGTTTCATTCAGTTAAAAGTGGCCTGAAAATTTCTTTAAATTAGTCAATACAGAACTAATTTATCTTAAATTTACATGAAAGAACACAATAAAATTATATTCTTTTTATCCAACATATTGAATTACTTTTTTTTTTTTTCTTTTTTTCAGGTATGAGCTGTGACTGTCAAATGTTTGTGGAAAATACAGTTCTCTGTTGGGTTTACAAGGACAGATTACTGCCTTTATTTCTTTAAGTCTCAAAAAATGACTCCCTGTTTACTGCCTTTCTGTTTGTAAGACAGAGAGTAATTATTCAGTAATAAGAATAACATTCAATACATTAATTACACAGGGATATATTTCTGATCTGAAATTAAACATTTAATAAGATATATGTTTGGAATTGTAAATTAAAATAATGAAAATCTGACTGAAACTTTCTCATCTCTTACAATTCCTGCATCCCATGTACCAGTTATCTCTAGTAAAGACTGGAGTTTTGTAATACAACATCAACATCTTTAATTACACACGGAAATTAAATAAAAATAAATCCTCAAAGGAAAACTCCAGTGTAATCTAAGAGATAATCTAATTGCAAAGGAGAGTAAGTTATTAAAAGTGAAGTATTTTGATAATAAAGAATAATTAAGAAGCAAGCAGATAAACACAGCTCTCATCTCTTTGAGGAAGCAGAATATTATTGATGGAAACAACAGAATGAGCTTGCCTGTAAACTCATGTAAAAGAGAAGGCTGAAAATGGGCAACCAGATACAGGAATAAATTAGTTTCATTTTATTGGCATTTAATTTTAATTTTTTGCTTCATTTCTTTTAATTACAAAAAGCGTGAAGAATTTACATGCAAAAATATTTGTTAGTCTCCCTTCACTACTGCTTAACAGAGCGTTCTTACACAATTTTTTCTGCACTTCGTGAAGAAACAGATGGTCATTTGAAGTCCAAGTCTTGATAATGTCTTGATCTCATCATTGATTTGTTGCAAGACTAGGAGAAGTGTTATACCCTACTATGTTTTAATTTATCCATGTCTAGACATTAATGATTTTTTTAATATGGACTTCCCTTTGTACATACTATTCTAACAGGTGGTGTGGGCAGCACTAAGTTTACAGTTAGAAAGTGACTGTTCCTTTGCTGTAAAGGCTACAAACGTGCTAGAAATCTCTTCCCATCTTGTATCACCACACAGGAAAAAAAAGCTGTTAGGTATAGACTACAAAAGGTACTGGAACCAAAATCTTTTTGATTCCTAGATAAGTCTCTACTTCCTAACAATTGCATAATGCCCTGCTAATCTTTTACGTCTGTTCCCATGAGGATGCTCTTTACTAGGCTTTTATGACATAAGTGCATAAACCCAGCAGCATCTGGGTAGCATGATGACTATTTCATATGAATTTTGAGCTGTTTGAGGAATTAATATTTATAAAGATCATTGGATGAAATATTCCATGTGAAAACTGAAATGCTAAAATGTTGCTGATTTTGAACTTTCATCAAATGAATAGATGTGAGCAGAATTAACAAAAAAAAAGCTATTTGATTCATAAAACTTTGATCTCAGTATTGTTTTACAGGTTAATCACATTCAAAACGTATGCACCAACGAGCCTTCCTCAAAATCTAAAAAGGGGTAAAAAAAGATGAATACAGTTCCAAAACCAGAGTGTGATTTCTTTGCATTTGCTGAGTTCTACTTCAAGAAAGAGGATTTAAAAGCAATTAAACCAGGTAAAATAAAACCCCCAAAAAAACAAAAACAACAACAAAAAAAAACAACCAAAAAACCCCAAAGCAAAATCCTAAGAACAGGAACAAGCATCGTAAGAAAAAAAAAAAAAGCCCACAGAAATCAATGAAGAGTCCCTGAAGGTAAATTTGACACAGGATACATGAAAATGTTGCTTTCTAGTCAAGCATCATAGTGTTTCCAAGAGGAAATCTTTGATGTTCTTGTGTCTAACCACACTCTTAGAGATCCAGATGGTCCTTCAAGCGTCTTAATAATTTTTGTTGTAAATAACAATTAAATAAATTACTCAATACCTAGACATCTAGTCTCTTGCTTCTTTTAAGACAAACAGAGGATAAACATCTCATAATCATGAAAAAATCCCTTTTTCTGGGGAGATAGTTATTTCTTGCTGCTTTTTTGTTGTTTATTTCTCCCTTCTGTAAACCTGTATTTGTCTGAAATCTTTCTCATTTTTGCTCTCAGGTATGTATCTTCTCCTCTTCAGTCTGATGAAACTTCTTTATTTTAACCGTGCAAATGCCCTGAGTCATGTTTTTCCTCCCAGAAGCAATTCTGTGTTAGTCCCTACCCCAGAGTCTCAGAAAATTTGGGCATTATATCATCGATATATACAATTAATCATATTAGTTCTACTATAGAAAAGTCATAGTTCTCTACTTATTGCCAGAAAATTTTCCAGACATTTCCCAGAAAGTCAGTTACATTTACAGTATATCCATCTTTGGTTCAAACTGGACTCCAGGATTTACAGCAATGGAATATTTTTCAGAAATGCTTTCCGTATTTGAGAAATGTTGTTGTCCACATGGTCATAGCATAACAAAAGGAGCTATGCATCCTTTTCAACCCCTCCAAAATGTATACTGACCCTCTTTATGTATGCCAAGGGTTTCTCCACCTGAATGGCAGAACTTCAATAATTAAGGACTCCCAATCTGCAGAGACTGCATAAGTCTGGGGCACCAGAGGGGAGCATGAGCTAGGGCAGGTAGGAGGCTCTGCTGAGAACTGCA
This sequence comes from Microhierax caerulescens, assembly GCA_035590215.1. Classification (NCBI taxonomy): domain Eukaryota; kingdom Metazoa; phylum Chordata; class Aves; order Falconiformes; family Falconidae; genus Microhierax; species Microhierax caerulescens. The sequence goes on along the minus strand of JAVJGJ010000037.1, from coordinate 66,224,170 downwards.
CAACAATAGAACTATGCCCTCTGCTTTCCTGCTAGTATTAAGGATTCAGATTCAAATAATTAATATATAGCACTAAAGGTGCCAAAAACCTAAAAATGGTTATGGCAATTAAAAAAAAAAAAAAAAAGTAATAGTTACATAATTACATTATCTCACAATCTAGAGATTTTTACAATTAAATTTCTAAAGTGGGAACATTTACATTAATCTCATTATAACCCCAATACATCACTTCAGAGTTTCAAAGTACTACTGTACTCAGTTCAGCTATTTCAAAATTCACTACACTGAAAATACAACAATAAAACCAGGGAAGTCTTGACAAATCTAATTAAGGTAATATATAATCGATGTTACGAGGGGAGAAATAAGGATCCATTTCTTTCTTATTGTAGTTACAGTATGTTTTCAGAACCAGTATATACACACAACAGAAAAGGTCTCTAAAGGGTCAAGAGTTCATCTGATCATCAGAACATTTTGAGATGTTGCTGTGTAAAAATAGATGGAGTAACTGCCTGTATACAAATAAACAAATAAAACTCCACCCTACACTGTGTACCTACTTGAAGCCAGGTACAAGAGCTAAACTAGCTGACTAGAAAGCAGAGTAACGTGAGGGCAGTGGTAGGTTACAGACCATAAGCCTGTTGTACGGTTCTTACTCTCAAGAAGCTGCTTTCACACACATGCAGTATATGACAATTTCAGTCACGTGATCTCCAGGGTCTAATTTCAAAAGGGGACTTTGGGTGCTAAAAAAGGAACAAATAGGTGTTTTTGCACCACAGAAAGTCTTAGTTGTACTTAGAGAAAATTCAAATTGGATTTCTGATGTGGCACCTCCTTCAGAAAATTTCAGGAAAAAAACCCAAAACAAACAAAAAGATGCCAGTGGGGTATTTAATTAGACTTAATGAGGTAATTGTCTAAACACAACAACAGTAGTTGGTATAAACAAGGTTAAAGCCATCTGTTTGGAAATTCTCCTCTTAATCTTGACTTTCATTGTAAAAGTATTCAGAATAACCTTGCCAAATAGAACTGGCTGTCAGGTGTCGTTACAGCCATGATCTTACTCATTGAAATCCTTGATTTTTTTATGTGTGTCTGTTGTTTTTAGAAAATTAAATCTATTATTAAAAAAAACCCAACCAAAACAAAAAAAAAACCAAAAACAACAACAAAAAAACCAAACTAAAAAACTTTTAGACCTTTTAAAATAAAGGAGTATAATTTTCAAGAGTTACAGAAGTGCATGTGATAGTATATAACTCCTGAAGGAAAAAAAAAGCAGAGGCTCTATCTTATGTCATTCAGTAAAGAATTTAGAATTATGCTGTAAAGAATTCTTTTAAATTATGATTTTTTTATTACATAGGTTGCCATGAGAGTTATTCATTCAGTGGCAAAGATACAAGCCAGATATGGCACCTGTAAACAAATGGCGTAAATTACATGCTAAGCAAAATAAATGAATGCCACCTATTGTCATTTCAACAGCTGTATTGGGATCTAAAAGACAATTAAGTGACAATAATTCTAAATATATAGTCTTCATACTCTTTAATGTCTTTCTGAAATAACATTTTTAATAAGTTATTTATCTCTAGATAAAAACTCTAACAAACACTTGATTTGTACTAATAATATAACAGAAAGCTTTTAATCAAAAAGAAACAATAAAGCCTAGAAATCCAAATGACAATTAAGCTTACTGTGGTACCTATGGTATTGTCTATTTCCGGTGCTTTTATTTAGCAGAAATAAGGATCTCATGTTAAGTCAATGGAGAGGAAAAAACAATTTTACTGCTTAATAGCTGTATTTAGAAAAGATCAAATTGCAAAGTTATGGACCTCTGTGTGAAGTTACATAAAACTTTCTCTGCAGTGGATTTGAACATATAAAGCATAAAAACCAAATACTGTAAGATTATCTCTTCCAGTTCAACATTTGGGTGCTTCTTGGAGGCAACAAAGAAATTCCAGGAAGAATGAAAGCAGCAAAACTGGACTAAGTTGGGATATTTTGTGCACATCGTAATCATGAAGCTCAAGAAGTAATACTTAAAGCTATGCTAAATGTGCTCTGGAAGCTGTTCACCACTTCTAAGCTCAGTAGTTTGCCAACAATATTCCCAGTTAGCCTATGATGCAGCCAACAAGCAATAAAAGTAAGAATATGAACTCTTATAATGAAGTAGAAATTTCTCCCCATGGAAATGAAAGAAGAAATTATACAGAAGCAGTACATTAAAATATTCTTATGGATCATCTCTCTTTAGTACTCCCAATAAAAGTTTTCAGCCAGTGGAAGATTTTGATCATCATAGAAAATCATATTGACACTTAGAAAATTATGCCCACATCATCTGAAAAACTCTTGGTCAAATCACTTTGTTCTGTCTTTTACTTTGATCACCATTCCCAATCATCAGGCTTTCAAGGACCATTATCTCACATTAAGCCTCCTGTATCAAAGACTGGTTTTAGCAATATTTGTGTTAGACTTACTCTTTGTCCACGTTTCCTACCTGTTAAAAACATAAGTGCTTACACAAAAAAAGCTTGGGAGAGACAAACCATTTCCAGGGATATCAAGAACACGTGAAGTTCATCACTACATCTATATTTAGCTTCAAGTATCCCTTTCACAGCACCTGGATCAGAAACTACATACTCAGAGTTAAGTGTCCCAATCTGAACAGTTTGCATACTGCCAAACTGAGCCATTTCCTATAGTTTCTGCTTCTGTGTGTGATGAGGTGAGGACTGTACTTTAGTGTACCCATTCCCACTCAGGTAACTCACAGAATCACAGAACGGTCAGGATTGGAAGGGACCTCTGGAGATCATTTAGTCCACCCCCCAGCTAAAGCAGGTTCACCTGGAGCAGGTTGCACAGGATCACTTCCAGGTGG
>JAVJGJ010000037.1:66206275-66219719 GCA_035590215.1 Microhierax caerulescens | reverse complement strand
GAAAGGCTGTTATTTTTTAAATCTGTTAATCAGGTATAACAGTACTGCTACCCTTGCAGAGAAACTATGTGATAAAATCATTAAACATTATTAAGTGCTCAGAAATAATGAAAAGCTATAAATGTATCTAAGGTATTTAGGTTAAAGGCTGGAGGTTTGAGTTTTCATTTTATTACTAGGAGTATTTTATATTTCGTCTAGAATTTGAGGCCCATCAATTAAATTATTCTGTGCTTCAATATTTGTATTTCAAAAAAGAATAATTCCTGCCTGTTCAGTTGAATAGTAATTTTTTTATGTTTTAAAAATTGCACTGAAATCCTTAAATGGAAAATAATACTAATAAATGCAGTACTTATTTAGCTATCTCTTCAAAGTAAGTATGTATTTACTGGGTGTTCCAAAAGAATCAAGCCACTGGATGAATGTGCATTGAACACCCAGTGCTGTAGCTGACAGGATGGACCGAAGCACCTGTCATGGAAATATAGTTCTCTGCAGCTGGAGGCAAGTAAACCTGGAACTGCAGGTTTGGAGTATTGTTAAGCAATGTTTAGATCCAAACCAGGGTTTGATTTAAATCCTCTCATTTCACTTCCTAGATGGCAGCCCTAGACAATTCCCTGCCCTTACTGCCTTTTTTTATATATAGGTTTATCATTTTGAAAGAAAAATTGCAGAACACCAGGGAAAATGACAGCAAAAATATAAGTCCTCATATTCCACATTTACAAAAAAGAAAAATCTTGTCATAAGGAAGTCCACAAAACACCATGGGGGGAAATTAAATATAAAAAGAGTAATCCCACAGCATTTTAAATATTTTATAAAGAAATATAATTTGTATTCTGGCGCATAAAGCTATATCATCGGAGCAAAACTACACACCACATGAATGTTTATAAAAAAATCATATCAGAAAACACCATGACTATTCATAACAGGATGCAATATAACTAGTTATCTCGTCATCTAGGAAAAACTTACAAATTTTCATCAATAGAAAGATCTTGGGTTTTAAAATGTGACAATAAAAAGGTCTCACATTATTAACATCATCATAATTAAGTCATTAAATAGCCCCTATTTTTGCAGGAACCAAAACAAAAAAAAAAAAAAAAAAGGGGGGGGGGAAAGAAGTTTGAAAGAATAATAAACACAGTTCAGCATGACATAATCTGCTTTCTGCAAAACATTCCACTGTAGACAGCACCTGGATCGTAATAAACCGATGGGGTAGTTTCCTGGCACTTCTGTGCATTCCCAGTGTATAGTGGACAGGTAGTTGAATGGTACCCCTCTTTCAAAGAGACTGAGGGGCTTTTCTGCTTGCTTGTTTTTGCCATTACTACTTGGCATCAAGTTGTGGATCTGGATGAAATTGGCTTCTAGCTCTCAAGAGAAGGGGCAACAAATGAAGCTCTAACCTTATGCAGTCTCTTAGACTAGGAGTAACACTGGGATTTTGGGTTAGTGCAGACTGATATTGTGTACCCCTGATAAAAACTGCCTCACTTTACTGCTTTGACATCAGTGATAACGAAGTTCTGGGTCTGGATGTCTAAATCCCTATGCTTGTCATTGTCTCAGGGTGTATCACTCAACCTTTAGTCAATGGATTTGTATTTGAATTTGAAATCGTCTATCACTGTAATTACCTCTGTGTTTGTTTAACAGCCAGCATGACTAAAGCCCAATTCTCAGCAAGATGTGGGAATTTACAAAATATAAATAATAAATGCATATCAGATAGTTCACAATGTCAAGTTCAAACCAAAAAAAAGGTCTTCTCTTCCCTATCAATAGTTTTCCATTTCCTGTTTGTTCAGAGAAGATGCTAAGCTTATATTTTAGTCATGCTGAAGGATTCAAACTGATTTAAAAGAGATTTGCTTTAAAGCAAGCAGGCAGTGTCTATATTATGAGTTCTGTATTTTTTTCCAGCTCCTTTTCTGCACAGCACATACTCATCAATCATACTGGGAAGCTGACTTATATTCTCCACACTTTACCACTAACTGGATTACAGAGCTGAAAATCTTACTCAAAGTTTAAAATGTGATAAAAGTAATCAAATTGTTCTAGTCAAATTCTAACTGTGGTGAATAGATGGCACTAATTACCTTTTCTTATTATGCTACAAATGTAGTTTACCCCATCTTTATTCATGAAGTAGTATCATATAGCCCACCAAGGGGACTGCAGTGGTATATAATATTGGCATATTTGTTTTCTTGTTCTTATTTTTCCTCTTCATCAGTATTCTGGAGGTGTGGTTTTAGACTGAAACTTATTGCTATGCAGGACTTTCTCATGTCTTGATGCAAGTACTGCACCCTGCAGATTTCTGAAGTTGAACTTACAGAAAAGAAGTCAAAGACATCCAATAATAAAAATAAGTGACAGATTTACTGGGGGCAATTAGTTACCTTTTCTTCCTTTTAAGTACCATTTTTAGAAAAGTGCATGTGTACACAAATAACATTTATAATGTGCAGGTAATAGATCTGAATGTGGTCTTAACACGTTGCAGTCATTGTGAAAAGATATTAACCTTAACATGGTTGCTTGCTTTATGTAGGAGTTGTTCAGCTAGTAACAATGAAATCTAGTAGTTCACAGCCAACAAAATGCCTCTGGCTCAGATGCCATTCTGTGTGGCTGAAATGTTTGTGGGTTTTGTTGTTTTGGGTTTTGTTTTGTTTTCCTTTGCACTACAAAACAGACAAGGAAAAAGCATTCTAGCTGTTGCCTTCCTTCTTCTGTTTGGAAAACCTTGCTTTCTTAGGAACAAGCTTCCAGATGAAAATATCTTGAAAAATCATGGTCTTTCTGCAGCTGTAAGTATTTGTTAAAGAAAGCTTACAAAAAATGAGGCTTCTGTGCAATTTCAGTGCCAGCTTTTTTTCCAGACATGGATTTTATCTGATCTTTATGCAGTATTCAAAGACATCAAGTGTCTATATTTTGAATGTACTACTGCAACAGTTTTTTCTAATTTAGGGAGAAAATGGGGGAGGATGACAGAAAGGTTTGTGCTGCCTGTCTGCAGAGAAGCAGACAGAATTCCTGCTTATGGCCCCTGAGCGTATTGCCCTTACTGTTAGGATAAACCCTCAGGTAAAAAGGTTAGGAAACACAGCTTTGTGTAAAGGACGTTTCTATAATTGCACTGGCACTGGGGCACAAAAGATGAGTGATTCAGAGAACTTGCACTATGACCTTTTTCCCATGTTCACACAAAAGGCAGTCAGCTTTAGCAGGGAAAGTCATAAAATTTGCAAGATTGGACTATCATATTCATTCAGAACTTGATTTTCAAATAACAGATGACTATTGGCAAGAGGATAGCAAAGCCCAGTGTTCCTCCTTTTTATCTTCAAAAATAAAACCTACTAAACTCCAGTATTTCATGCATAAAACCAGAAACTGCTATACTGGAGGCTTCCTGTTAGCTACCGTTAGCCATTTTAAGGTGACTACTGATCTGCTGTTTTTCCTGACTGTCATTTATCCTTGTTTTGCCTAATGAACAAGGGAAAAAAGAAACAAATTCCATTTTCAGGTGGAATCTTACCCTTACATCTAAGCAATTTAGTCAGCCAACAAATTAACATTTTAAAATAGCTAACCTACATTCAAAAAGAAAAACAAAATTTTGATCAATGCTATATGATTTGTGTCAACTTTTGAGTGACATTTTTGAAGGTGCTCTTTTTGTGTTTGTAAATTTTGCAAGGATAATGGCACTCAAGGAAGAAAACATACGTGAGTAGGCTCCTGTCTGAATAACAACTACTTGCTTGTTACATATGGGATTTGGGTCCAGTTAGTGCTATATCAAGGACATGGCACAGATCTTACCAATTTCTCTGGGAATTTCTCTTAAGACTTGGTTGCTTACATATGGAAAATCCAACTGTTAGCAGACTACTTCGGTACTGGTGTATTTTCAAGGTCTCAGAGCCTGGTGACAACACTGAGAAGCAAAAATAGTTTCTTTGCAGATTGGAGAAAATGTAGGTGAGCGTTTTAGGGCGAAGCTGTGATAGAAAACACATTACATCTGATGTCTCAATTCCCTCTGATACTACCTTCTTCTACCCAAAGAAAAGAACCTGGACAGGCTGACACAGCTAGGCTGGAAAGTAAATTCTCATTCCCCAAAAGGATTTTGAGTGTGGAATCTGGAGCTACCTTTGCTGATAACTGCTCCATGACAATAAGATTATTTTAAAGAACAGCATCTTGAATTTCTTTACAACCTCAGCACAGAAACTGCTTCAGCCACTGCTGAAATGCAAAAAAGTACGTTTTAATTATATTTCCATGAAAATGAACTCAATCCTATGCAGTCATTGTTTTGGTTTCTAATAAGAATTTTCTTCCATGTGTTTTTCAGGCATTATAGACTAGCTGTATGAGGCACAACAGCTAGGTTTTATTGGCCTAATAATACAAAGCAACACAGAACAAGCAGAATGATCACCAACTAAGGGTAAGCCCACCAATTATTAATACTAATGCAATATTAGAAATGGTTGGAAGGCAGATCATGACTCTGACGATGATAGAAACATTTCATCAAGGAAGGGGGCAATGCACCAGAAGAAAAGACTTTACAATTGAGATGAATGGAAATGCAATTTTGCCTGGAATGGTAAAGATAGCATTAATTGAAATCAAACTTAGCATTGTATACACAGAAGTAGTTTTTAATTGCTTAAAAAGATGTTTGCAATTTTAGGTCTGCATAATAACAGAGCATTATTTGAAACATATTTTGAATAAAAGTTCTACTATAGCTTCTCAGCATGAAGACCTTCTTGAAACTGCTGTTGTTGCTAATGTCTGGGAAAATATCAAAAAATGCAGAGAAAGAGCCATTGAAATAATAAATGTCTTGGAGGGTGTTAGCCATAGCACTTCAAAAATACTCTCTGACTGCTAAAGCAAGGCAGTGGTGTTTTCTAAGACTGGGTAATCATTAAATATATGGATTCTCAGTTGAAAAAGCTCCACAATTTTTGACATTACCCCAAATATTTTTCTTTCTTTTGAGGAAACATTTGAAGATTCAGTTAATCTGACATATCCTTTGTCTGACTTGCTGCCTTCAAGGGAATATCAACATTTCTAATAGCTGACTGCTATGCAACTGCAGTAGTCAACTGAATGCTTGATTACCTTTAAGACAAGAACGAATCTGCATTTGGATTTGGATACAACTATATATATATAGGGGTATACATATATACAATATTAAAAATACACTACAGTGTTACCTTTTGTACTGTGGCAATGTAGTACCTTTTGTACCTGATAATATAAACCATCATTTTTGGGAAATACCACTGAATCTACAAACTAATGGGGAAAAAAAAGTAATACACTCCACATTCTAGCTAATTGTTCAGCTCGTACACTACACAATTCTTCATAGTAAAAAACCCAGAGTTGTTGCCACTTGAAGTTTTGTTAATAAAAGTTTACTATCTTTTTTTTCTCCTCTTCAGAAGAATTTCAACATTACCAGATTTAGTTCATTTTATGAATATATACAGAAGTAATAATAAGGATAATGACAGGATGATTACCTTCATATTACAGAGTTTGAAGGATCTTGAAATATTTTCCATGCTTTAAAGCCTTTTTTTTTTTTTTTAACACACCCACCCACCCCACCCCCCTTTTTCTTTAATGGGGGGAAGGTGTACATTTAGAGAGTATTATATAGTTGGGTGTTATTACTTACGTCCTTCAGGAATTGTTAAGGTTGATGTATTTTGCATCTTCAATAGTATTTCAGTGGATGAAGAGTGTATTTGTCAGTGTCGTAAGTATTATGTAAGTATTATGGATTTTTTTATTTAGTTTTAGATATTAGATATATCTGGTCTTGTATTTATCAAATCTTATGACAAGATGGATTTATTGAAAGAGAAATTACCACAAAGACTGGATGTCATTAGTTTATCATAAATGAGTTTATCTAAAAGCACACCAAGACAGAGAAAATGGACAGAGTTGTCAACTCAGTGGCAAACAGCAGTTTACAAACGCGACTCCCTTTTTTTATTTGTTCAAAACTGATTAATAACACCAGACTAGATCTCTTACTCCTAAGAAGACTTTATAGAAAACCATGATTTCTGGAATTTTGAAGATCTGATAAAAAGCTGGATAAGGAATGTTTGTATGAAAGATATTTTGAGCTAAGAGATTCAAAAGAGAATGTGTTTAAGTTTCATAGTTTCATATTAGATTGTGGGTTAATGTCTATTTAAAGTCATGTTTCTATGAATTCCTTTTTTAAAACACCTAATATTCTTTTTGTTCATTATTATCTAAATGCTGCAGGAAAAATATTTTTTCCTAAGGGAAATGGAGTTGCAAAAATTTAAAATATAATGTTACTGTCATGACAGAGCTTAAAATGAAAATAATTTCACTGTAAGGGACTTCATCAATGACCATATTACATATAGTATACTATATTCATTACAATGTGTCATTCTTATGTAAAATATTTTATTTTAATATGTATAAAATAAGCACTACTTGAATGTTGAAAATGTAGCTTACGATAATATAATTAGGTGTACGTTACAGAAATTTGTATTTTCCTAAAGGAACCTAACAAACTGTTTAGGTAACTGTCACTTCATTTTATTCAGGGAACATGGCCTCTTTGCCAGCACCATATACTTCAAAGGGAAAAATTTTAATCTCTTGTAGCATTTTGGATTTTGAATAGGAAGAAGCCAGAGTTGAAACATAACAAAAATCTAGGTAATATAAAGAGAAGAAAGGAATCTGCATCTCTCTCTCAGGCAGACTGCTCACCATCTGAAAGGTCTTCTCTGTCACAGTGCTCTGCTGGGTGCTGCGTTTGAACCCCACACTTCTAAAGTGTCAGAAACAGGTAAGATCAACTGTGCTGTCTACTAAAGTAAGTACCAATCCTGTAAACTAAATCTGTAGTCTTGAAATGCTAGGAAAATTCATGTGACAACATAGCTTGTGGTAGATGTTGTCATTTATTTACATGAAAGCAGCAAAAATTGTTAATCTCATAAGAAATCTCCCCTTAGCTTTAAATCTCTTCAGTGCAAAAATTAGCTGATAAAAAATTATGATAATATGATCGTTGTCTGAGGAGGTGAAATGTTAAAACTTAAAAAGACATTCACCAGTGTGGCTCTACTTTTCATATCATTCATATACTGTTTTCAGATATATTCATTCTTTTGTATACGTCAGTATCTTCCTCGAGGAGGGCTGTCTGTTTTGTGCTGCTTTCCACCTTTTTTCTTTCATTAGTGACAGTGAGAGATATATCATGCATGTCAAAATTGGGATTTCACAGCTGACTTGAGCTTTTAGGAAGTCTGTGTTCAAAATTTAAACTCAGTTTGCCTCTCCTATTATAAGAAATACTTGGGTTTTCCCTCAGCTGTGGCTGTCTACCATTTTCTTGTATCTCTGCACTGCTTGAACTACTAGGCCTGAAGGGCTGAGCCCTCTCTGGCTTTACCCTGTAGAACGTGTTTGTATGCAGACCTTTTCAGACCAGAAACAAAATAAAATGATCCAGAGGGACATTGGTACCTTAAAGAATATCTCTAATACCTCTAAACAGTAAATAAATCTTTTATTATCATCCCTCTAGGCAGAGCAAACGGTGGTAGGGAGATTTGGTTTATGTGACTGTTTGGGACATTGAGCCTTTAAAAGGAAATGTTGTGACTTCACTGTTGGCAGCATTTCCCAGGTCTTTTTGGATTTCTTTCCTAAGATAAATCAGAGAATGCAGTGAAGAAAATCCTCCAGTGCTGGGGACAGCCTGCAGGAAGGCTTAACATACATTTCTTTAAGTGACAATATTTGACAGACCTTGTTACCTACAAGATGCCTCTTCTTTTGTGTCTTTTTTTCTGTTGCACAGCTGAGAAGATATGAAGCAAAAATGTCTAACAGTTACAACAGAAATAAGAACTCTGCTTTTTGGATGCTTGCAGGCACCCTTTGTTTTGTCCTTCTGCTCAGCCTGCACAGACCTCAACAATTTCCTTACCTCTACCAGTGAGAGCAAAACATCTGCTACACGCTGCTACTTCTAGTGCCATCAATGAAGTTAAAGATCACCTTTTGAGCTTTATGCAACATAATTTTTTGTCATCTTTTTCTAACATTCACTAGTCATTAAGTAGGTGGCCTACAGGCTGAAATATGTAAATTAGCTAATTATCTGAATGCTGACATACCATTTAGCATTAACTCTTGTCTGCTCTGTGGAAGCTGTCTGGCACCGTTAGCTCCAGACCTTCAGCTGTGTTTCTATGAACACACAGTGTATAGGACCCATACGTTTTCTGTCTATCTTTCCTGTCGCTCTTTGTGGCTTTTCTCATTCTTTTAAAGTGCTGCTGTTGGTATGAGCTGGCAGTTGTTCACGGTGTTTTTAATGCCCTCTTGTGGTGCTTCCAACTGTTCCTATAGCGGTACTCAGCTGTGCTATGCTGAGAACTTAACATCAATGTGGATATGCATGGGGGCTTTCAGAGGACATTAACACTGCCGAGATGCCGGTGCCGTCACTGCCAGTGGCTACACTGACTGTAAGAGACCTGCGATGGCCATCTACTAAGCTTGCGCCTATGTGCCTGCAAACTTCCCAGGCAGAACTTCTCCCCCTCCCCCCACCCCCCTCCCACTGCAGGGTCCTTCTGTGTGACCTTTCCAGGCTGGTTTCCCCCATCTTCCAGCGAGTCCTGCCCACAAACCTCTGCAATGTGCATGGTGTGTCATATCCTTGCCTCACCCCTCTCGCCCCCATGAAGGGAAGAGCTAGCTGGTCACGGATTTCACCTGGTGCACGCGCTTGCACAGTTCCCACATCTACCTGTGCATAGGTACAGGCCCTTAGAGAAGCCAGGTGCCATGCAAGAGACAGAGCCACTTTACCATTCCTGCAGGTTTTTTTTTCTGTTTAAACCAATGTATATGCCATTAACTGTGTGAATACTGCTGTCTAGTGTGCTGGATGTCTCTGGGTGCACCTCAGGAACTCACTGTCTGCATCTCCTGGGAGAGCTGCTGCTTTTGTATACAGGTGTAGTGTCTGGAGTGAAATGCAAAAATATGATTCCAGAGCCGAGTTTCTATATATGAACAGGTATACTCTCAGAAATACTAAAATACTTTGTATAGAGCAATAAGAAGTAGACTGTAAGAAAGAAAAGGTTACGAACTCAGAATGAATTGAGCTTTATTCCTGACCCCTCTGGTGTGCCTGTGCCTAAGTATAAACATCAGTTTGTTATTATACTCTCTGTTTCTGGGCTTCAGTGATTTGTGGGTTATGAAAGTTCATTCCTGGACATGGGGTTTATGTATATAATTTCCTTTGTATTTTGACTTCATTAAAAACCTGAAACATTTATAAACTTTTTTTCCCAATATTTTAATAAAGTTCATACCTACCTGAGAAGAAAAAGAGTAAACAATTAAATTTTAGCCATCCTTTTTCTCAGAAGGAGAGGTAAAGCTTCTTTCTTTAAACATTTGCCCTGATTTATCACAGGTTTAATAGTAAGCAAAACAAACAATTCCTGTTGAAATTCATAATTCTTGCATAATGTTAAGGCCTGCAAGATGGTGACCTGCAAGATTAGAAAAAAAGGAACAGAAGGAGGTTGGACAAGAAAATGTATTAACGTGTAAGATGGACAGATACTCGTATGAAATGGACAGTTAGATGGTTTTGTATGAAATATAGAGACATTAAGTGCCACATAAAATACGAGATCAAAAGAAAATTCTGCTGCTAAAATTGAGTAGTCAAATGATGAATTTTTTTTTTTATTAAGATATGAATTGGAACTTAAACAGGGCCAAGAGGCGACATCCTGAAGCAAAAGGAGGTCATTTGCAATTTAACTAATCTATCAATGAATTAAAACATGAAAGGGATACCAGGGTATGGAATTCAGTGGCTGAAGTTGAGTAAAGGATTAAGTTACTGTTGTGATACATTTCAGGATCTAATGAAACATGTTTTTGAACTTTGACTGACGAATAGCTGTTAGAGCAAATTATATGTTAAATATTTGAGTAACTGTAAAATAACAGCTTATGAAAGAATTAAATCAGTCTCTTATAATATTTTTTTTTCTTTTATTCTAAATGTTTGGGGTTTTTTTCAGACCAAAAAATTAGGTATTAATGAACTATAACTTTGTCAAGCAGTAAAATAATTTTTCTAGGTATTTTCTGTTGTTCACTAAAAGTACTGAAGTGTTAATCACATTGTTTTATAGCAAAATTAATAGTTGTAGCTTTAAAACCATTACTGTAACATTACTTTCTAATTTGCAAATACTTTTCTAGTGTTTATTGCTTTCTTTAATGTCTACTGTTTGCTATGCAACATTCTTACAGTTTCTCTTATAGCTTCTTTATATAGAAGTCTAATCATGGACTGACAGCATAATTGCCAAGTATATAGATGATCCACATTTTACAACTTTATTAGCTTTTTAATCTCACTAGTAAATTTTGACTCTGTTTTTTGGGTAAATTTCACCTAGACAACATCATCTTTCCACAGCATAATTACAAAATGCTAGATGGAAGAATATGTACAGATAGTAAAATGCTAAACACCATTATATGTGCAGGTGAGTGTAGCTAAAGAAAAAAAAGCACAAGGTCTTCTTGTAGAAAACCAGATGAAGTAATGGATATAGGAAAAAAAGACTGCTGTTTAAGGATCAAGACTACAGAGTATCATTGCAAATGAATACTTCAGTTTCAAACTTGATATAAATTTGAAGTTTTAACAGAAAGAACAAACTTGCAGGATGAACAGAGTGTAATTGGTAATGTTTTATTTCCTTACACATATATTGAAAACAACAACCTTCATTTTAAATAAATAATCATATGCATTGTTATAGATGTCCAATCTACTCATGTAAAAGTCATGTGAATAATAACCTAGCAGACATCTGTGTATTTGAAGAAGTGAATTTTTCATAACAGGAAAACAGACCTTAATTTCTAGAACAAATGAATTCTAAACAGAACTTCAACATCCACTAGTGCTAGAAACTGAGCAAAAAAGTAAGGAGAAATTGTCAAACTAACAGCTAGGTTCCCAAGTAAATGTACACCTCAGTGAAACTTTGGACTCATTCTTCAGGTTGTAACAACAGTAGAAGAGGTTATAGACATGTAGTCATGAATAGCAATGAAACAGTATGATCAAAAGATCTTCAACCAGGTTTAAAAAAAAAAATAAATTATATTGCTGAACAATTAACTGTGATTTGTAGGTAACCATTTTAATTAGCTTTGTTATCTGGCTAATGGGGAGTTACAATCTTTAAAAAGAGATCCAAGGGAACTCACGTAACTACAGACAACTAACTCACTTTCACGTTGATTTAATCTTTTTAAATACTAGGAAATGGTCACATGAACAAATATATGGATAAACATGATGCAATAGGGAACATTTAATGTTGCTTTTGTAAAGGGGAGCCATATTTCACATTTATTTATTGTATAAAGAAATCACTAGAGTACATACACAGATTTGATATTGGTTAGTACAGTATGCATACATTTACAAAACTCTTTTGAAAAACTCCCTCATCAAGGTTGTTAGAGAGACTAAGCTGCCACTCCCTCCCAGATTACAGGGAAGATGAAATCACTACTGTGCAAAAGAGGAAAACCAAAAGACTGGTGATAACAAAAAATACAATCAGTGTGTTGTGAAGTCCCTGGTGTTGCACATATTGTTTACTGTGCATTGTTCCACTATAAAATTACAGAAGAGTAAAACTCACTGTTCTACAGAGCTATGGTGATAAGAATTGAAAATGGTACTGACAAGCTTAAGTTTGATAACAAACCATAGTGAATGGCTCCTACACAAGGGGAGATTTTATAAGCAAGATTATTCAGATTTGGAAAAGAGGTGACTAAGGGTAGTATAACTGAAATACATGAAGTAATGAATGGCAGGGAGAAAGTAATTTAGGAGCTGTTACTCACAATTCATAACAAGAAAGTCAGTAAGCACCCAAGTAAATTATCAGGCAGAAGTGTAAATTGCCTTTCATATAATACATAATTAAAATGTGTAACTCATTGTTGCAAGATGGTTTGGATGCCAAAATATAAATCAGGTCAAAAAGCAATTAGCTGAATGAATGGAAGAAAGTTCCATTAAGGGCGATTAAATACAACAGTGGGGGTACAACCCTAAAACCTCATATTGCAAAAGGAGTCTTCACTGAGAAATGCCCAATTATGCTTTTTCTTTTCCTATACACCCCTATAAAAATCCAGTCCTGAGCAGTATTGGGGATGAGATTCTGGGCACTATAGACCTTTGTTCTGTCCTAGCACAGATAGTCTTGTCATAATCCCTCTTGCTTAACCCTGAGGAGGATTCAGGGCTGTGAATGCAAAAAAAGGTATATGCAAAGCAGTCCCACAAGAGGACAATGGCTTTGCCTGCAACTGTTGTTGCATGAAAAAATAAATAGAAGGAGGCAGTACAAGTTAAAGATATTTTGTTCAGACCTATCTACGAGCCTATCCTGTGCACAATGCAGATATAATTTGCTCAAATCTTAGAATAGTTTTATACTTCTATAATATTAAATTAAAATTTTTAATAAATTTTAAGCACAATGAAATAAATTAGGGGTCATAGCTCTTTTTATGGTGGCATAACTCTACATGCTTCATTCCAATCAGGAAATAAAGCATTTCACAGAAATACTTCAAGGAAAGCTATTTTCTATTTTTCATACCATGTTTCTCTACTCAGATGTGACACCTCCAAGCTAAAACCAGTGACTAACTAGAATCATATAATTTTTAAATTGGAAAAGACCATTAAGATCACTAAGTCCAACTGTTAAGTTGGCACTGCCATGTCCACGTCTAAACCGTGTCCCTAAGTGCCACATCTACAAGTCTTTTAAATAAGGGATGGTGACTCAACCAGTTCCTTGGGCAGCCTCTTTCAGAAGTTTTACAACCCCTTTGGTGAAGAAAATTTTCCTAATAACTGATCTAAATTTACACTGGTGCAATTGGGACTATTTCCTCTTGTCCTGACACTTGTTCCTTGGGAGAAGAGACTGGCAGCCACTTAGCTACAACCTCCTTTCAGGTAGTTCTAGAAAGCAATAAGATCTCCCTCAAGCCTCCTTTTCTCCAGGATAAATAACCCCACTTCCATCAGCTGCTCTTTAGAAGATTTATGCTCTAGACCCTTCACAAGCTTCATTGTCCTTCTCTGGACACGCTCCAGCACCTCAATGTTGCTCTTGAAGTGAGGAGCCCAAAACTGACCACAGTATTTGAGGTGCAGCCTCACCAGTGCTGAGTACAGGGGAGTGATCACTTCCCTTGTCCT
>JAVJGJ010000037.1:66184527-66205400 GCA_035590215.1 Microhierax caerulescens | reverse complement strand
GCCTCTCTGCTGAGCCAGGACTGCTGGTAAGTGATTGAAAGTGGCTCGGTGAGCACTTCTGCTGGCTCCCTCTGTACCCTCAGGTGGATCCCAACTGGTCCCATAGGCTTGTGTGTGTCAGTTCATTAACAAATTCCCCTTCAATTGTGGGGGCTTCATTCTGCTCTCTGTCCCTGTCTTCGAGCTCAGGGGTCTGGGTACCTGGAGAACAACTGGTATTCCTGTTAAAGACTGAGACAAAGGCAGCATTAAGTACCTCAGCTTTTCCTCACCTTTTGTAACTATATTTCCATACCTCCTGCCCCCACATCCAATAAAGTATGAAGAGTCTCCTTAGCCCTCTTTTTGTTGCTAATGCATTTATACTAACATTTCTTTATTGTCTTTTATGAAAATAGCCAGATTATGTTCTAGTCAGGCTTTGGCCTTTCTGAATTTCTCCCTCTATAAACTCAGGACATTTTTGTAGTCCTCCTGAGTTGCCTGCCCCTCCTTCCAAATATCATAAACTCTCAAGTTTTTCCTAAGTCCCAGCCAAAGCTTTCTGTTTAGCAGGTGGTCGTCTTCCCCACTGGCTTGTTTTTTAGCACATGAGGATGTTCTGCTCCTGCACCTTTAAGATTTCTTTTTTTGAAGAGCCTTCCTGGGCTCCTTTGTCCTTCAGCACTATCGCTCAAGGGCCTCTGTCAACCAGTCTCCCAAACAGGTCATGGTCTGCTCTCCAGAAATCCAAGGTAGCAGTTCTTCTGACCCCCCTCCTTCATTCTTTGAGAACTGAAAAACATTGTTTCATGCTCACTATGCCCAGGATAGCCTCCAGCCATCGCATCACTCACAAGTCCTTCTCTGTTCGTAAATGACAGGTCCAGCAGGGTGCCTTCCCTAGTTGGCTCATTCACCACCTGTGTCAGGAATTCATCTTCCACACCACACACTCCAGGAAGCTCCTAGACTGTTTCTTCTTTGCTGTATTGTATTTCCAGCAGATATCTGGTTATCTGCAATTGGATTAAAGTTATCCCTTTTTTTTTTTTTTTTTTTTTTTGGGGGGAGGGGAAGACCTTTCTTTTTCAATGTTATTTTATTTCCATTTAAAAGAAAGGTCTTTGAGTTGTTTCCTTGTAATCACATATTTTTAAGGGTTACAGATAGCATTGAAAAAGTAAAGCTTTGGAGTAGTTTTCTCATTATGTTTTCTTTCCGTTTTCAACACTGTGCAGAAAGAAACCCTTCTTTTTCAGTCATTTCTTTAATGACCTTTGTCACTAGTCTTCAAACTGAGCTGAAGACTTTCTGTGAGGGTTTCTGCCATTCTTGCACAGAAGCCTCTGATGTAAACACTAAGGAGAAGCTTTAATTGATATGCTTAAAATAATTAGAAAGCAACAGAGCTCAGCAGGGCTGTTTAGGACTAAAGGCTAACAAGGAACCAAATCCCCAGACAACGAAGTGATCATTAGGAAAACTCAGAGATAAAACATGACATTTTGGAGAGCTAGAATTTGTGATTCAAAGTATTTCAAAGAAAATAAAGAAAAAAAATGCAGAAATAGTGCTATGAAAATGAAGCAGAGTTTTTGCCTCTGTGAGCATATATGTCCTCTATATAAAATATATTTTTATATTGCTTATGGCTGTGACAGTCTTTATAGATACAGCTATTTGAGACTTTCTTGTGAAGTTCTTACAGGCAGTATTTAAAGATCAATACTGTGTCTTTCTAATGCATGTGTTTTGTTTTGGTTTGGGTTTTTTTTGTTTTAAATGCAGAGATATATTTCCATTTATTCATCGTGACAAAATAATAGTAAATTACTCAGATTATAAGACAAAAGTAGTAGGGGCAAGTTTGCTAACTCTTTGGAATAGCTGGAAACAAATTTAGGGTAAAGATCATGTGTGAGTTGCCCACGACTCATCTCCTTAAAATGAATATTATTACAGTAAGTCCAGTTTATGCTACTCACATTATGAAAGAGGATAAGGACTTCTTTACCTTCAACCTTCAAAATTATACCTAAAATGTGTTGTCTGCTCCAGAATTTAGAATAAGTAGAACTCATTTTTCAAAAAAATAACTCAAGTTTTAGGAAGGACATGTGTGTATTAAACAGTGAGCTGACTATCTGCAACTATAGCTGGTTTGTCCTGCTTGAATGTAGTATTTTCATTATTTCCTGACCCTAGATAGAAACAAATGAATTCTGCAGACAGTTTGTCTTTCTTACCATTTTACTACATATTCTCTGTACTAGGTCACAAATAGCCTTATATTTAGTACCCCACTATTAATTAAGGAGCAATGTATTTCCAGTGTAGTAAATTGCTAATGAGTCTCACTAAAGTCTTAAGATAACCATGAGTACATGTCCATGACTAGAAGACACTCTTCATTGGTTTATGTGGATTTCTCATAGACACAAGGACTGTACCAACACACTGTACCATTCATTAGACAATGCTGTTCTTGTGGCACAGCTGTGGTGGGTGAGAAGCATCCAGCACCTAAATTGCTGCATACCAGATGTGGAGCCAGGGCAGAGGCAAAACAGAGCTTGTGGGGCAAGGGTGTGAAGAGAAATAAACCTGGGACATAGGGAAAGGAGTAGGCTGTCTGATTTCCATGTAACAATGCTTAACTGATGCTGGAACTCATATTCCTATAATGAATAATGGTGTATCTTCCTTAGTAACATTCTCCTTTGTTTAGTGAAAGATAGTACAGGCACTTTCTTCTCTTGTCTGCTTTTTGCAGCAGCAGCAGCGGTAGCCTTGACTAACCCATACTTCTAAGGATGTGCTTTCTGGCTTTCAAAAACTCTTTGCAAAGTTAGAATTCAGTAACCTGGTATTGTAAAATGGGTGACATAAGACTTAATGAGATTTTCACAAGTATCAAACTATATTATTCTGTTACTCTATAGAACAGTGAACAAAAGAAAATTAGTTTTATAAGAACTTGGGTATCACCCAACTAACTCTATGAAAAGAAAAAAAATAAACATTCATTCCTTATTTATTTGTTAAGTAGGAAAGTATTATATTACTACTACTAAAATTATTATTTTTGTGGATCAGATATTCATAAGATGAGAGGACAGAGATACATAAAGTTTTGGAAGTGAAAAGAGAAAAAAATGAGTCTTTGAAATATATATAAGAACATTGAGTGAAGTCTGTGGATGAGGATGTGGGGAACCTGTAGAAATACATACATCTTAAATCTAGGCCATATGAGGTTGAAATAAAAATAAAAAGTGAAAAAAAACTTGGAAAGAAAAAAGCTGTTCTTAGAATTTATTTGGAAAAAGCAAATAGAAGTGTTCTGGTAAAATGTGTGAGTTCTCATTTGGTTCGAAATACTTTTTTACAGTCTAAGAGGGTTATTGAGAGAACAATTGCAGAACAGAATTTCAACAAGTAAGATACAAAACACTTAGACGACAACAAGGAGATGAGCAGTATCTAACACGAGAAGTATCTGACAGGTCAACAAATGACATCAAACAATGGAAATTTCTTTCTGTAAAAAGGTAAGAGAGTGCAGATAAGGGAAGCAGTAGATGTCATACTGTCTTGATCTTAAGCCCAGCAATACTCTGTTCTATTATATATTTCTAAATAAGTAAGAAAAAAAATACTTTGTATGTCTTTGAGGAGCACAATCCTGATAGACTGATCACATTTAGTAGTTCACAGCTAGAAAGGAAGGAGGTACTGGACGGAGTATCAGAGAAATCTGTCCTGCCTTCAGTTCTGCTTGGTGTTCCATCAGCTGGGATGATGGAGTGGAAAACCTGCTTATTAAGTTGGTAGGATGGATTGTAAGGATGCTGGGAGGACAGAACAGGTATTCAAAATGGTCTTAATTCAGAGGAATTAATACTAAATAGCTGGATGAAATCCAAGAAAGTCAATACTCAGTAATCATGAAGTGCACAAATGCAGACTTGTGGGAAACTTGTTGTAAGTTCCACAAAAAGGATTAAAGAATCATGATGAATGTAATCAATCATGTTGCAAAACACAGAGGCAACTCTGCAAAGCAGGTGTGGCAATCATCCTGTTCTCCATTCCCGTAAGGTTTCAGAGCAATATCATATCCAATTTTTGTCACTATGTGTTGAGAGACATGTAGTTCAGCTGGAGGTAGTCCAGAGTAGGACAGTGAAAAAAATAAGTAGTTGAAAAATCAAGTCCTATTAAGAAACACTGTGTATCTTGGGTCAAAAGGGGAAGCCCTAAGAGAAAGGATGAGGGGGGAATAAGTCTTCAGGTATTTAAAGATACATAAAGGTATCTACCTAAAGGGTTGCTGCAAGCAGAAGAGAATGTGCCTATTTTCAATGCCCACATTGGTACAAGAATAGTGAAATATTGGAATATGGTGATGGGAGGGCTACTGTGCCTTCATTCACTAAGGGACGCAACTAGAGCATGGCAGACAAAACTTTGCAAGGAATAGCACAGATATCATAGCCCCTGCTTTTGAACATGGATGTGGACCTTTCAAGATCTTCTAACCTGTACTGCAGTATAGGTTGCTGATTTTTACTAGTTAATTGCACCTATTCTGTAGTCACTTTCGGTAGTAAGGCATGTGTGTATTTTGAGGGAGTACATCGAAGGAGGGAGTTATTTATATGAAGACAAGATTACAGGATGGAGCTTGTGCAGTGTGATACCAGCTGTAGAAGAGGCACCAGCAGCAAATGTTTCATGCACGTTGAAGGCTATGGTGTCACCACAGTGTTTTGCAAAGTCTTTGAACTATGTTGAATGGAAAAATATAAGGAAAAAATGACCCAAATCAGTGTTAGCACCTACAGCCTATATCCACAAAGACAGCAGGTGGAACTTGCTATCTGGCAGTGTTTTCTGAATCTTAGTGTATTAGTTTATTTGTCTCAGCTGTCTGGTAAGGAAGCAGGCTGTAATAAATAGGACATGATGTGAATGGCTTTTGTATAAATGACTTAGGAAAGAAAAGGTGTTCTCTATGTGGGGTGGTTTTTTTGGTTATTTGGTTGGGGTTCTTTTGTTTACATGCATATTTTCACCATCTTAAATTTACCTCTGTTCAATACCTCATAAAAATTTTCTAAGTGTTCTTTCTTCTTATGAGGAGTTAATAACATCCTTCTATGTATAAACTATTCTCATAAATATGTATGCTGTCTTTTTAGCAGCCTAATTTAATTGAGTAAGACAGTAGAAATCTGCTGGCATTGTTAATGACTCATTTTCTTTTAAGAGAGGAGATGTTTGAAGTTGACTTAAATATAATAATTTCAACATAAAATGGTATGAGCAGCACCGAGCATAATATTTTGGAGTGTCCTGAAGAGGCTTCCATTGTAATATTAATCACCTTTCTTTTCTTTTTTTTTTTCCCCAATTAACTTGTTCTTTGAAAGTTTTTTCATTGCTTTCCATCCTTCTTTTCAGTATATTGGATTACAAAGTGATTTCTAGAAAATATTCCTGTATCACTTTATGATAGAAAAAGCATATTTTACTGTAACTTTTACTTGATTAAAATGCATGGTATTATCACCTCTAAGTTCTAAATACATAGTGTTATAATACAATAATTTCAAATTCTGGTCTGGAATTCTTAAAGTCAGAACAAGGTCCCATTTTGATATATTAGTATGTGCTTCAAATGTGGAGGTATTTCCTTCTGTTTGACTGCAGAGGAATTCTAAAGTGACCAAGCTCTGAACTTAAGTGTTTTCATCATGTGCTTAAATTAAATTGAATGAATCCCTCCCCTCCCCTTTCCCCTGTCTCCTTTCCTTTATATATATATATATATATACACACACACATATATATAAATGTTAAGAAACAAAATTTAATGGAAGTAAAGGTGAAAGCAAAGAGAAGTGTGAAGATTAAACACACCTTTTGTTTAATTGTTGCTGATGACACCTAGAGTATATGTTCTTTTTTACTAGTATACAGAGAAATTCTAATGTTCTGTTTGGACACTGCAACAGGATAGAACAGCAGCTAAAAAAGATGCAATAGAACATCTGGCTGTGTTTGCTGAATCTAACCTAATTTCTCTTCTTCTTGTTCAACTGCCCTCTATCTTGCAGGTTTTCTTCTTTCTACACTCAACTCCCCCCCACCCCCACCTTCCCCCTTGATGTCTATCCTTTGCACCTAAGGTTTACACATGCATCAGCTTTTCTTGGTATCTGAAGAGAATCATCCAGAGGAAAGGACCTCTGCTGCTCTAACAAAAACTCTTATAAACTTGGTCCACACACACAAGCAGGAAAACAGATGAGTCATGAATTGCACTCTGAAGACCCCTAGTTGACATAATCTTTTAGGGCAAATACATGGAAGTAAAAGGTGTTTTCTATCTTTAAAATATTTGTGCTTTGTTTTTCAGTGTCAGTATACTGCCTCCTGGGTATTGGTAATAAATTCCCACAAGAAATCTAAAGAAAATAAATACCAGACAGAACACGATGACTTACTGCTGTGGTCAGACTTAAAGAGAAAGGAAGATGTATACCAGCTAAGAAACAAGACCTGTAGATGATTTGTGTTTCACTGACAATTGGACTGATCTCTTTGAAGAGAGATGACTGACTTCTGACTTCACATAGAGCTATTTATACAGGCACAGTGCCAACTTCCTAGGTGCAGAATGGCAATGTCTTTACAAGGCTTACAGTGCAGGTGAGTTGTGGAAAGCGGTTGTTCATTGTAATGTCTTCTATCTTCTAGGTCCAAGATATAGTGAAATTGAGTTATGTGGCTGAATATGAAAATTATTATATTAATGCTAATTTTCTTAAAGTGACTATGCACGAATGCCTGAAGTCTAAGGACAATAATAAACTAGAATGGCCTAATTATTATAACTCAAAGGTCATGAGGTAATACTCACAGCTGCAACATCAATGTAGATGGGTGCAATTCACAGGGCAAAAACAGATTAAAAGGAGACAGGCTGTTAATACTCTTCAGTTTTAACTTTGACAGTAAAATACATATTGGCTAAATATTTTGGTTACATGTTAATGAAAATTAGCAGTTGCTGTGATTTTTGCCTTATGTTTTCCAAGATAGAAAAGAATAACAATCACAGAGCACCTTCAGATGTTCAAATGAAGTCAAATTACTGTGGGAAGACTCAGATTTTTGACCATGTGTGGGTAGCAGCCATGTATAATGATCCCAGTCTTATAATGAGCCAGATAGCTTCCCTAATTCTTTATGTGATGACTTGGTAGTCAAAGAAAGGGAAAATCTCATCTAAAAGTAAAACTGAGCTAATAATGAGGAGCAATAGGTTTAAGTAAAGAAGAAACAGTTGCTGCTTGTCTGTCTTTGTACTCAATGATAGATGATAATCTCAGTTCAGCTGGCTGCATAGAGTTTTGTAGGTACAATGTACAAAATTAATGTGATATGAAGCTGGCATATCCTGCCTGTGGAGGGTATTTTTATTTATCTCACACCTGAAGCTGATGCGAGTAATGCAACGACAGCTAATGCTAGTAATACAACAGCAGGACCCATCCAGCTGTGTGTCCCTTCCTCCAGGAAGTGGAAGCTCTACTACGGATACCATCCTTTCCTGACTAGAATTTGCTTCATAGGCATACTCTTGCCCCATTTCCATGTTTAAGCCTAGTAACTCAGGAGATAACACATTTTATATCTTATTTTAGATGAGAAAACGTTGCAGCACTCTCCAAACTATCAAGCTGCAACAAGGTCTTTCACCATCTCATACCAACATACTCTTCACGCCAGTCCCTCTGCTGCCTTCTCCTAGTCTCTCCTCACCCAGGGCATGCTCGCTCTCTGCTTCCTCCTCTCTCTTCCTCAGCTGCTCCCTCTTCGTTGGCTGCCCAACCCCTTCACAGAACCAACCACAGCTGCACCTTGTCTCCATCAGCCAACCCACCGCCCCTGAAGCTAGCCCACAGCTGTGTATTATCAATGATAATTAACCCAGCTGCATTTCTCTACAAGAAAATATTTTTTAAAATGTTTGAGAAACTGAGAGCTGGAAGTGCCTGTAATATTTAGACATTCATTGGCATAGATAACACATTTTGTAAGTGCTTTAATGATCAATGCAAACATTGTCATTAATGTACTAGAACAGAACTAACATAATTCTGGTGAAATTTGTCTTTCTGTCCCCAGTAGACAAATGCTGTGACTACCAGTTAGGATACTGGCAGAAAATATCAGAAGATTAATCTTGGAGAAATGTGAGCCAATCAGCTACTCAGTAGAAGTAACATGAGGTCAATATCACTCAGAGAAACATAGTTTTATACCAGGCAGCAAATGAAATGTTTGCATTCATCTTGACTTCCAGCCATACTATGTTTTAGACTTTGCATTCATTAGGACAAAAACTGGAAAGGTATCTCCTTTCCTCAGCTGGAAAGAATGCAAAAGAATATTGCATTGAATTCTGGATGTTAAATATCTCAAGTTATGACCCAGTTTACTACCTCTATTTACTTAACTCTTTCCTACTATCAAAATCAAATTGGGCAAATATTCTAGTTAACAGAAAAGAGTCTATGTCTTCCTGGTTTAGGACTAAACTAAACCTGAACTTTGAGGACATGAGCAAAGGATGCTCTGAACTGAGATGAACTGAATGTATCATAGTACCGTAATGGTTTCTTCTGCAAAGTTGCTGATCTAGACAGAACTGAAGGGTACAAACTCTTCCGAACCTTTGGAAAGGGTTGGAAGAAAGTTATTGACAAACTAGTTTCTTCCTTGCTTTACTAATTAATGTAAAACATTAAAATAGAATTAAAACAAACAAGTAAACAAAACATCTAGCACTTTCAAAGTAACTGCTGCATACATTTCAACAGCAAAGCAGACTATTCCTCAGACCAGTTGTACTTCAAGGAAACCAGTCTTCCTTTCCCATGCCCAAACCTATGTGACTGTGTAACTAAAAGAAGAGCAAGAGGAATTTCTCCATAGTGCAAATCAGCTGAAAGCTGTGCCTTCAGGTATTCTGGTATGTATTCTGGTCTATGTGTGTGCTATGTGTACATATACACACTTCAGAATATATACACACAGGTGTATATGTCCTTTGTAATGGTCTTTACAGTATTTCTGGGTAAAATCTTAGAACACGACTATATTTCCTTAAATTTCTCTAGATCACCTCTAAAGAAACAAAGAAAACAAACAAACCTGAAGTCTTTTTTGGTTGGCCTCCATGTGCCAACTAAGCTGCTTTATCACTCTCCCTCCTCAACAGGACAGGGGTAGAAATTACTATAAAAAGCTGATGGGTTGAGATAAGGACAGGAAGATTACTTACCAAGTATTGCCACAGGCAAAACAGACTTGACTTCAGGTAATGAATTTAATTTATTGCCTGAGTAGGATAATGATAAATAAGAAAAAATCTAGAACCACCTTCCCCCCACCCCTCCCTTCTTCATAGACTCAACTTCACTCCCAGCTCTTCTACCTTCTTACCCCACAAGCGACACAGTGGGATGAGGAAAAGGGGTTGAGGTCACTTCATTATATGCCTCTGCCACAATTTCCTCCTCACCCTCTTCCCTTGCTCCAGCTTGGGGTCCCACCCATAACAGACTGTCATTCACTTACTTCTTCAATGTGAGTCCTTTCCACAGGCTGCATTTCTTCATGAACTGCTCCAGCATGGGTCCATTCCACGGGGTGCAGACCTTCAGGAATGGGCTGCTCCAGTATGGGTCCCCCATGAGGTCACAGGTCCTGCCAGAAAACCTACTCTGGCATGGGCTCCTCTCCACAGACCACACCTCCTGCCAGACACCTGCTCCAGTGTGGGCTTTCCAGGGGGTCACAGCCTCCTTTAGGCACCCACCTGCTCTGGTGTGGGGTCCTCCATGGGCTGCAGGTGGGATCTGCTCCACCATGGTCCTCCATGGGCTGAGGGGCACAGCCTGCCTCACCGTGGGCTTCACCATGGGCTGCAGGGGAATCTCTGTAGCACCTCCTCCCTCTTCTTCTGCACTGACCTCGGTGTCTGCAGAGCTGTTTCTCTCACATATTCTCACTCCTCTCTCCCAGCTATTGTTGTGCAGTATTTTTTTACCCTTTAAATATCTTAAATCACAATGTTGCTGATGCGGTCAGCTTTCACCAGTGGCAGAACTGTCTTGGAGCTGGCTGGAACTGGCTCTGTCAGACCTGGGGGGCAGCTTCTAGTATCTTCTGTGAGAAGCCAACCCTTTAGCACCTCCACTACCAAAATCTTGCCATGTAAACCCAACAAAATGGATAAATCAAGAAGGACCTTTATTTAGGCTATAAAACGCCATCAGCTCTGTCATGATAAAATTAGCATATAGTATGTTTTCAGACCATATAGTAAATGCATGTCCCAAGTCTCTCTCAAGTGTCTTACTGCCATAATGTTATGAGATTTCCAGTCTATGTTGTTTACACCTGTTACAGCTGTGTTAATAAAGATTCTTTCAGCACACTGGAATATGTAAAACTAACCCCAAACTTAAAAATATGTGGGAAGGTAATTTAGTACAGTGACTGCAAAAGAGAATCTGTGACTCCCCTAAATGAAAGCGATAAAGAAGGTGAAGATTCATGTGAGCAATGCAAAAGATACAAAAACACTTTTATAAAGAAGAGCAAGTTACCTTCACCACCTATAAAACACTGAAAGATTGAAGGATTCTGAGGAAAAAAGGAAAAAGTCTTACCAGATGATGTGGTTAAGTTTTAATAACAGCACCTAAATTCCAGTTATATTAATAAGCTGCTACACCAGGGAAGAAAAAATATGTTAAGAAGTAAACTCTCCCACACAATTTTCTAGTCATAATCTCCCCAATTCATTCTACAGATTGAATAATGCAGTATGAAATGTAGTGACTAATAGAGATTATATAACAATAGAAGAGGCACTTGTAGAGTATCAGTCTAAGTAATGTGGTTACTAGCTCATCTAAATTTAGCTATAATTAGAACACTGAGGTGAATGTGATTTAAAAATGATACATGGGGAAAATAGAAAGTTGGGTTTTTTTTTAACTGAATTTATAGGTTATACAGTCCTAGAAGGAATAGGGGCTCCTGAATGTGCATATGTGTTTTCAGTGTTTTACCAAGAAGCAATTAAAAATTATAAGTTTGCTGTGTCTTTCTTTAAAAATATCTCATTACTGTACTAACTTGCCTATGCAAAAATGTATCTTTGTATAGAGAAATGTTT
This sequence comes from Microhierax caerulescens, assembly GCA_035590215.1. Lineage (NCBI taxonomy): Eukaryota > Metazoa > Chordata > Aves > Falconiformes > Falconidae > Microhierax > Microhierax caerulescens. Next base: position 66,194,155 of record JAVJGJ010000037.1, on the reverse strand, counting down.
TTCTTTCTATTTTTAAACAAGTCTGTGGAAAGAACTACAGTATTTTAAACCATTTGGATTCCTAATTGCTGATATATAATGGCACTTAGTAAATGATTTAGAGAAAACATGGTGTGGATTAAAAGCATATATTTCCCTACGACAAGAAAAACAGAATATTTAGGAAAAAGCAATACTTAGAAAATTACAGCTGGCAAATTATGAGCCTATTCCAACTCTCATTAAACTAAATGGCCATGGATTGGGCCCAGAATGAAGCTAATCAAAATGAAAGCAAAGTTGATTACAAAGGACTATAATGACATTTTGATATTAATTTGATGGGACATTGTAGACAATTAGACAATAACACTCTGGACAAAATTAAAAATGTTACAGATTTTGAATATGTGATTTTGAAACTCAAAGCTATAGAAACCTGATTTATATTCCTTGCAGACTAGACTGTACTGAAATACATTGTCCTTTATTGTCTGTACAACCCCTTGAATATTTGCTGCAGCAGAAAATGCCTTTTTCCATAAAAAGCAAATATAAGGTCTTTCTGTTATTACCATGGGTTTTGTTTTCTTTTGGCTAAGCCACTGAAGAGGTTCAAGTTAGCAGTATGTGACATTTCCAACCAAGATTTAATTACATTTAACAGAGCAGTTCTTTCCGTTGGTGAAATCCCAGGTTTTGTGGGAAAGGTATGATGTACATATCTAGCATGAAGCTGATGCATCCATTTCTCTGTCCCTGTGGTTCCCCCACACAGGCCTGTCCTCTTAAGGTAGCTCCAGCCTGCCATATGGCTGATACTCTACATGGCAGACAGGAACATACTCGAAGGCCAGCCTTTACAGCCGGATTTTCTAGTTATGCCTCTTTTTGACCGTTCCTTTTACAGCAGCAAAAAGAAGTGCTGTGAGAGACTTTAAAACCAGTTGCATGCCCTCCGTTCTGTCTTTCACTAGTTTGACCAGTGAATTTACCGGCTGATTTACACTCAGGTGCCATGTGGCTAAGCACCCACCTCAGTGGAAAAAGTAGCTTATGATTAGTTGTAAACATTATCGAGGTATAAAAACCACATCTCATTGCCTGCAGCTGTATTAAATAGGGGATTAAATGTATAGCTAATATGTGCCGAGTGCACAAAATAGCTAGGGAATTTGGGAGAATGTGAATTGTGTGTGATAAGGCAACAGAAACAGGGTCTGGGATTTGGTTTTACTTCTTCATGTAAAACATTGCATTCTCCTTTACCTCTTTTATTTAGCTCATCCAAGCAAGAATGAAGTTAGTCCTTGCTCCAGCATAAAAATAAATGTCAGCTGATACAATTAAAATAAAACTTAAAAAGAGAAAATACCAATCTGAAAAGTTTTATTCCCTTATGAGATCTGGAAGCAACAATCTGAACTTCCACCTGAGTAGAAGTTCCACCTCTTCAAAGACATCTGCATCTTACAGGCTGTCCATTTTAGCCCTTCAGTTTTCTTACGTGTCAGAAAAGACTTAATGGTTTTAGAAGAGATTAGGACAGGCTGTGCTATAAACAATCAGTCTTCTGGACAAGATACATAAAGTTCAGGCTTTATGATGAAAAGAAGTTGAAACTATGGTTGTTTATATCAGTCACAGATGGTTTTGAGTTAGACTAATTAAAAGAGAATCATTTGAAATTGTGACTCTACAGGAATATACTTTGTCACTAACAGCTAAACATGAAATAGAAGGGTGACAGGGTAGATGTTTTCTCAGAATACTTCAAGCTCTTGACAATTCCTATTAAATTAATTGGGAGCAGATAAGACACCCTCCAAAGGTAACACCTGGATTCAGCAAAACAAGTTAAGCACATATTTACAGGAAAGCAGAGATGTCATTCCAACCCCATTCAATAAAACAGGCAAACTCTCACTTCTGTATGTGTTTTCTCCATGCTGATTGTGTATCTTAAATCATAGCTGGGAAATGATTCAGGCAACAAACTTTAACAGAGAAAAACTCCTTTAAGCTAGAAAATAATTTTTGAATATTTGTGTTATTCCTCTCTAGATATATCTACCAAGCAAAATACAGAACGTCTGTGCTCATACAGGATTTCAGGTGAGGATTTTTTTTTTTTTTTTTTTTTGGGGTGGGGTAGGGGATGGAGTAGTCATTGTAGTTTACAACTTAAACAAATGAAAATCCCACTGAAAAGAACTATATAAAATCTGTGGAAGAACTACAGTTCAATGAGTTTATAGTAGTTTACTGAGTTCAGTAAAAAAAATCGAAATTATTTTCATGACATTTTCAAAAAGGAATTTCTTTAATTTGATGAGAACATTTGATCCTATAAAGCTTTACTTAATTAGTGTAATAAAACATATAATCTACTTTTTTTCATTATTTAATGTACTAACATGCTTATTACCATTTTTATTACAAGTGTTTATTGATTTCTTCATAAAAGCAGCCTACTGCAAATTCCTTGCATGATAATTTATTGTATCAAATTCACCTAGAAATTACAGTTGTCCATTTTATACTTCCAATTGCATGCAACCACTTGTGCTTCCAATACTAATGAACATGTGAGCATCAGCAGTTGCCATTTAAGTTGTTCCTACAAATAAATCACTTGAGGTCACATGAACTGAGACCATGATCAGAGATAAAGCAAGTAAATTGCAAATATTGCATAGCAAAACAATGTGCTTTAACCACATAGTAAATGTACCTACTACAACTTTCTAGTGTTGTGTATTTTCCCATAGATTGTATTCCTACAGCACTATTTTGAAGCAGGAGGCTATAACCTATTTTATATAGCATCCTACGTGCCTAAAAACATATTTCGCAGACCACAGTGTTAAATATATCATATAAATATATCACCATATGTGAATAACTCTCTATGATTCTAAAACACACAAGACAAAATAGGCAATCTTGGTGACCAACTTGGTCTACTGAACAAGCACTGATTGTCATTGAAGTATTTCAAGGTTACTCTTCAAAATATTCTGAAAAAGTGAGTAAATGCATACAGTAGAATATTATTCACCTCCCTCTCCTTTGTGAAGGAATTTTGTCTTTTGTGTAAAACTTCAGTCCTGACTATAGACAGATTGGTTTTGCAAGCAGCATGGAAAAGACAGACCATGTTTTTCATTTGAAAATGGTAATAACGAGGAAAAAGTTTGGAAAGGAGAAAGCATTTTGGTAAGATGTGCAAGTAAATTTAAAAGTAACATTTTACCATTGCAAGTCCTTAGTGTTATCATTTGAACTCTCCTTCTAAGTTATAATACTCAGTTTTCTTGAAACAATTTTTTAAAAAAGGTTTTGCGGGGCAACTAATCCAGGTAAGTCAGCTTTCCCTGTTTGACTATTTAGAAATGTAATATCCTATGACAGGAAAATAGAAGTGTAAATAAACTGTCTAAAATTGTGTGTAAATCAAAATCTTCTTTGTAAACCCAACTTTTAAAAGGTTGCAAAAGGCCTCTGATTTGCAGTGAACACTAGTTCAATAACTCAAAATGGAAAAGTTTTCATATAAAGTTCTGACATTAGAAAGGCCAGGACATGGAGAATTGTACATATTTTTTAGCCATTTTTGAGATTTCAACCGCGTTTTGTTTTTGTTTTTGTTTTTTTTGTTTGTTTGTTTTTTTTTAATTTGGGATAGAAATTAGAATATTTTGAATTTTCCATGAAATAAAATGTTTTCCTTGCCTAGGTCTTCTGTTAACTTGTCACAAGTAAAGTTTACCTAATAATTTATTGTTATTTTGCTGGGCACCTGTGAGCACAGCTATCAGCACTTCTGCAGTGTGCCCTGGAAGTGCTGGGGCTCATGGAAGACCAAGGAGGCGTATATACCTGGGCTGATTTGTGCTCTTAAATTCTAAGGATTTAGAAGAACAGTTTTAACCTCCCCTCCCAAAGCTCATAAACAGCAGCAGCCAGAAGTTTAAGACTGCAGGCAGTTCAAACTGAACATTTAATTTTCAGATGCTTACAATTATTTTCTCTGGTAAAGAATTGATTAACAAGTCATTTTATAAATTAAGACTTTGTTCTTTTAGGCTCAATTGATACAAATGACAGTTATGTGCTTATTCATAGATGCTCTTGAATCAAGCGCTGACGGTTTCCTAGATGCCAGTCTCTCTCCTGACACTGCTGGGTGTGAGGAAAGCCCACCTAAATATAAAGACCCAGGTAGATATCTTCGTTAAATAAATTTTCAGTGTGTTCCAACTAGAATTCCCGAGCATTAGATGGGCATTAAGCATTTCACTGATATCCAGAACTTATAGCCTGAGGGAACTGGAGTAACCATCTGCTAACTTTGTCCATTTTCTGGAGGCAGATGGGCTGTTCTTTCATCCTCTTGAGTGGTAAATGTGTCTTTTCATTATTTCAGTTTATCTATTTGGAATGTACTCTACAGTTCCTTTTTGTCTAACCATTGTTATTACACAAACATTTGGTTTTGCTACAACAGTACTTCTTTTCATTTTAACTGCTGCTACCATTAGCTTATGCAAAGCATTATGTCTTTCCATTCTGGGTAAATTTTGCTAATAGCTTCTTAAAAGATGCCTAATATGTAATGCTCATAGACTTACTTTTTACTGGACTGATTTGGATTTATACCAAGAATCTTCTGTTTCTAAAGCATTGTGACCTTTAATAAGCCAGATAAAGTTGTTTTTTAAAAGTGCTGCCCATATATATACTTGGCTTTTCAAAAATCCATTGCTTAACAACTACCAAGTTTCTGTGTGTATGTATTGTGTGGAAGTTGATACCTTTAAAAGTAGTAATTTGAGGATTAAATACTGCATATAAAATGCTTTGATGATTAGGTATCACGTAAGCACAAAATACTATGTTATTTTGTAGCATTAATTTCAACTGTATGCATTTGCATATGCCATTTTCTACACTCATTGTAGGAAAATACTCTTGCTGATATAAGTGGAGACTTGAACTCCAGCTGGGTTGTTCCTGTATTTTAGCTGTTCAGTCATAGTTTCCCTCTACAATCATTCTCTATGAGCCTGTGGGAGTGAGGTGAGGGACTGTAGAGCAAGCAGAATTTTAATGGCTATTCAGAATTAAAGCTTGGTAACATCAAGCAGGCAGGAGCTTCCAGGTCAGCCACATTTCTAAAACAGAACTTGAAAAAGCTAAATGCAAAAAAGTGGAATTTAAGCATAGATGTGTGTGCTGCAATTTGGAAATAATACTGGAACTGCCATACAGCTCAGGAACTAAGATGTCCAATTAACTACTGCTGCAAAAATGATTCAGGGTTCAGTGTAAGCACTCAAAACCGGAGGTTTTTTGGATGTTTATCTGAAACATCTCTAAAGTATCCATCTCTTTGTACTTTGCTTATTTGTTTTATGTAAGCTTTTTATATATGCTGTCTCACAAAACTTGGTGAGGTTTTTTTTCTCTGTTCATGTATAGGCATGTTTATATGAAAATATGATTAGACTTCAGGTTCTGAAGCAGTTTATTTGTAAACTTCATGTCCAGGTCTGAACAGTATCATGTATTTACACTCCACTGTAGAGAAGGTATGTTTTGCTGCCTGACATTCATTCATTGCACTTTTGTAACCTTCTGTATGGGCTATGTGTTATTTTCAGGAACTTTTATTTATCATATTTATTTTTAACTTTTTGGGAACTATCTCATAGTCCTTACATAGACCCAGTTACACTCTAAATTAACACTTGCAAGGACTTCATTAGGATAAAGAATGCCCTTGCAAGAGGACAGAAGCATCAAAGACATAATTCTTCATAGTGTATATGGTAAAAGATGCTACAACGACAAGGCTCTGAAAATACCATGGAGCAGTGCTGCCCTCTGTTTTGTGGCTTGTTCACAGTTTTCCAGGGCAGTGTTGCTGGCTGTTCTTTAGTGGCAGTGCCTCTAGTCAGCTCTTTCTAATCAAAATCTAATTGAACTTTAATTCATCCATGTAGGTGTCATTAAAATAGATTGGATTAATCTCTTTACATATAAGGAAATGAAGATAAATTACAATATTGTTCTTTCTATTAATAAAAAAGATTTGATCTAGAGTAAGTTTGTGTGATGCAACTGCAGGTGAAACTAGCTATGGTATGCATCGAGATATATTTGTGTATATATATATACACACACACAATATATGTGCACATGCATATAACACATGCACGTGCGCACACACACACACACAGAGAACTGGATGCAATAAAGAATGAATTTTCCTGCAAATGGAAGCATCTGTTTAATGTATCAATAGGTAAAGGCAACAACTGAGAAGTATTATTTGTTTGCTGGCTTCTGTATAACTTCTTTCTGAGTTACATCCATTGGCCTTAATGTAGGAGTACTGGATGATGGAAAAGGTCCATTCAGCTCATTATCCCATATCTGACATTGACATGCAGATTCTTGACTGGAGCAGTCGTCTGATTGTAGTTTCTCCAAGTCTCTCTCAGTGACAATTTCTGACTCAAGGACCTTTTAGGCTGGTATTTCCTCAGTTAATCCTTATGCAAAAGCTGTTGTGGCTACTTGATTATCCTTGTCTGCTTTCTCTGAACTTTTTCTGCTTCTGTCACTTTCTTTTTGAGACTTGGCTCTGAAAAAAGTTGCACCCTGAAATATTAATGACTGATTATCTTTTCCTTTAAATGTTCATTTGAGCTCTTTGTGTTAAATGAATTAACAGTATTGTGTGGCTTTAATGTTATTTAAACATTTTTTTAAATCTAAACAGATTAGAATGGCTCTTTACCAATGTAATAGTTGGTCCTGACTGCAATTATAAAATAGATGGAAGTCGTCAGAGTTCCAGTCCTTGACAGTCCTTAAACAGTGTCATAACCTCAGCAGGGTTTTGTTACGCCCTACCACAAGTTACAACAGGTCTTGACTAGCCAAATCTGCTCAAAAGTGGGTTTAAAGTGAAACAGAAAGGCAAATTCTGTCCCACTGGATCTGTTCTTGTTGCAACTCAGTTATATCCTGAAACAGTACTTCTTCATTGCAACCTCTAGCTAAAATGTGTTGGTGCGTTGTGGTTTAACCCCAGCTGGCAAGCAAGCACCATGCAGCTACTTGCTCACTCCCCCCACTCTGGGATGAGGGAGAGAACCAGAAAAGTAAAAGTGAGAAAACTCATGGGCTGAGATAAAGACAGTTTAATATATAAAGCAGAAGCCGAGCACGCAAGCAAAGCAAAACAAGGAAATTATTCACCACTTCCCACCAGCAGGCAGGTGTTCAGCCACCCCCAGGACAGCAGGGCTCCATCATACCTAATGGCTACTTGGGAAGACAAATGCCATAACTCCAAATGTCCACCCTTTCCTTCTTCCTCTCCCAGTTCATGTACTGAGCATGACATCCTATGGTATGGGATATCCCTTTGGCTAGTTTGGGTCAGCTGTCCTGGCAATGTCGCCTCCCAAATTCTTGTGCCCCTCCAGCCCTCTCGCTGGCAGGGCCCAAGAAACTAAAAAGTACTTGACTTAGTATAAATATTACCCAGCAACAATCAAAACCATCACTGTGCTATCAGCATTGCTCTCACACCAAATCCAAAACACAGCGCTGCACCAGATACTAAGAAGAAAATCCCAGCTGAAACCAGGGCAGTATCCACCCCTTATTCCATATCAGTTATATCATGCCACATTTTCCAGTATGATCTCATTAACCACCACTATCTTTCCCATCCTTTGACATAATACACAGATACCATTCCCCTAGTCTATGCACCAGCTCTGTAAAAAGGTCTATAAAATGCCCACAGAATGTCCATTGAGTTCCTTTAGGTTGTGACTTTGGGGCCCATCTGTTCTGGTGGTCACTCAGGACAGGAGAGGTTGTGTGTTGCATGGGGTTATAGGGCACCAAAGCCAGCTCAGGTTGGGTCACCACTGCACTTGCACTGCTTCTTGTAAGGCTTGTCCTCCAATGGTTCAGGTGGCTCCTGCTATAGTAATTCCTGTAACATGAAACTCCAATCATGGCTTACAACAATTTAAAGGTATACCCATTACAATCTCCAGCCCTGGTCCCTTTGTACCAGCCCATAGGGTTTAAAATTGCTGTTAAATCCTCCCCTTACCCCTAGACAATCATCATATTTCCTTATCTCCTACCTAAAGGCATCCATAACAGTATGTGCTCAGCTCCTCCCTGGTTAATTTTTAGGAAACTGAATTTAAAATCATGCACAGGTCAGCATCCATATAGAGAAGATGAAAGCTAAGGACCTTTTATATCTTACATTTATATCTTACACCTTGAGCAGTTAGGTGTAAAAATGTTGGTGGCACTGCCTTTTTCATATCTGAGGCATTTTGAAAGAGTAGTTCTGAAATATGTGCACTGAATTAGTTTATTAATAAACAGAAAGCTTATGTACTCACAAGTTACCAAATCAGACAAAACCAGCTTTATAAATAACATGAAGATAAAACAGAGGCTGACTCCAGGAAGCCTAGCACTATTTATAAGGAATTTACAGTCTGGTCAGTCTCATCTCTGTGCCTGGCAAGATCATGGATCAGATCTCCCTGAAAACTATGCTAAGGCACATAGGAAATAGGGATGTGATTGGTGACAGCCAAAATGGCTTCACTAAGGGCAAATCATGCCTGGCAAATTTAGTAGCCTTCTACAACAGGATTACAACTTCGGTAGATAAGGGAATAGAAACTGATGTTATGTATCTGGACTTGTGAAAAGCATTTGACAGTGTCTTACGTGACATCCTTGTTTCTAAACTGGGGAGACACAGATTTGACGGGTGGACCACTCGGTGGATAAAGAATTGGTTGGATGGTCACACTCAAAAGAGTTGTGGTCAACAGGTTGATTTCCAAGTGGATACCAGTGACAAGAGTCGTTACTCAGGGGTTGGTATCAGGACTGGCATGGCTCAAAATCTTTGTTGGTGACATGAAGAGTAGGATTGAGTGTACCTCAGGAAGTTTGCTAATGACACCAAGCTATGTGGAGTGGTTGACATGCTGGAGGGAAGGGATGCCATCCAGAGGGACCTTGACAGGCTTGAGAGCTGGGCCTGTGCAAATCTCATGAAGTTCAACAAGGCCAAGTGAAAGGTCCTGCATGTGGGTTGGGTCAATCCCAAGCACAAATACAGGCTGGGTGGTGAATGGGTTGACAGCAGTCCCAGGGAGAAGGACTTGGGGGTATTGGTGGATGAGAAGCTCAATGTGGCCTGGCAATGTGTGCCTGCAGCCCAGAAAGCCAACCATACCCTGGGCTGCATCAAAAGAACCATGACCAGCAGATCGAGGGAGGTGTTTCTCCCCTTCTACTCTGTTCTGGTGAGACTCTACCTGCAGCACTGCATCCAGTTCTGGAGTCCCCAACATAAGAAGGACACGGAACTGTTAGAGCAAGTCCAGAGGAGAGCCACAAAGATGATCAGAAGGGTGGAATCCCTCTTTTGTGAAAACAGACTAAGAGAGTTGGGGTTGTTCAACCTTGAGAAGAGAAGGCTTCAGGGAGACCCTATAGCAGCCTCCCAGTACCTAAAGGGGCCTGCAAGAGAGCTGCAGAGGGAGTCTTTGCAAGAGCTTGTAGTGAGGAGACAAGGGGT
>JAVJGJ010000037.1:66161233-66184427 GCA_035590215.1 Microhierax caerulescens | reverse complement strand
GCCTGCAAGAGAGCTGCAGAGGGAGTCTTTGCAAGAGCATGTAGTGAGGAGACAATGGGTAATGATTTTAAACTAAAAGAGGATAGATTTAGATGAGAAATAAGGAAGTAATTCTTCACTGTGCAAGTGGTGAGGCACTGGAACAGGTTTCCAGAGAAGCTGTGGATGTCCCATCCCTGGAAGTGTTCAAGGCCAGGCTGGATGGGGCTTTGAGCAACCTGGTGTAGTGGAAGGTGTCCTTGACTATGGCAGGGGGGTTGGGGCTTCATGATCTTTAAGGCCTCTTCCAATCCAAACCATTCTATGATTCCACGAAACAAGATATAGCATTCTTTACTTTGACTTCTGTATTTGCTGCCTTTTCATACTATGCTGCTATTGTTTCATGTGGAAATTTAGTATTAATATAGCAACACATTCTGTGCACACGTTTTAAGTTTTTTACTTTTCTGCAACTGTTGGATTTTTTTCCTAATCTCCTTTGGGCTAATCATATTCGATTAAGTTCTGCATTTGTTACTGTTTTTCCACAAACAGTACTTTGAAAGATGGGGGAATTACACTGGTAAACAAGTTTCTTTTCTATATCTCTATAACCATAATTAAAAGCAACCAAAACCTAATTAAAAAATCTGGTATCAACTTCATCTTAAGTAAATCTAAAATTATTTGCTGAGGAAAAATAATTGTCTAGGAAAAATATTTTTTAAAGCTGTAATACCTAGCAAAGCTTAAGAAGAAATCATTACAAGCTAATACTCTCAGTAATATATATGCATGTCCAACATAATAGACACAAAAATCACCTGTTAAATCTAGAACTTTTGAAATACAATTTTGTTCTATTTCATGAGTCAAGGAGTATCATATTTCTTTTTGCTGCAGATAAAAATTATGTTACAATTCTAAGTAATTTCTGATTATTTTATACCGGAAATTGCATAAGACTTGTGAATCTGAAAATTCTGGATTGCAATATGAAACTTTAAAATATTTTTAGTAAATGCAAAATTAGTTTTCATGTTCTGTCATAAACTAGAAAGGTCTGCCCTGAAATTCTATGAAAGTATATCCATTTTCTAAATTTAAAAAAGGAAATCCGACTTTATTGGAGTCAATCCAAGTGCACATTATAGATTTTGACAGGGTAAACCTACGTTGTTATTCGTTGAAATAAAATTGGGAATTTTGCTCTGTATTTTATGAGAAAATTTTTAACTGAAAGAAAATATTTATACCTATAAATATAGTTCAAGGAAGCATTTCTATTCAGAGAAGTATTTAAGTATTCTCTTTTGTCTTAAATCACAATGCAATGGAGATAATGTTTCTACATTTTTTTCAGAGTTTATTGTTAGGTATAGGAATCTCAAACTGAAATCAATCAAAAGTATCATTGAGGCAAGAACAGAGGCATGAAAGTTTTGCTCTTTGGATTGCATGTGTATGCTTGATGAACTTAAATTTTGCACTAATGTAAGTGTAAAAAAATGTATAATTTTAAATTCTGTAAAGTCTACATAATTGCAAATTCTGTAAAGTATGGAAAGATTATATTAACAGACTTTGCAGTAGCAACAAGTTTGGAGTTTTTGCATCACACTTAATCCCTTCAGGTATATGAGCTCAGATCTTGCCTGATAAATATTTTCCCTGTATACCAAATTAAACGCTTGTTTTGATTTGTCTGAATTCTAGCCTTAAAAGAAAAAAAAAGAAAAGAAAAGGAAAAAGAAAAAAAAAAGAGTCATAACCACTGGCTTTGTCTGTATGAGAGACCAGCCTTGCCTACCAAAAGATAGAAATATCTTCTGGTTGCATTCAACCTTGTACAACACCTTCATGTTTGACTACACAATGACTAGTGCTGAAAGCAAGCTGAGGAATAGACCTCTAAGTGCACTGTTGAAGTTTGTCAATGATATAGGCAAAGTTACTGCTTGATTTCTTTTGAAACCTTTTTTCTTCTAATTTGAAGACTGTGTTAATGGATAAGCATAGCAAATAGATGTGAAAGATGGTTGCTAGTGGGCCGTCTACTGCCATCTTGGATACCTGTGTTAGAAATCAAATGTCCTCTTGTAGATTGCAAGTTTAAATGTGTTTATTAAATAGGAATTATTTGCTTATTAAATAAGAATTTATATTAAATTCAGTACTAAAGCTACTTCAAGAATTGGAGTCAAAATGGACAGGAATATTAATTAATGCATGTGCAGGTAGGCCCAAGTCCAGAACCCGTAACATAAAACTGAAGCAAATATATGACATAGCATTGCTGAAAACTGTAATCCTTTCCTAATTAATTTAAAATAAAAAGCTATCCTTAAAAATATTTAAATGTTAAAAACACTGAATTATTAAGAGGAATATAAGAACATGATAAAAGTCAGATTAAGCAAGTTTTTTTTAAGTCAGCATTTAAGATCATGGTTATTTCCAAAGAGCTCATATTAGATCCCTGACCTGGAATGGTTTGATAGGAATTGTACTAGACAAATTAGCTTTTATCTGTTAGTAATTAGGTTAAAGTGATTGGAAGAACTTAGTTTAGGTTGTAGATGAAATGGATAGGATCTTAAATGTTTCCTAATGGAAACTGTCTGATTATATGTTGTAGGTCAATCTGATTAAAACATACTAGTGAGTGAAGGGGATTAGCAAAAAAATTTAAGGAGCTATACTGCTTTCAAACTTTGTATGTGTAAATGCACTTTATTTATGTCCATGTATGCTTATATTAAAAATGGAATTGCCAAGTTCGTGTAATCCCTGGTTTATTATTCATCACAAAGAAAGATGTTTTATTTCAAATTACTTTTGCCCCAAATTACACTGTGGGTTCTGAAGGAGGTATGCACAAATTATTTTTCTGTACTACTTCCGTCAACAAGCTGGTTTGTTTGTTTGATTTGCTATTTATAACCCTTCATCTCCCTGTACAGTACAGTTTCTGGGCCTCATTCTCCAATGTCTTTGCTCAGATATAAGTTTTACAAAGGAGGAAAAAAGAAGGTACCAAATGAAGAAATAATATATAGCACTACTTTTACATGTAAATGCCTACTGAGAAAGATCTTAAACAGAATTTCTTATTCTGTACTTGCCACAAGGCCAACGTGACCAGTAAAACCAGGACATTTGCCCAAGTTTCATCTTAGCCTTGGAAACATTAGCCTTGGAAACAATGTGAACTATAAACTTTCTGTTTAAATTGTACTTTATGTTATTCTCTGTTCTGAAATGTTCTTTCTGCTTCTATGCAGCTGTATGCTTTAATATACTGTTTTGGTTGTGTTGCACAAAGTACTTCTCTGTGCAGAAGCAATTTTTCAGCCTGTTCTATTCAAACCTTTTACATGTTATTCAAATTCTTTATCAGCAGTTATACATCCATTAAACCCAAGAAAGCCTGTTATCACTTCTTTTTTTTTTTTTTTAGGAGGAGGATCAAGGCAGTATAATGTTAAATAATTTCAAATTTATTTCATGAACCCTGTTTTGTTAACTTCTTTCTTGTCCTTAAACTGAGTCAATAATCCACTGCAGCTCATCCACATTCAAAAACAGAAGCAGTTCTTGCCTCAGGGGCCCTTAAGGCCAGAGGCCCATGGAGTATTGGCTACTGCCTACCATTGTTGTTAAATGAGAAAACAGTTCACTAGGTATCTGTGGTTGTGCAGGGTAGTTTGAAACAGGTTTCATTTCAGTTTGAAACCACCAGATGCAAATATCGGATAAAAAAAAAAAAAAAAAAAAAAAAAGGTTGACACAAGTTAGAGGACAGAGTTTTTCTTTTTGAGGGGGAGAGAACAAGCTGCTGCTGCTAAAGGAGCATTTCAAATATGTATTTTTGTTTGTTCAGCCTCATTTATCTCTTTCTTCAAACATTTTTATATTAGACTGTTTGCATGCATATCATGCATGGAGCATGACTGTCTGCTACTACTCCATTTTAGTATCTCCACAGTGGTTTACCTGCTGTTCATCTCCATGTATTCTGACTGCTTGGGTTGTACTACATTATCTCTTAGGTGGGTAAAAAGTCTCCTACCTGGATTGACTTAAAAGGGCAAATAGCTGTTTTGCAGGGAGCTTCACCTCCCCCACCCCTGAAGAGCACAAACAGTTTTAAAATGTGATATTTATATATTTGTTGTCATTATGATGAATTTATGAGTTTTCTTACTTGACCTTGTAGCTCTTAAAGTAAGACTTTTTTTTAAAAAAAAAACAAAACTCTTTTCATCTTTTCTGTCCCAATTAGCTTTATTGATCAGTTTGTGGAATTCATAAATCTGTGTCCATAATATTTTAATCTGTTTCAGTGAAAGATACTACTATGTAAGAATTTCTGTATTATGAACATAGCCAGCTGTAAGTATGGTAATTTCACACAACTACCTTATCAGTCTCTCTGCCAATAAAATATTATATGCTGCTATGTATTTTTTTATATTTTTTCCACACCATTTCTAAAGGTTTGGTTTATGTGCCCTGTCCATACCATATATGCTTTTGCTGATATAATTTTACTTCTGGTGTAGTAAATTTCTATCATATAGCAACAAAATGTAGAAGCTATTGGAGTTACGAGTTTTCTTCCACTGCTTTAGAAGACTGGTCTATAGATGAGTATGTTTCAAGGCTAGGAATTTATATGTTGCCTTGCAGTGCTTCTTTTATCATATTTATGCCCCCTTGGATCACTTCAAGTCATTTTTCTTCCTGCTTTATACTCACACCTTTCAAGGATTTCCCTTATTGACATACATTAGCCAGGATATATAAAATTTATGTCTTTCTTTGGTTCCTTCCTCAAAGATCAGATTGTTCAGCAACTTAGTTTGGGTTTTTCTTTCCTGAATTCTCCACATTTCGTAAACTCTGAGATGCCCAGAGCTCAGCATTATGGGGCTAAGCCACAATTCTGCCATTTAGGTAGGTCTTGATACCCATCTGATCTATGATAGATGCATCTCTGTTTGCACCTAAAATTGTATCAAAGTTATTTTTTTTGTTTTCCTTCTTGCTGGTATAATGTTTGAAATATCATAGCTGACTTGCTATTCACTTTTACCTTAAGACTTTTTTAGCACTGCTGCTTTTCATATATTTCTATATGTTCAAAACCATTTTTTTCCTTACAGACACAGTTTTGGACTTTTCTTGGAGACCTCTTCCCTTTCTTCCTCCTTTTATTTCCCCTTTTCTCTCCCTTTTTTTTTTTTCACCCCATCTAGCCTCTCACTGCTGAATAACTCTCCAAAAGAGGAAAACCACAGTTTTTCAGCATGGTAACAGTAGTTACTGTGGAGTAGAGATAGGCTGTAATTTTTTAACCTAGCCTATTTCAAAACACCTTGTCTGTATAATCTCCTAAGGCAACCAAGCACAGAAATATTGCATTAAGTTTTCCAGACCCAGATATGTAAAATAAAACCCCAAAGCCTTAGGAACTGTTGACAGACCTATATGCCTGTTACTTTTCTCTGAGCAGCAAGCTAGTTCACCTGAGTTTATCATCACATCTATATGAGTACGCAGCATCAGAAGCACCAAAGGCTCATGGTGCAGGGCTGGACTTCATGAGAGTGTAACCACTCTCTGTGGTTACACTTTCTGTCAAATAAGTGACAAACAAATATGATAAAAAAAGCACTTTGACCCTTTTCACCAGGAGAAAATCCTGGGGTTGGGTTCAATAAGCACAAGAGCCAGCATAAAGTTTGTCTCAGGCATCTTTATAGAAGTGGATGTAACTTCCTAGTGCACAAGCTGTAGTGGGAAGGGAGGAGACAGGGTAGGAGCTTCCTTCTTTCACCACAAAGGCATTGCATGATCTTTTTCTTTACTTTCATTCTAGTTTGATTTTCTGTTTCAGGAGCTGAATGCCAAAAACCTACCTCTGTCATGCCAATTCGTAGATTCATAAATCTAACCTTAAGTGTTGAAGTTATTTTTTTGTTAGGAAGTCATCTTTCAAAAACATTACCTGTGTTGTTCAAGCACGTCCTCAGTATCATTAGATGAAGTTTGACATGAGATCAAGCTTACTGCTGTTTGTTGTGATGGCTTGCTCAATTCTTTGTAATTTCTTTTTTAACCTCCATAATCAGTGAGGACATATACGTACTTGCCCCTGCATTCTCCAGAAAGGTTTATGGCATTATGTCAAATACCAGTAAAACCTCAATTTTCCTTTCATAGGATGTTCTTTGATATTAATTAAAAATAATGCATTTTTGAATGGTTGCCTTCTTATTATTTACATATATCTTTCATCACTGTATTGCTACAGGTTTTTTTATTTGTTTTCCTGTAAGATCAAGCCTAAAATGTGCCAGATGCTTCTTGTCCTCTTTTATGACATGATCCCACATACACTCATAGGAACAAATTACAGCAATGCTGTCTAGATTTTTACAGGTGATTTGGTATGTACATATATATGTGTGTGTATGTTATTCATCTACATAATGTATTTAACAGTAAAACATACCTTACAACTCAATAGTATGAATTAGCACCTGCTGAAAAAAAACACTGAAAGTGAGTATCAGTTTGTATGCATTGTGGTAGCACTGTAAAACATGGTATATTCTTATTAGTCACATTGTCCTTGATTTTCAGAAACAATTGTTAATCATTTATTAAAATGATTGACTACCTGATTTCAGATTCTTCCTGTTTAGTGAGGAGTTCAACTAATAATTATATATGCTTCAAAGAATCCTCTCTGTTTTTCTAAAAGTGTATTATATTTGGATAATTTTGATAACCTAGTTTCTGCCTGGGACTATATCTTTTTTACTTAATTGTTTTCTCACCTACAGATAATCTTTATTGGCATTGACAATTTTGCTTCATTTCTTTTTCTATTCATTTCCTACATGGGCTTTGTTTTGCTTCAGATGTCTGAGCAATCCCCTTAGAAGTCACTGCAAGATCAAGCACAAGAAGCAGATAGGCTGTGATATTTTCTGTTTTGACACCTCTGTTTGGTTTTGGACATGAAAAAAAAAAAAAAAGAAAAAAAGAAAATTCAGACTGGTCAAGATTTAACTTCTAGTCCAGTTAATGCTAGATTTTGGCATTAACTTCTTAAAGGATGGCTCTGGTTTCTTACTGGCCAACAGTTTCAGACTTTCCTAGCTGGTATAATATGGCTGATAGGGCATCTCCTGGACTATCACCAGCTTTTTGATGGGAAAATTAGTAAAAGGTGGGGAGAAAGATAGGCTTTTAATCTGAAAATTAACATTGGTAGCTTCATACCGAAGTTCCCAGTGGTTGTCATTGTATTTAACCACATCTGGAATGCTGGGTCCAGTTCTGGGCTCCCCAGTACAAGAAATACATGGAAATACTTGAAAGACTCCAAAGGCTACAAAGATAATTAAGAGCATCACTTTCATGAGGAAAAGCTGAGGGCTGGGACTGTTCATCCTGGACAAGAGAAGGCACAGGGTGATCTTATTAATGTGCACAAATACTTCAAGGGATGGTGCTAAGGGGTGGAGCTAGACTGTTTTCAGTGGTATCCAGTGAAGGGACAGGGGGTAATGGACACAAAGTGAAACACAGAAGCTTCTGTCTAAACAGCGGGAAACTGTTTTTAAATGTGAGGGTGACCAAGCACTGGCAATAGTTGCCCCAACAGGTTGTGGATTCTCCCTTTTTGGATGTATTCAAAAGCTGTCTGGACATGGTCCTGGGCAACCTGCTCTAGGTGGCTCTGCTTGAGTAGGGAGGTTGAACCAGATGCCCTCCTTCCTGCCTCAACATGTGCTCCTGTGATTCTGTCATCATTTTTTGCCTTGTATGAGGTCATAGTCAAAGAGCCTGACAAATTATTGTGGAAAAGAATAGACAATTTCTCTTCTGTCTTTGAATTTCATCCTTTTTCTTCTTACTATGAAATTATTTGTATTCAGGGAACACTTCCAGCTGTCATCTCTGAACCCCTAACTCTCATGACAGGAAAAAAGTTATGGTCATCAGCATTTCCAAGTACAGACAGGGGCTCTTCAGTGTTCAAAAAAACATGTGCTAGGTTCGTGATTTTAGCAACTGGTTTTGTTCATTTGCAAAAGGAATCAGAAAGCAGGAATGACAAGAAAGCTCAGAATTTGCCAGTGTACAAAGGTACCACTGTTTAAATTTAATCTGGATTATAGTGGTGGAGACAGCGCACTGTGATAATTCCATTTTTTCTGCAGTTACATGCTTACTGCTTTCAGAAGGGGTTTCCTGTCCCAGTTGTATAAGCTTACAAAATTTATGGGATACCATGTTATATCAGTGCTCTTTCATCCTTATGGGTAATTCTATCAAGCTTTAATCAATCATTTCTCATGCTTTCACACAAAAGAAGGTACTAAGGAGAGCAGTGTGAACATTGGAATACGGAGATGCATTTGTCATTGCATTTGAACTGTTCACTGCTTTCAATTCCTCACTATTTAGCAAAAATAAGGAAATGAAAATAATGTACTGATTGAAGATCAATCCACAGAAATGAAAATTCTGCCTGGATTGAGAGAAAATCCACACAACATCATGAAAACAATATTAGTTGCAAGTATGGTGGAAAATAATCTTGTGCCTTGTCAGTCAGAGCAGAAGTTTAACCATGGTTGTGAGTCTGAATGGTGTAAGTATAACAACAGATCTTGTAGAATCCCAAGTGTACTCTAAAGTAATCAGTTTTTAAAATTCATAGTGTTAGAGGCGGGTTTCATGGATACTCCTTTGTAATTCCATTCCCATACATTGTCAGTTATTGTATGGAGATTTACAGGGACTGTAGCTTAGACATTTTATTGAGCACAATGTTTTTGAAGTTAGAGACTTTCAGTAGAGGAAAACCCCCATCATTCTACTTTAGTTTTGCACAGAAATTTTGTTTTAAATAGTCTGGATTGTTTTTTGTTGGTTGTTGGTATTTTTTGTTGTGTATTTTGTGTTGCTTCAGTTCCTTACATAAAATTTCTGGGACTCAAATCTAATAATTCATTACTTACTGTCAATCTTTGTTAAAATCTCAGTGAATTTAGTTTTCTTTAACTGACCTTCTTAAATAGGTGCAAATACAAGAAGTAGAAAGAGTGGCTGTGTGTATGTAGTGGTAGTAGTATATGAGTAGGCATAAAATTTAAGAAAAAGTAGGCTTTTAATCTTCAGTGTTTTTAACTTCTTTTCAGGTTCTGAAAATAAGTTCTAGTCAGTCTTGCACTTAGGCTTGACAAGTGCTCTCTTAATAAATGTAATAAATATAGGCTTTGTTTTAAATCAGGGGTCCTCAAACTACGGCCCACGGGTCAGATGCGGCCCCCCAGGGTCATCAATGTGGCCACCCGGTATTTACAGAAACCCCCTTCCCCCCCCCGCCAGGGGTTGGGGGGGGAAACCAAGCTGCCACTTCATCTGCGCACCGGCCCCTTGGTTAAAAAGTTTGAGGACCCCTGTTTTAAATCATTTCTCATATCATGAACAGCTGAGACTTTAATTTTGCAGAGATCTAGCCATGAATATTTTCCACTTCAATGATTTTTAATATCACCTAAAATAACTATGGTAAAAGCACTGTTAAAATATATATGTTTAAATGATAAATTTAAACGAATGACTCAAAAGTTTTGTAAATATTACAAACTGTTAGTCTTGGATTATTATAATCTAGTTCTAAATTAGACACCTACTCTAAACAAGCTGCTTAGTCCCCCTCATTCAAGAAGAATGGAGAGAAATTAGAATTATCAGAGGATGACTCAAATATGTTTTCGTAGAATGAGCTGAATTGTTCACTAGAAGTGTTTACCTTGATTGACCATACAAGGACAGTAGAGAACAAACTTAGTCTAGACTAAGATTGGTCTGAAAGCCATAAAACAAATCCTACTTTCTTTTAAGGTAAACTGAGCATCTGAATAATGCATGGAAATTGTTTTCAAGAATGTGATCCAGAAATATAGTTTGACAAGTACCACTGAAGTGAGTTAAGAGTGGCAGTCAGATATGAATGGAGCAGCACAGATTTTCAGAAATTATATTTAAAGTTAATTTGTTTTGTAAGGATTTTTTTTTCCCCTTTTAGCTATTTTCTTGGCCTTTCAGAATCAGGAATATTATCTTTGGGAAAAGTCTCCCATCCATGGAGTGTCATGCTCTCCAGTCTCTCTTTTTTTGAATGTACTTGATCCTCATTATAAATTACAACTTGATAGAATAACCTGGCTGTGTATTTATTGTTCACATCTGAATTTCTCATTGTTGAATGCCAGTTTAGCCAGATTCCACCTTCTTATGATAATCCACATTTATATCACAGCCCATAAACATTTGTTCCATGGTCCTAGTCACCTAATTTCCCGTTTCAGAACTCATTCTGCGTGAATTTTATTGTCTGCAGATTTCCTTCCTTCCTTCTATCTTCTGTGGCTTTTTGAGGTAGTGGCAAAGTATTGGTATTTTGGAGGTGAATCCTAGAGCAATAGTTGCTAAACTGAATAGCTTATCAGTGTGGGACAAATCAGAAGTGGTTGTTACAGGAGCTGAATTGTGCAAAAGAGGGGGTCGGTTCTCTACCTCAACGACCCTAGGAGATGTGGTGGTGCAACTAAGACGTTTTGTTGTATTGCTTGAGAGTACCCACCAGTGCTTCACCTGTGTGCAGAATCTCATGTTCAGCAGGTCTTAGGACTGGCTACGTTGTAAGGCATCTCGTCTTCTCTGTACTGTCTTACTATTTATACAGAAAGCAATACTCCTTTCCAAAATGAGAGAAATCTTCCTTGGAGATCTTCGTATTTGCTGTTTACCATTCCAAATAACTAGTTTACTGTATCATTGCAGCAAATTTTTGAATTACAGTCCCAAGTACAAATATTATTTAAATGATAACACCTTGATGTCCTTTAGCATCTACTTCTGACAGTAACTTAAGTGACCTTAACCTGGATTTTAATTCCTTATTCTTCAGTTAACAACCTATTTTTTTAAAATATATGCACCAGATAGCTGGTCCCAGAAAGCCAAGTAGTATCTCTTCTGTCAACCCAGGTATGTATTTTCAACATTCAGGGAATTATACCTAAGTGAGTACTATCCAGTTTATGATTGCAGTAGAAATTCTACTACTTCTTTGAAGTTACTGGTTCTTGTGGACACTCACAAGTTGGGGCAATGATGGTATAAGTATATTACACAACTCCAGCAATAGACACAAAAAATATAAGCTCCATTTATTGCTCAGTAGAAACACATACTTCTAAAGTAGATGAAAAGTGCAACTCAGCATTAGCTGTATTACAGGTGAACAATTTTCCTACTTATTTAAGAGGAAAGATAAGGGATCTGAAATATACTCACGATGTGTTTGTGAGTCTTGTTCTTATTCCCCCTATTATTTCAAACCAGCTAATCCTGTAAATTAGAAATATTAGTATAAAAAAAATGGTAAAGGTTTCATACTGCAGAAGAAATTAATTTACTACATTTCTTGAAGGAATACAAAATACACTCTTTTACTTTTGCAGGCCCTTGATGATCATCCCTCCTTTGAGCTCAGGACCATCAACTCTTCTTCAGAATACAGGATGAGATGCAAAAAATGCCTGCTGAATTAAGGAAGCTGACAGAGGTTGAAGAAGAATAGAAGCAGAGAAGTACCATGTCCTGGTTTCAGCTGGGGTAGAGTTATTTTTTTTCCCTAGTAGCTGGTATAGTTGTTGTGATTTTGGATTTAATACAAGAATAATGTTAATAACACACTGATATTTTAGTTGCTGTTATGTAGTGTTTACCCTAAGTCCAGGACTTTTCAGCTTCCTGTGATCTGCCAGTGAGAAGGTACAGAAGAAGCCAAGAGGGAGCATAGACATTCACAGCTGACCCAAACTAGCCAAAGGAGTATTCCATACCATAGAATTCCATGCTTAGTATATAAACTGGAGGGAGCTGGTGGGGAGGGACCAACTGCTCAGGGACTGGCTGGGCATCAGTCAGCAGGTGGTGAGCAATTATATTGTGCATCACCTGTGGGTTTTTTGCCTTTGATTTTATTCTTCTCTCTCCCTCTCCTCTTCATTACAATTATTGTGGTGGTGGTTGTCATTATTATTACTACTTTATTTCAATTATTAAACTGTTCTTAAGCCATGGGGTTTACCTTTTTCCAGTTCTCCTCCCCATCTCACCAGGGATGAGTAAGCAAACAGATGCATGGTTCTTAGTTGCTGGTTGGGGTTAAACCATAACACATGGACAGCAAGAGGATCTGGAAAGCAAGAAAAGGCCAGCAGGGATTCCTGCAGTGCCTGCCCAGGTCAGGACATTAACCTTCTCTGGCCACCTGCAGCTACAAAATCACAGCAGGCTCCATGGGTGACTCTGCACCAGTGGCTGCCTTCCTTCAAGTATGGGCCTTGTCACACTCGCTGCTTATGGCTTTCCTACAAAACTCTTCTGACTCCTTTTCCAAATTATCCATCAGGGCCATGTTAGGGGGTGTGGACTAGCTGATCTTTAAAGGTCCCTTCGAACCTACACCATTTTATGTTTATAATTCTATGAACTAGCCACTTCCTTTCCTCCAGCACTTCACCAGTGTATTGACAAGTGCCTCAAGCTTTCCAGAGCTCTGACTGACAATTGTGGTGGCAAAAAAAAATCATGCTTACTCAGTCACTATGCAACAAACACGAGGTACAGACAGATCAATAAGGTTTCTTCTGATGTTATGTTAAACTTTGATTTCAGAGTTCTCTCTTTTTCCTGATTAAAATTACCAGATTGTTAGATAACATAAAAAGCTCATTTTCTTCCACTTGGTCATTGGAAGTTCTTAGTTTTCTGTTCTCAGACAATTCTCTGTTTATCATATCTTACATTATTCTTCCATGCTTATCGAGGACAACCACAGAAATGCCAACAAGGCATTTGAGCATCTATGCGAATGACTGCTCCTGTGAATAGATATATGAATCAGAGGACCCAGTTCCAGCAGATCAGATCTTTGCTCTGATCAGATAGATCTGATTGAATCCCTAGTAAAAAGCCCACCTGAGAAAGTCAGGAGGGAAGAGAAGTCTTAAAGTCACACAACAATTTATACAAGTAAAGTGTGGATTTAGATAACATGAGCTAGACAGTTGAAAGTTAACACATGATGGATAAGGAATAGTAGGTGCATATGAAGTGGTCATGAGCAGTGTTGACAACTTCTCGGTCTGTAATCCCTTGTAAAAAAAAAAAAAATGTTAAGTCTGTGTCTAGAAAACAATGTAACTCACAACAGCGTCCCCCCCACCAAAAAAAAAAAAAAAAAAGAAACAAAACAACATTCATTTGCCTCAGTTAGATAATAAGCAGAGAGGCAGTTTGAAATTATTAGTTTTTTTAACCTCAGTCCAGTCTTCCCTAAGCCTTGCTTTTTGCTAGAACAGTGTGTTAAGTTTGGCTCTTTAAGCAAACTGAGTTGTGGTCTGGAGGAGGCAAAGTACTTTTTTTTAGCCTCTGATACCAGGTATATCTATGCCCCATACAGCAGTGCAGAGTAGAAGCTATCTATAATTTCTGTGGATACAAGGTTCCTTTGGTACTAGGAACTGTTTAGCTTGACTTGGGTCATTTACAGGTAGAAACAAGGTAAACAAACCCACAGGCAGTTCTGCATCGTTTGATCTTGACTCCTCATAGTATCTGAGACAGCTTTTAATGTGATGCACAGGTATAGCAACTAACTGCCTGGACATTTTGGCTGCTTTGCCATCATGTCCCTTGGAGAAACTGGTCACCCTGCTGTGGCAGTTGTGTCAGGCAACAGGTACTAACAATTACCTGCTTGATTCCAGGTTCCCCTTCCTCTTTCCCCTCACTGTCAAATAACACAAACCCTTTTGTAAGGGTCGTGATTATCAAACAAGCAAATTCACTGTTCTTTTACAGGCCCAGGATATGTTTTTGTTAATCACAATTTAATTGTGCTAGAGGTCTTTTTGATTTAATTCCAGCAAGTCAAACGAAATAATAGCCAGCAGGTAATATGAACATTAATTAAAAAAATAATATCAGTTACTCTCATTCTTCATATCAACAATATAATTTTAAAACATCATAAAGGACTATAGACCCTCTGAGCATAGTAAGTGATCATGCCTGATTCTCTCATTTATTCCCCTTATCAGGAGTGAGAGCCATATGGTAATAATTTATTATACTATTACTATTAATATCACTGTTATTATTTATATAAAAGTCTTGGGGGGGGAAATACATTTTATTTTGAAGTTATTAAAATTCACTCTTATAATGAGATGTGAAGAAATCAAGGTTTTTGGGTGGGGGGTTTTGTTGGTGTGTTGTTGTTGTTTGCTTTGTTGGTTTTATTCCCCCTTGTTCCTATTCTTCAAGGCTGGCAGTATGAATTATTCTTGAAGAAAAATGTAAGACAGAAAGCAATAGCCTATAGGTGTCTGGGAAAAGAATGTCATAGAATCATAGAATGGTTTGGGTTGGGTGGGACCTTAAAGATCATCTAGGTCAGGTGTCCTCAAACTTTTTAACCAGGGGGCCGGCGCGCGGATGAAGTGGCAGGGTCATCAGCGGCTGCTTGGTTTCCCCCCACAACCCCGGCGGGGGGTTGTCTGTAAATACCGAGGGGCCGGACTGTGGACTGTGGGGCTGTATTTGGACCACGGGCTGTAGTTTGAGGACCACTGATCTAGTTCCAGTCCCCCTGCAAGAGGCAGGGACACCTTCTGCTACATCAGGTTGCTCAAAGCCCCATCCAGCCTGGCCCTGAGCACTTCCAGGGATGGGGCATCCACAGATTTTCTGGGCAACTTGTTCCAGTGCCTCACCACTCTCACAGTAAAGAATTTGTTCCTAATGCATAATCTAAATCTATTTTAGTTTAAAACCATTACCTGTTGTCCTATCACTACATACCCTTGCAAAATGTCCCTCTCCAGTTTTCTTGTATGTCCACTTTAGTTTTATCCTGGTCTTTGATGATAAAGCCCCAGTCCTCGACTATAATCTAGCATTAATATAGAGGGGTGATTTGTCCAGAAAATCAAGACCATTTTCCCCTATGTTTTCCCCTTCTATAATTTCTGTGCACTTTCTCTTTGCAAAAACTTTTGGGTTTTTTGTCAGGAATCTCAACCTTATTTACAAGTCCAATACAGCCTTCAAGCCATTAATGTTTGGGGTTTTTATTCTGATTAATTCAGCATCCAGCAGAACTGTAGTTGATATTTCAGGCTGCTATTGATACAAGTGGGTTTTTTTTCACCTGCTATTGATGCAAGAAGCCAATGGATATGGATAAAGATAAAAGTCCTTGACGTTTAAAAAAGTGTGTGTTTTGGAACATATGCTCTGTCATTTTAGGTATGTATCATTTTGCTTCTATTTTTGTCTAGTGTCACTGAGTTTTATGCAGGTTTTACTTCTTTATCTGCTTTTCACCCAGGTGTAACAGATAATGCTTAAACCACAAGAACTGGCATATTTGTTAGCAACAGCTGCCCTTGCTGGGTTTAAATGCTGTCTAAAAACACCTAAAATTTAACGTCCTGTTTTATCATAGAATCATAGAATCATTTAGGTTGGAAAAGACCTTTGAGATCATCAAATCCAACCAATGCTGTTTCATTATTCTTGCTTTACTCATTTACCTATAAACCCGTTATTATAACTTAGCGAAGAACTGTAGCCAAATTGTTGCCAGTCTTCTGACTTGTGAGCACCTCCCTCCTAGTATCTGTATTTAGCCCTTAGCTAGCAAGATTACAAATTCATAGTCTAACTGGACATAGCTGAGTATTTTTAACTTTAGCAGCTCTAATTGGTACATTTTACTTCATTTTCCTTCCTTCTTTTACATTTCCTCACTCACTGAAAATACAGATAAGCTTTAGTTTAAAAACAGAGATATAGGTACACATTTGTCAAGCTTTTATTAACAGTATTTATGTGAATCCCTCCCATGTGGGGCTATGAAAACTTAGCCAATGAGGCTGGTCAATTTTATTTTAAATATCCCCACAGCTGAATTTCACCTCCATTTACTGTAGAATAATGTTCTCTCCAACAGGGTTGAACAGAAGAGTGCTAATCTTTATTCATAAGGACAATAAATTTGTTCAAAGCACACATCTGCTAAAGGCAGAAATGTCTATGAATGAGGTGAATTGTGACTTTCTTTAGATATCCAGTGACAATTATTTATGAAAAGAGGTACAAGGTTTTTGTTGTTTTATCCATTCTTTTGATCTCTGATGAACTTTGAGATGTAGAAGGTAAAATAAAAAATTGAAACCATATGTGGGTGATTTTATAATAATGTATGACAACAAAAGAAATAAAGCAATAAAAAATGTCCGTTAAGCCTATTGGTATTTTCATTTAATTTCTACTTAGACCACATTTTGATTATTGTTAATTTGTTAATTCCTCTGCACAATGTACTGAATAAAATAAAGGATTTAGACTTAATAGTCACTCTTCTGGAAGAGTGATTACTTTAATATACCTATTTGTGATACCTTAAAATAGTTTTATTTTATTTGAAACTGGGTTTAGTGTATGAATTCGGACTTACATCCATTGGTGGCTGTTCTATGGTGTTTGAACAATACTGGACTCTTTATTGCCTCTAGGTCTTTACAGTGGTGGTAATTGACAAAGTGGATGCCAATGTGCTTAGCATAAAGACAAAGCAAAAAAGTACTCTGCAACTGTTTTAACTGCTAGTTCCTTAAACAATCCACGTGCAGCAGAGGTTTGTTATTTCTTGATGATGCACCCCTAATAAGAAAGACAAACATGCTTAGTACGGTCAAGGAATCCAAGATCTTGGCTATCAAATCAAGCATGGGAGTAGTCCTATAAAAAACATGACTCATTTCCTCAGGAACAATAATGCTTACAAAGTATATAGCAGAATAAGGAAATGTGTGATAACTGTGAACACCCTTTGTGTTCTTAGTTTCTGGCTAAACCGAGAGCAGAAAAGGCTTGTATAAAGAATTGATATAATCATAATTGCTATTATAATTCTAAGTAATATTTGCTTCTGTAGCAATGAATGATCATCTCTGACTCCCTCCTTATATAACTATTCTTATCTGTGTTTGAAATAATCCCTTGTGATGTGGATTGAAAATTCATAACAGACTAAGGACAGCATCAACCTTTTTGAAAAAGAAACCATTTTTTTGTTAATAAAAAAAAAAAATAACAGTGTTAAATTCAAAATGTATATCTTCTTTGTTTTAGTTAATGAAGACTAATGACCTCTCCCAAGAACAGATGAGTTCTGTCAATGTGATTTTTTTAAAAAAGTATTGTATTTCTTCAGGATGACAGAAACACTGGTCAGTCACAAACTTTTCCACAGTCCCAATAAGATTTGGAGCAAGGATGTGATTCTCTTGAAGGTTCAAGCTGACACAGGGATATAGCTATGCTTTATTATGTATTATCCTTCTATATTATCCTTCCTAGCTTATTCCTTTACAAGCTGCTACAGTAGCTTTCTTCTAGAAAAGGATGTCTTTATTTGTACTTGATCACAGACGCTTTTCCTCCTCGACCACAGATACTATGAAGAAGAGGGTATGACTAAGAAGACTGTAGAAAAAAAGAAAAAAGATAGCCATTTATAGCTCAGCCTTTAAGCTGAAACCAAGAAAACTAGATTTTTGTAGTCCTTCCTGGCTCTGTTACAGACTTCCTATATGTTGTTGAGAAAAACTATCATAATGCGTATGCACGAGAGGGCTAATTAAGTCTGTCATTTTGTAACTTTTGAATGTTTGATTTTGCAACCATAATGTTCTTTTAATGTCTTTTGTATGCAATATACATCTATACAGTTTCCATGTATTATTAAAAATTGATAAAGCACTAGCTTTTAATGATATGCATCCTTAACTATGCATCCTTAATGATCTCAATATAATTTTTAAATGGGAATCTGCATTTAGTAGTGTCATTCTTTAATCACCTAATATAAACAAGGGTCCTCCCTTGTTTAATAAATTGCAGGAGTGGGTCATTAGACTCTAAAATATCTCTGACTGTAATTGCATTTTTTTGTCTTAGGTATCTGAACCATAATCCTGACTGAATACTCAGTGTTATATATCAATTGCAGCTTATTGGCCTGGCAAAGTTGTGACTGCCTTGGTCAGAGAAGTCATCTCATATCTTGCTGTTCATTGCAGGAATATACCTGTTACTGTGCTAACACCTATGCACTGCCCTTGTGAAAGGAGATTTTAATTTTCTATGAATACAATCCATAAGGTGCAGATGGTAACGAATAAAACATAATGAATTAGAGTGATACCTTGATACTTGCAGGGTTAAAATACGGACAGACAAGCAATGAATAAGAATGAACACAACATAAGATTTTATGTGCTGTTTGAGGAGTATAAAATCTCCAGAGGTGCTCTGTTGCAGAGCCATATGTTGTTTTCGCACTTAAGGCTTGTGAAAGTTTAAAAGATTAATAAGATTACTAATATTAAAGTCTAAGCCCAGAAAGTTCCCTAGAATCTTAAAAGAAAGAAATGACAGACAAATATGAGGAAAATATAAGCTGAGGGTAGAGGAGACACATATCAAGCTTTGTGCTAGCTTTGAAAAGAATTCTATTATTTGTCAATAGAAGGGACTTTTATCTGCACTAGATTTTTCACCTTTATATGCTTATATTACTTTGAGATATGTCTTACTGAGACTACTAAATAGTGAAATGAGTGAAAGGAAAGGAATAGCCTGGGTAATTTTTTTTCCCTTTTCTGTAAAATCTGAACAATTAAAGGCACCATGAAGTATTTTGACAATAAGCAAATATTTTGTAAGATTTACCAGTGTCTTGGTTAAACACTTCTCGTCTTTGACTCTTGTATCATAGATCTAGGCTGTGTATAACATCCCTGGCCTTCTGGTTTAGGATCACATTTCAGTGAAACCTGCAAAATTGCCCCCCTTAAAAAAATATTATAAAATGCCTGAAGGCCTGGAGTAGTCAATATATTGACACAAATGCTCCTGTAAGAATTAATTACACTTAGTATTACAATGCTAAGCTTTTCAAGGATTAAAATACTCATTGTGAGGATGCTAGTATTCCATTCCCAGAGAAACTGAGGTATCAGGCTGCTTTTTCCTTCCAAAGCCTTTTTTGTTTGTTTGTTGTCAGTGGAGGCACCTGGTTTTCTGGTCATTGCCCCAGGCTAGCACAGCAGCAAGTTCTATGTCTGTCAGGTGGTAAAGGTGTGGATGGGCTTGTTTGTCCTCCTGGGACATCACCTCAAGAGTAACAACCTGAGTGCTCCCTTGCTTTGTGACAGCATTATATATACATATATCCTACATATATAGTATACTATTAGTGGCAGTACTAATAATTGTATCTCAGATAACTCAGGTAAACTTTTCATTCCAGGTAAGCAACAACAACAACAAAAGAGGTTAGTAGCAAAAACTGACAGAAAAGACCCCAGTTCTGAAATCAGCTCCACATGGGCAGACTACTGTGCTAACAAAGTGGACTTTCACAGTGTTCTTCACAAAAGAGGATCTTGTCAATCACAGAGAAGAAAATTACAAGGGTGGAGACCAAGACTGTTTTAAGAGGTAGCAATGGCCTCAACAATTAGGTGGTAAACACATCTCAGCAGAACAAGTACCTCTCACAAATGAATTACCTGGCAGGTCAGCCTCTTTATATAAGACCTTTCATCACTGTAAGTAGATATGTTTGTTAAAATATCATGTACGCTTGTAATTTATGAATGTTTGGGGGTTTCTTAATAGTATAAATTGATCTCTGCTGGTTTGTGAATTCTTGCTAATTAAGCTTTATTGAATCACTGACTGTGAAAGAACTTGCAGAATAAAGATTTAAACTTGCCTGTTTCAGTTACTTTCTTTCAATTAATAGTTGTGGAATATATAAAACATATACAATATATATAATATGTGCAGTAAAACCCAATTTCTTAGGAACACAAATCAGGTATGGGTAGAGCTGAAGAAAATGAATCACATATTTGGTGAGATTTTGTAAGAAAAATAAGTTCAGGTAGTTTTAGTCAACTTCATATGAATGACAGGGGTTTTTTTTACTTTTACATATACTGTCCTTTTTTTTTTCTTTCTTTCTTTTTTTTTGGTAGTGATAGAAAGCCGGTATGTGTGCAAAGGAGGATTTAGATATATGTTTTAATTTAAATTGATATGGACATTTAGTAAGTTAATTGCTCAGATCAACAAGAAAAAAAAATCTTTTTTCCATATAGTTTAGATTCCTGTAACTAACTTTAAGTACTCTGAAATAAATAGAATGGGTAAGATTATCTGGATTGTACCTGATCAATTGTCTGAATATTATATTTGACAAAAACTTTATCACTTTCAGAAGAAAGACTTTGAAAAATAACTTATTTTCTTCTGAGTTTAAAAAAATACGTGTGCATTTCTTCATACATCTGCTATGACTTTTTTGTATAGAACAGAATGGATTACTCACATTACATCTATATAGTACATATTATTAAAGCAAGAAGACATTATTAATCAATGTTGACAGGTAACACATTTAGGTATCCATTATTATTTTTTAAAACCACAATAAATTCACAGAAATGAATATCAGAATATTAGAAGTAATGGTGACCTTGGTGCCAATTCCTACAAATGGCAACACCTTTGGGTTTTATATAGCAAAATGAAGGCTAAATTTATAACATTATTTTAACACAGATTTTGAATTAATGTAATTTATACAAAACAGAGTATTAAACAAATCACATAATATCTTTTCAGCTGCTCTGGATTAATGTTTCGTTAATTGGATACCTGACATTTAAATATATATTTTTACTAAATAATCTAGAAAAGTTTTGTTTTCTGTGGTAATTGAATAAGTAGCATAGAGGTAAAATATTAAAAGCATTGCATTATTGATTGCATTTAGTATTGATGATGCTAAATTAATGAAGACAAGCTGTTGACATATTGAATAATAGAGCTTTCATCCCTTGAGGAACTTGAGAATTTAGTTGACAGAAATTTTATTCAGGCCAACAGGGAGAAGTGTAAAGTTTTATACTTCAGTTGGAACAAGCAGCCCTGCCTATCCACATGGGCTGGGGACCACCCTGCTGAAGATGCCTGAGGGTCATGGTGGATTCCGAGCTGTCCATTGTTGGAGGTTTTCATAGCTTTATAAAGCAAAACCATGACTGACTGAATCCATTGTTGATGATACTGCTTTGATCAAGAACTTGGAATAAATGACCTTCAGAGGTCTCTTCCAGTCATTACTGTAATCCTATGATCATTAACTTTTCAGGGAGTGGGAGAAAGGTGGTGAAAGTAATCTGTAATCATACAGATGATATTCCTTTAGCAGAAGACAGCTCAGGAGTGTATCATTCATTCTGAACACAACAGCCAGTTTGAAGCTCTATTAGAGTGCAATATTAGGAAACCTGGACAATATATTTCCTTTGGATATTTTTAATTTGTTCAAATTACATAAAACTCTGAAATAGATTTAATTTAACATAGCATCTATACATACTTTTAAAAGCATACTAGCTATGGCACTGTTGAACAGATGCAAATTAATAAAATACACTGATAAATACCTTTTCAGACTATTGCAGTCTGTAGTCTTTGCATTGCAACAGTTTATTAGCCTGCCATAAAGATCTAAGAAATAAAATTTTCAGACTTTGATACAAAAAGGCCACATGCTACAAAATTTTCTGTTAAATGCTTTCTTAGTATCTGTGAATCATGTATTAAGAAAGAGAACTAAAAATCAGGATGCGTAAATGACATGGTTGTGTTTTATTTAACAGCTAATCTAGTTCTTTCACAGTTTATTAGCATATGAAGTTACATGTGATGCAGAACAAAGACTGTACAGAGAAAAGTACTTTGGGTTATGTTAGTTTGTTCTTGAGTATTAAAAACTAATTTGATTTCACAGAATCAGAGATTCATAGAATGGTTTAGGTTGGAAAAGACCAATAAGATCATTGAGTCCAACTGTTAAGCTGGCACTGCCATGTCCACATCTAAACCATGTCCCAAAGTGCCACATCTACAAGTCTTTTAAATATGTCCAGGGATGGTGACTCAACCAGTTCCCTGGGCAGTCTCTTCCAATGCTTTACAATCCTTTTGGTGAAGAAAATTTTCCTCATAACCAATCTAAATCTCCACTGGTGCAATTGATATTATTTCCTCTTGTCCTGACATCTGTTCCTTGGGAAAAGAGACTGGCAGCCGCTTCGCCTACACCCTCCTTTCAGGTAGTTCTAGAAAGCAATAAGGCCCCCCTGAGCCTCATTTTCTCCAGGCTAAATAACCCCACTTCCATCAGCTGCTCCTCACAAGACTTGTGCTCCAGACCTTTCACAAGCTTTGTTGCCCTTCTCTGGACATACTCCAGCACCTCAATGTGCTTCTTGAAGTGAGGGACTGTCCTGGTTTTGGATACGATGGAGTTAACTTCCTTCTTAGCAGCTGGTGCAGCGCTGTGTTTTGGATTTAGTGTGAGAACAATTTTGACAGCACACGGATGGGTTTGGTTGTTTCTGGGTGATGTTTATACTAAGTCAAGGACCTCTCAGTTTCTTGGGCCCTACCAGCAAGAGGGCTGGGGGGGCACAAGACTTTGGGAGGGGACACAGCCAGGACAGCTGATCCAAACTGCCAAAGGGATATTCCATACCATGGGACATTGTGCTTTGTTTATAAACTTGGAGGGTTAGCTGCAGGGGGGGGTTGTTGCTTAGAGACTGGCTGGGCATCGGTCAGCAGGTGGTGAGCAGCTGTACTGTGCATCAGTAGTTTCCCTTTCTCCCTTTTCCTTTGGCTTTTATTTTTTCTCACACCTTTCCATTATAACTGTTATTATTATTGCTATTGTTGTTGGTTTTACCATTTTATTCTGTTTAAATTATTAAATTGTTCTTATCTCAACTCCCGAGTTTCACATTTGTTCCTGATACTCCTCCCCACCCCACCCAGGTGCATGGTGCTTGGTTGCCAACTGGGGTTAAACCATGACAGGGGCCCAAAACTGACCACAGTATTTGAGGTGCAGCCTCACCAGTGCTGAGTACAGGGGAGTGATCACTTCCCTTGTCCT
>JAVJGJ010000037.1:66131518-66155607 GCA_035590215.1 Microhierax caerulescens | reverse complement strand
TCTCTTCTCTTCTCTTCTCTTCTCTTCTCTTCTCTTCTCTCCTCTCCTCTCCTCTCCTCTCCTCTCCCCTCCCCTCCCCTCCCCTCCCCTCCCCTCCCCTCCTCTCCTCTCCTCTCCTCCCCTCTCAAGCTGATGTAACCTTTTCCACAGACCAGGCTGGAGAACCTTCAAGTTTCATATATAGACTCGTATAAGATATTTATATATAAACAAGAAGCATGTTTTGTTTTTTTCAAAGCATGTCTCCATTATTAGATCAGTATATATTCAGATATCCAGATCCCTTTTCTTGGATTCAGCACTCAACACAATCCACTGTTTCTGTCTTGGTGACAGAGAGGGAACTCAAACCAGACCAGTCTATGTAGACTTTCACATTTCATCTACTGTGCTATTTCTGGTCAACTCTAAGTCAAGCAAAGCAGCTAGGGCTCACTGCTATACAGCTGCCTGATCTGTGCTTCATTTGAATCCTTTCTTCAGTCTCAGTTATTCCACTGTTTTAATACGGACTTGTTAAATCTGTTGAACCATTGATTGTTTTATTCAAAGTAGACCCCAGGTGTCACTCCTTTAAAGGTACAAACAAGAGCACCATCAATATTATAGCAACAAATATGCATAGGGAATTTAAAACTCATAACTGAAATTCTGAAGTTATGGGAAATCCTCCAGACAGTACAGCATTTTTCCTATCCCTGTGCTTCACGGTAGAAGGTAGATAGTTTGTGATCCATTATGGAATCAC
Source organism: Microhierax caerulescens (assembly GCA_035590215.1). Taxonomy (NCBI): domain Eukaryota; kingdom Metazoa; phylum Chordata; class Aves; order Falconiformes; family Falconidae; genus Microhierax; species Microhierax caerulescens. Next base: position 66,154,859 of record JAVJGJ010000037.1, on the reverse strand, counting down.
ATGCTGTACTTTATAGGCCAGTTTATTATTTCAAACTTTTGTAGGTGTCTGACACACAAACCTTTGAGATTATGGCTAATTGTTTGGAAATGTTTAAAAGTAAACTTTAAAACTGCTGGTTGAATTGAGTACTACATCAAGAACACTCTGTGTTACCAAAAAATATATTAGTATATAGGCAGTATCTGTTTCAAAGAGGTCAGAAACATTTTTCTTGTAGATGTTCTACTTTAACAGATCTCTGGACCTTTGTATTATACAGACTTGTAGGAACACTATTCAGTTTATTCCACTGCCTATCAGCATTCTTTCACAACGCACTTGAAGGACCTTACAGTAAAAAAGCAGAAGATAGTCTTCCAGCTGTGGCATCTGACAAAGCCAGAGGCAAATTTCTGCGTAAGCTCACGGGGCAGTGATGCTGACATGTCCAGAGATGCCTTTGAGCCTACTACATAGTTGTACTCTTGACTGGTTTCTATTTTTGCCTTGTTATTTCATCCTTTTCTGATTCTTGCTTTACTTCGGAAACATTCCACACACTTCTTTATTTTAGGAATAGAATCCATGGTGGTTTTCCTGGTTTATGGAGGGAATCCTTTGGTGCTCACATGTTGCCCACATGTTTGTTCCTCTGCCGTCCTAGCACAAGTCTTTGAGAATCCTAAGTAGTAGCTGAAAAGTTTTCTTGTAAAACTTATTATAGTGTTATAAAAAACCCAAACCAAACAAACCCCCACATTTAATAGTAGTATAAACCAGTGTCCACGTAAAAAGAAGGCAGAGAATATTATTTTTCATCAAATATATATATAAATAATATGTGTATATATTTGAATGCATATGTAAATATATGTATAAGAATAATATACACATGTACCAAAAATATTTTATTCATATGAGCCACTCATAAGCAATTAATGTATGTCTGATTGTTCTGTGTCCTTTACAATGTACCTAGTCAAAATGTAACTCGTAGTATATGCTTCGCTGCTTGACTGTAAACAAATTAATCAAGTATGTTTCTGTCATCCTTTTAAGACATTCTTTTAGCTACAGAAATGAAACAAAAACATGCAAGAATGAGATGCTTTGTAATTAACAACCATACTCCTGTTTGTTTTCAATATCTTATTCATCTCAAACACAAAAATACTTATACAATATTTAACAGGTTTTGAATTAGTTGACTTTGCAAGGCAAGGAAACCTTGCCAAGTATTGCAGCAATACTTACACAATGAAAGTATTGCATGACCTTCAGTATCATGTTATTTCAGAGAAAAACATAAGACAAAGCAATTTGGAATTACCTTCATGAGTTGCCATTTAAGGCTAAGTAATCTACATGTTTAATAGTTTAAAAAACGAAGTAATTTACTGAGATTATGGATGATTAGTTGTACATATTAATTTGCCTGTTCCATTTGATAGTTCTTTGTTCATTTTTTTTTTTTTTAAATCACAGAAAAGACAAAATCCTTATTCATTGAAGTCAGTGTCAAAAAAAACATGTACTTCCACTTAGCTGGAATTTCACTGGAGGTTTCTTTTTTCCCCTTTTCCTAAAATTACTTAACATCTATAAAAAACACCCACTTCACTATTTGCTCTTTAGCCTACTAAACATTCTCAGTCAGTGCACTCATTCTATTTATGTTTATGCTTAACTAAAGATACAATTGGTACTAAAACCATTTTTAATTTGTTTCTTAAGCTAGTAACTCTGCTAATTTTTTATTTTTCCTTTTCTCTTATTTCGCTCACACTTGCATATAAACTGCACACAAAGTTCAAAGTTTGCTGCAGTGAGAAAACACACATATTTTGCAATATATAATTAACCACTGCATAAAACATCGATTACATGAAAGAATTAGATAAGGAATTCTGCTATATTTATTCATTAGGCAGAACAAAATCTTTCAACAGGGAGTACCAAGGTGAATCTTTCTTTTTCACAAAAAAACTTTTTAAATTACTCTTTATTTCCTTCCCCCCCCACACACACACACACACTGAATAACAAGGAAAACACCTATTTTAACTGAAATTAAAAGAAAAGAGAGTTCCTTTCTTTCTTATATATTTGGGGGGTGGGGGTGGTTTTGGGGTTTTTGGGGTTTGGTTTGGTTTGGTTTTTTCCTTGAGTTTTATTTCTTCCTGATACTATTGGCATGAAGATGGTTAGACAAACATTTTAGGTTTATATATACATGATTTTTGGAAACTTGCTTCTATCATTGCTTTTTTTCCTATATCTGCAGGATGTTATTAATTCAGAGTATGAAGTCTCATGAAAAAAAAAAAAAAAAAAAACAACTATGGGACCTGACTTCATTTATTCTTTGTTTATTAACATTAACAAATGTTTCAGAACAATCATCATACTTTTTTTTTTTTTTTTTTTTTTTAAGGTCAGCAATTACCAGGCATGTATCCTTGGGTATAACGTACGTTGCTCATCTCTCTTCCCTTTTCTGGTTAAAAAAAATTGTGTGAACAGCCTTTGCAGTGCTTCTTCTGTCCATAAGTCTTAGTCTAGCCCCATCACGGTCTGGACTGCCCTCTGTAAGTCATGTATTTGTGAACTTTGGCTTTGAAACTTCATTGTTCTTATGAACCACTTGTGGTGATAACACAAAAGTGGGAGGAAGGGCTGGTACACCAGAAGGTCATGCTGCCATTCAAAGTGGCCTCAACAGGATGGAGAAATGAGCTGACAGCAACCTTACGAAGTTCAGCAAGGCGAAGTACAAAGTCCTGTACCTAGGGAGGAACAACTCCATGCACCAATATATGGTAGGGACCACCCAGACGGAAAGCGGATTTGCAGAAAAGGATCTGGGGATCATGGTGGACACCAAGTTGAGCAATAGATACCAATGTGTACTTGTGACAAAGACTTGTAATGGTAACCTGGGCTGCATTAGGGGTGTTGCCAACACATTGAGGGACATGAATCTTTTTCCCCTCTACCCAGTGCTGGTGAGGTCACATCTGAAGTGCTGTGCCCAGTTCTGGACTTCTCAGTACAAGAGACAGAGTCCAGTTGTACAGAGTTCACCCAAAGGTCAAGAAAATGATGAAGGGACTCAAGCAACTCTCCTATGAGAAAAGGTTGAGAGAGTGGGACTCTTTAGGTTGGAGTAGAGAAGGCTCAAGGGGGATCTCCTCAGTGTATGAAGGTATCTGAAAGGAGGGTGTAATGAAAACAGACCACCCTTTTCAGCAGTGCCCAGTGACAGGACCAAAGGCAATGAGCACACATTGAAACACAGGGGGCTCCGACTGAACTTCAGGAAACACTTGTTTACTGTGAGCTTTGTAGAGTCTTCCACCTTGGAGATACTCAACAGCAATCTGGATGTGGTTCTGGGCAACTGGTTCTAGGTGACCCTGCTTGAGCACAGGGGTTGCTTTTGACTCAGGAAGGTTGTTTATTACTATGTGTTTGTTTAAGGGTTGAATTCCTGTTCTAATCTACTCTGATCTCTGTGTGTTATAGTGACCTTAAATTGATATTTTCAGGCAGGCAAGTGACTGTCCCAAATCACATCCATGAATGGTCCCATGTTGTGAGCAATAGTACATCCAACACTTCCCTTTATATGCTGTCTGCATGTCCATTCTTAGAATAATTTTTCAAATAGCTTTTTAGGCTCCAAATTTTACAAAATAATTTATTTATCATTTGCCCTCTTATTAACAATGTTTCAAATAAAACTTTTCTTGTGACTATGAACAAGTTCTTAGCTGTCATTTCTAACTATTTATCTCAAGAATTTGCAAGAGAAAAATATATCTAAATCCAAAAGCTGGAAAGAAGTATAAACTTCTGTAAAAGATTTACTTTTTCAGGGCATGTAATGTCTGGTTTAATCCTTTTTCTTGATGTACACTGTAAGACAACTGTTAGCTTACTAGAATTCTAATTCTTAAACACTTCTTAAACATCCTTGTTGAAACACTCATTAATATTCAAGGAATTTTTTCAACACTGACAGGAGGTATATTCAATAATTAGTTTCTTTGCAGTGTAGTGTAAAATACTGAAATATGTGTCATCGATATATCTTAAATCATTAATACCTCTGTAAAACACCAAAAGACTTTCAGCCTGCCCTTATATCTTCTTCTGCATAGATAGGGTTATACCATGCTGATATTGAGCCAAATTACTGTTTGTGCCATTTCACAAAAGAAGAATGCTTGCTAGTTGCATTATTGTCATCCATCCACCTGTCCAAGTATAACTTTTGTTATTCTCTCATTATCCTGGTTTTCATCCAGCTTCCTAGGGTGACAAGTTCATACAGTCAGCATCTTATTAAGGTTTTCAACATTTGTTTAACTGAATATAGAAAAGAAATCCTAATGATTTCAAGAAACATCCATCTTCCACAAACTTTGTTTACATATATATATAGGTATATTTGTACATATTACCTGTGAAGGAAATTATATTCTATAGCAGTTATTGAAGAGCAGCAGCAGTTCCCATCCATACCCCAATGCCATATCTTCAGGAAAACAAAAAAAGAAACATGAAAAAGTATGTTTCCTCTCTGCTTCTCACTCTTGGTCTGTTACAAGTTTTTTGTTGGTATGTATTTGTCAGGAGGATCAAAGAACTGGAATGTCAGAAAAGTAAATCGGTTGATGTTTCTTAAAGGGCTCTGAATACACAAGGGGAATAAAAGAATGAATATCACCATGGTCAGAGAAGAAAGATCAGAAAATGGTCAGGTTTTCTTATGACAGAAAAAGAGAAAGTTAGGAGGACAATATCTTGTGGATGAAAAATTGAAAGAGAAGAAGAAAGGAGATACTACAAATTTATTTCTTCTTCCTGGCATCTCTGTGCATTGACGTTTCTTTCATTACTCCATGCTAGAATGACATAACAGGTTCTGTTTCTCTCTGGCTGGTTTGCTTTAAGTGTGGCATGAATGGTCAAAGAAATGTAAAAAGTTTTCACATTTAAAATACTAACTCAAAGTGAAATTTGGGATGGCAAATAAAAGTCCAACATGATGCAAACCATGTTTTCCAGAGTGAACAAGACACAAAACTACCACTTTCTAAAGAACATTCTGATTCGTACGTACATACACTGTGAATAGACATATATATTAATGTGCACACCACTGTCTAACGGAAGATACCAAAGCTCCTTTCAGGAAAGAATACATTGTCATATGGCTTCACCACAAAAGGCCAGTCTCAAGTTCTAAAATGAAAACTAGAAATCCTGCTTTCAGTGTAGAGAGCAGAAAGGTGGTGAGAAAGAAGAGGTTGGAAGAGAACCATGAATGTGATCAAACATTGTGCCAGTGCAAATCCAGCATTTCAGGAAGAGAGGCAATGTCACAGCCATTATGTTCTTGTACAAAAATGAAGAAAAATATTGCTGTTGCTGCATGTTGCTGACCAAATCACATGGTTACAACAACAGACCCATGTGTTCTCAGTGTGCTTGTTGATACATTCATGAGCTCACTAATACTTCTGAGTGTTCGGTGGACATCTAACACTGGTGTTTTAAAAATTACAGGGCAAATAAGTTGCCTGTGCACTTGTATTTCCCTGTTAATCCTTCACATACAGCACAAGACTGAATTTAGATCTTGACTGTTCAGTTGATTCAAATGCTTTCAGCAGAAGAATTCAAAGCAAAAACCATCCACCAGTTTATTGACTTCCAGACCCTGCTTTGATCATTGTGCCATTTGTATCATATAGCACAGTCCATGGCCTAGATTTTGTCTGAACCGCAAAGAGGCCTTGCAATTTGCAGGCTAGGACAAAGAATAAGAAATAAAGAGGAACCTGTCTTTTAATCTTGCTAAGCCAATGACTCACAGTGACAAGCTGGTAAATCGTCATTGCTTAACCAAGCAAGAAAACTGAGTAATAAACTGCAAGAAATAGATTAAAAGTTTGGACATAAATTTCCTAACTAAATAAAGGAGAGTAAACCCAGCCATAAACTAGTCCTACATGAGATCTCATTGTACCATCACAGAGCAGAATATCCTTAATTAGGACCATGTTATCCTTACTAAAATGTTGTGGAAAGAACAGCTTTAGATTTATGGGGTGTTTTTGAATTTCAGCATTGATAAATGCCATGGTAAAACTAGATTAAGTTAGAGATAGTTTAGCTGTTTGAGTAAAACTGTCCAGTAAAGAACCATGCAATATAAAATCACAAATAGCCCAGCCTTGCATTATTATTGCTTTGCATTGTTCTTGTAATTTGTTTATTTTAACTGCATTTTCTTACCACATCTGTTTCAGGACATCATTATCAAACTTTGACATTCTGTGTAATTAATTCAAAGGCCACCAAAATTTAAAGTCATCTTATAGGCCCAGGGGATGTCCACTGACCTCAAAACAAGTATTGGATGGCCTGCTGAAACTGCAGAGTGGTCACAACAGACATTGTGGCAGATGAAGCTCCCTCCATCAGTGAGTGAAAAGAGAAAACTTTTCTGTAAAGGGGTCACAGAATTAAAGGCTCTGCTCAGCTGTCTGCTGCTTTCCTGTCTCCAGAATTCAGTCCCAAGAACATTGCTAGGAGACATCCTATATCTGTGGATGACCTCAGCTGTAGGCTTATGCATTAAAAGAATCACCAGCCTAAGAAGGAAACGTTTTTTCAGACCTAGAACCTATTTATTAGCAAAGGATCAAGACACTCTCAAAGACTGGTGGGGATATTTATTTCCATTGTAGCATGGATTCAATTTATTTTTTTCTGAAAATATTTTCAGTATTTGTTTGGGTAGTGCTGATTGGGCATCTGAATATTTAAAGTGCATTCTTGGATGTTAGGCAGAATGTCCAACTCAGTTGTCAAAATCTCCAGCTTTCCCTGACAATGTCATAATGCATGCATGAGTTTTCAATATAAAAAGCTGCAGTATTTTGTAATTTAATAATGTTGGGTCATAGTGCAAGCGTAAAAGTAATGGAATTTGCTACTGCTACTACTAGTAGCAACAACAATGATGTAAGGACTTCTAGGGAAATTATTTTGTTATTTATATGATTGGACTATTTATTTTTTACTGCTCTCTTTTTTTTCTTTTTAGTCACCTACATTAATTACAACATCACCTCTTGAGCAGTAGAATTTAACCCTTCTTTTTTGACTCAGAACATTGTTTGCAGAATAAAGTGCACATTATTTTTCAGCTTCATCTACAATTTCAAGGCAAGGTAAAATAGTGGTTTTGAATGAAAAATTGAGAGTTTCTAAACTGTCTGATGCACTGCCCAGGGGCAAAGCCTATGAAATATGTGATTATATGCACACCTTCAGGTATATTACCAATATAATTGAGATAGAGACAATTTAGTTGTTGGCCTAATAGGCACAGATAAAGGTGCATGTTCTAAGTAGTACTGGAATAATAAGGAGGCCTGATTAAAAAAAAAAAAAAAAAAATTAAGCCAAGGTGGCATTCAAGAGTGCTGGAAGCTAACACTTACATCTTAATTAAATAACAGTACTTCACCCTTCTTGCCCTTGTTTTTCATTCCTTGCCATCTATCATTTGAAAGCTTTTTCCATTAAACAACAGCTGAATTTTCTTCAGTATGATGGGACTGATTATGCAGGACAGAAGTCGAGATTTAATCACTTGAATATAAGGCACCTATTTTTGTAGAAAACTGTCACAAGACATGGGGCCTCTCAGCCTCCAGGGGTGCATCTCTGCAGTCTGCTGAGGGCAGCCCTATGGCCAGACTCATCTGTTGCATAAACTCTGAGCCTCCAGGCACTGCCAATGTGGGTCCTTTGAAGTCCCAAGGGCCCCGAGTGTTTCAGCGTGGCATTGGGTATACCTTTCTAGAATAATTTTTATACCTGTATTTTCTCTCTAAGACCTTTGTTTTGCTTATTGATTAATAATCTAACCTCTTCATTGCTGGCTTTAGCTTTTTCTGTTAATTTCACCATTAGTTTATATTTTTACATAATGCCTACAGATAATTAATCTAGGTAGTTATCAGTTAACATAAATAATTTTTAGAATTTGAATTAAATATATTAATTGCTTTTATTAGCAGTTATTATTAGCAATAGCTTCTGTTGGTTAGTGTTTCTGCAGTGCATTGATCCATTTCAGAAATGTGATGATCGGGTTATTGTGGTGTGACTCTGGTTTTCACCAGAAGGATACCTTTGGCATTACTCAGTTTTTTGACTTTCAGCTGTTTTCACTGTTAAAGGACTATTCTTCTCCATTACCTGGTTGTAGTGGTCCTTGTCTTTTGGATCTACCTGAGCAGATTTTTAGTATTGCAACAGCTTCTGACCTTTGATATGATATACGGGCCCTTTTTTATTGGGAAGACTGCCATTCGTTCCCTGCTGCTGGCCTCATTCTCAGCCTGCAAAGAGGCACACTCCTGCCTTGTGTGTTAGAAAAATGGCAGAAGCTGCTGCAATCACATCTTCATGCAGGTTCCCAAAAATGCAGCTAAATTGGCAAATTCTCTCATATGGATATAGCCTCTGTATCATACATTTTTTAAAGTCCACTGTAACACTCAGTAGATCTTAGATAAGAGAAGTACTTTGCTTCCCACTTGCCAGTTGTAGTGTTGTTACTTCACAGTAATAAATGATGAGATAGCAGCAAATCTGTGGCTGAATGAGTGATGCACAGAAATCGAGCATGGCGGAAAAGTACATTACCTTCTGCATACATTTATTGGTTCTCCCTCCCTCTGTCTGTCTTGCTTGTCGTCTTTTGCTTTCATCAGTGGCTGCTGACGGTTATATGCCCCCAGCCTGATTCCTAATTGCTATGAAATGAGCAAGTCGGAGGCAGCTGAAGTGATAGGGAAAGAAGGGAGACTGATTTATTTTGTGTAAAACTGACTCAGCGTTTGGTGTGGAAGAGACCACGCTGTTAAGCTACTCAGTCATCAGTACACTTGTGCTTTCTCTCTAGGGCTTCAGGCTCTATCGGTGATTGATGGATCAAGAGTTTGATTGAAGCCTTCTTGTACTTTTCAGGTACTAATTCATCACAACATCCTCATCTTTCTCCAGTTCTTCCCAACGGCAGTGTTATGACTCATCAGGCAGTGCAAATCACCTCAAGTGGCAGCTCACAGGACACCCAGTAAATCTAAACTGTAATTAGGTCACAAGCAGAAAACTCAATTTGGACCCTAATGGACATTTGCCCGTGTCCATAAAACATTTACAGGATTTTGAACTGCTGTGCTAATTCTGATGAAGAGACTGGAGCTGGGGTTGCAAGGCCACAGCCAGAGATAGTGCACTTGCAGTTATGCAGATAAGCCTGCACTTCATCTTCCCAAATGATGCCTGGAGGCTGCCAGAACAGTCATTCTTTCACTTTTATGGGCAGTGAATTTACATTAAGAGGTATTTAAATAAAGGCTGTAGAGTACACTTAAAAGATGTTGTTCCAATTTGGGACATTATTATGGTGCTGTGGCATGGAGAAGTGACCCCATGCACGATTGAGCTGAGTTTCCAAGCTGCCCTAGAGCTCTGTTAATAAGGATTGGTGAGGCGGAGGCAGCGATGTTGCTGAGAATGCTGATGAGCCTTATTAGCACTGTGCAGCTTCCATCCTTTGGAGGAGGGTACACAAGCCTGTGGGGGAGAGCAGATTCTGAAGACAGTTAAAGAGCTCTGCATCAAATAATTTATTTGGCTAGCTCAGTCTACCACTGTAAACAAGTTTTGCTTTCTGTGAACTTATTCATTAGTCACCTATTTCTGGATACTTACATTACATGGACAAATTGGAGCCAATGTTTTGTCCACACTCTACTCTGTAACTTTGTGTACAGGAATCTGTTCCTTAACAGACATTATTTGCACCACTAAAAGCGATAGAAGTCATACTAACATTTTTGAAGATGCCTGCCATGGATGAGCTACAATACCCAAACATACAAAATACAAACTGCAGCCACATCAGTGTTGCCAAAGTAGTACTGCTGCCCCTTCCCAGTCCTGTGAGCAGGTATGTTCACTGTGTGGACTGTTGTCTGTACTTGCAGCAGTGAAATGAGTGTGAAGTGCATTTCAGGTGAATATATTCACATACTTAAATCTCTGTCTTTATCTGAGAGTCCACATAGGCAGAAGTCAGCTGTCACAATTAGGAAAACACAGACAACCTGCTCTCTTTCCCGAGGGCTCCTCAGAAGCAGGTTAGAAGTGGCAGTGAGCTGCATCAGCTGTTTTGATAGGAGTTGTCCAATCCTGGTGGCAGTATTTTTCCCAGAGCATCCCGTGAGTGGACTGCCTCCTGGTTCAGTAAATTGTCTTGGGGGATTTTAAGTCTGGGTGCTCCAAATCTAGACTGCACAAATAAGAGCAACACCTGAAAAAAATCACAGGAAAGGAGGAGTTGGAACATTCTCACATGAAAAAGTCCATTTCTGTGGATTGATATTTTTAGGAATCTTAGGCAAAGTTTGAAGTGACCTGAATAGTTCTATGTGAATAGTCAGTTTCTTAATATGGTAAGTGAACAGAAATAAATGAAACACAAATATTTGAGTGTAGAATTAAATATTTCATTTCTGAGGTTTTTTTCTGAAACTTTCTTGAGTGCATTTGGAACATATTTTCTTTTAATATATTCCAAACGGAAAACCATGGAAGTGTTTCATTAAAATGGAGAAATAGGTTGGCACATACATGAATTTTTCTGAAACAATTCTCCATGTACAGATTAATGCAATATGTTAACCCAAATCTACGTAATTCTTCCAAAAAAATCTTTTGATTAAAATATCATATTTTCACCTGAACTTTTCCCACCTTGCTTCTGACCTTTCAATAGCTTCATGTTCCATTTTACTTTTCTCCCATAATAGCTGGTACCAATTATGCTAAGCAGGGAGAGCTTGTGAGTGGCCTCCCTTTCATGGGCTGTGGGCTTTATATCTATTCTGGTTACACAGGCACAAGATAGATGTATCTGACCAAAGAGAGGCAGACTTCAAAATGTATTCCATTAATAATGGAGACAACTATAAAAGGGATAAGAAGCTAATGCTTCAGTGCCGAAGCAGTCTGAAACTGCATCTTCATCAGGATTTTTGGACCAGCTCAGCTTATGGCATGCTAGACTAGACTGGCTTTTGTATAAACGACAGCAAATTGTTTAAACCAGAGGTATGTATATGGCCTGACAGTTCTCCTGGACACATTTGTAAAACTGGACCTGGTTGCTCATCTATTAGTCTCTATTTCTCAATTTTTAAATAAGAAGCTCATTTTAGCAGTGTCCATTTAACTGACTCCTCTCTCATGCTGGTAGTCTTAATCCACATGCTGATCCTGTGGTACTGGCGGCATTTTGGGGGACTAATTGTTGAAAGCAACAATTGTGCAATTTCAGGTCTTTCCCTCCAACAAAAGGTATTATTACTTGACCTACAAGTTTATATATTTGTATGTGTAGTCTTACTAGTTTGAATAACTTTTTTCCCACCCTTTTTAATCCTCTAAGGAATTTTACCCTCTTTATTAATTTGTAAGGGTTGTTTAATATCTTTTTCTTCTCTTTGTTGTTCATATTTTGTTAGTAGTTGCTGCTGCTGCTACTACTACTACTACTACTACTACTACTACTAATAATAATAATGCTGGTTTTCTTATTTACTACCCCTCCCAGACATTTAGGTAGATGTGGGTTTGCAAGTCCAGACCTTTGTGTAAATATTACTGATGATCTGCACCAATTTATTTTTTCACCTTTTTCCTTCTGATGATTATATTGGAAATAAAGGCTGCAGGGAAACTTATTCGCACAGCTCTGTTCTCACCTGCACTTCATTAATAGCTAAGTCATTTGTAAAAATAATTTCCTAGTCAGTGCTCAACCACAATAAAATGTGCCATGTCCTAAAGATTTCTAGTGAAGTCTACAGAGAAGACCACAGGAAGAAATCAATACTAGTGAAAATCAGTAACATTATTACTGCATTTTCTACAGGATCTTATTCCTATATTGCTTGTGTTTATAGCGTCTACAATGATTTCCCACATCAGAAATCTATTTTATTAAACATTTCACCATGCCACTGTACTAACTTCAACATAATTGGGATCAGGGTGACTTGGCTGGCAGGTAACTATCCTTGAGTGTTTCTAAGCCTCTCAGCTACATAGATGGTGTCCAGGTTACCAAAATCTTGTGCTGTTCAAGGCCTGGTGCACATCAGGATGCAGAGGGCATTATCCTCTTGAACACAGGTCTTTGCATCCCCATTACCTGTTGCAGGCAAGAAAAAAATCATCACCATCAGAAGGACAAGCTGTTCTTTTCTTCTCCAAAATTGCAATCTGTGTCCCTGGTTCAGGAAAATTACAAAATATATCTTGTTCTAAGAAGTTTCATGTTTCCCTAGTTTTCTTCTGTAGGCAGAAAAACAAGTCATAAGAGCCATCTTTTCTACTGCTCTGGACAAGCAGGGTAATAGGACAGAATGAAAATGGATAGTTTAGTTCTACTATGTTGCACACAATGAACTCTCCAGTAGATTGACCATGAAGAGAACTCCAAACTAGCAGGAGGGAGTAAAATATTATTTGGAATTATTCACTATCATTTTAACAAAAAAACCTTCTCAAACTTCCAGATTATTAAAATTGCCTTTAAATCAAATATTGATGATGAAGTCCTTCATGAAAAAGACATCACCTAAATTCTTTTAAAAACATAACCTATTAGTTAATAGAAGCAGAAAGGGAAAGTAAAGTGAAACACCAGTAGACTAAGCATAACCAGGCATCTTAATTCACTAAATAATTAAAGGAAACAAAGAAGAAACTGGAAACTTTTGCATCTTGATACTATGTAGCCAACTAAATGCTACAGGCACTATTCTTTCAAAGCTCCAGCATGGAACTTTGCCTCTAAGTTTGCTGAGATGCTCTGAAATCCTAGTGATGGACTCACATTTTCTAACAAGAACAGAGTATAAGGGAGATGACCTGCTATGTACGTTCATCTTACAGAAGAATCATACTTAAAATGTTAGGTCGTTGGGTAAAGCTATTCTGTTCTCTCGCCATATTCCACCACTGGCTTGCCAAAAAAACATTCACATTGACAGTGAACCATAGTCTAACATACCTTGCTCTGGCTGAATCTTATAAACTTGAAAACAGTAGAGCAGTTCATGTGTGTAACTAATCAAGAAAGTTCTGCTTGTAATAAAAGGGTTACTCATTCCAGGATCAAGCTAAATATTCATGAATTAAGATAATTAAATATATTTATGTGATAGCAATGTTATGTTTAAAAAAAAAAAAATCTTCTTGATCTCATTTTCCAACACTGTTGCAGATGTTGAACATTATCTACTCTTCAAGTCATGGTATTCCAAAACAGCTCACTGAGAGAAGTAGTGTATTTAAGTACTCTCATGAGTGAGAAGGTCAGATTCAGGCTGCTAGGTTGGAGAATGCAAAAGAAATCCTATAGTGGTATTAAAAAATCTTTAATTTGTAGATACCCTGCAGATGAAATGAACTAATAATAATTAAAAAGCTGGTAAAAGAACATTTATTGCTTTTTTCTTGGAAGGTTTGAATTAGAAGGTTTTTTAAGGAGCTAAATATAGATGGGTTGGTGTCTCTTATTTTAGCTAATTCAGTCTGTGTTTCTTAAAATAGCTAAGGCCTAACAGTTTAGGAAGATATTTAGAGCTATAGTTAGGCATTAACAAGATTTGGTTTTATTGCTTTTTATGTTTTAGTAGAAACCTTAAAATTCCACTATAGTTAAGCTGAACCTTCTTATTCAAGAGAGGTGATACTTTTTAGGTTGCTCAGATACTGACATTGAGAAAGCAAACTAAAAATTTTATTTTTTTTTTAATGAAAGCTATTAGCTGAATAGTAGAACAGCAGGTAGGTAGGCTTTTGACCTAAGTTGATAAAATGTGAAAGATGAGCAATCACAGGTTAAAATATACATAGGTTTCCTAACACAAAGGCAAACCCTCATTTCATCCGTTGTTTTACGACAGAATTTCTAGTAAGTTGGTCAAATGCAGAATCACAATATATTAAAGAACCTCTTTGCCCACAGTTAGTATGGCTATATTTGCTGTTTCAGCAGAATAATTTTGATAGATTCACAGTCTTATGGTGGGTATAACATGAATCTTAGTGAGGGGGCTAAAAGGCTGGGCTCTGTTTGCTTCGGTGTTTGACTTTTGAATCAAACAACTTTCTGCTGCTGTAACAACTAGTTAATACGTTATCTCTCTCTAACTGTAGAAAGAAGTCTTGTTCAGAATGAACACAATTGGCCTTTTCATGCTAATGTTTATGTATATTATCTACTGTTTGTAAATTGCTCTTGAAAGCACATTTAGATATTTTGTTTCCAAGCACACAACACATTACTTATGCCTTTTGCATAAACTTCAATACAGCTGAATAGTCTGGTTTATTTGTTTACTGGATCCTGTATTTTGAATTTTGAATAAATGTGTCTGTAAAATCTTGCGTACATTGTCAGCATATCTGCTGAACAATGCTGTCAGGCAAGGAAGAATCTTATAATCAGATTTATGGTATCTGTCAATGTATGTGTTATGGATAGAGAATTTCCCTGGTTAGCTGAACCCAGGTACCCCAGAGAACTTTAGTATTTTCTGAACTTGATTGAAACTTGACTTGAGAAATTGATGGCGCTGAGCAGTTTTCAGAATAAGGCCCTTTATTTGTGAGAAGACAATTAGAACATAGTGGAATATCTCAGGCAGAAGCAACCTGACATCAAGACATCAGTAGACAGAAGTCATGACGTAGGGCAGTGCTAACATCTGCTTCCTCTGACATATCGTAAAAAGCATCAGAAACATCCTCAAAGCTCCTGACATTGTAATATTTGTCAAATCCCCCTGAAAGTGGAGTTAGCCATACAGTATGCTGAGGGGCCTGGCACCGATCACTGTCACACCGGTCCTGTAAGCCATCCTTCCCAGAGTGGATGACAGCAGAAGAAGCTATCAGAGTGGCTGCACAGTGCTCCTGTGGAGCTGGATTCCTAGCTTGAACAGCTAACAGGAGCTGAGTGTACGGCCAAAAGGCCAAATGATCAGATTGCTTTCAGATTGCTTAGGCTGATTAGAACACAACTTGTTTGTTCTAATTTGAATTTCTATTATAGCTGTTTATTTAACAGTAGCTGAGGTCTTGAGCAGTTTTGTAATATAGACTTATGACCATAAGCCTCACCTTGACATGTTAAATTAAATAGAAAGTGCCAAGCCTGGAAACCTAATATAAAGTTCCATATGTTTATGTGGACTGATGGCTACAAGTGGCACATTTTGGGGGCATGTAAGCCCAAAAAGCCTGCCAAAATTGATAAGTATACCTTTATTATACTTTTTGCCAAAGACCATCTAGGCACATTAGTTTGTTTCAGTCATTCCTGTCAGCCTGTGGCAATAGGCATTTCAGTGCTGTCTCACAGCTGCATATAGAGTACATCCTTCTAGTAACACAGTGTAAAGATCAGAAATAAAATAATATAAAAGGTAACATGAAAATAGTGCTACTATCAATGCAGATAAGCTTAGAGACCATGCCCAAATAATCCTTGATGATAAAAAAATATTCATTTCACTTCATATTGTATTACCTGATTTAAAGCAACATTATTATACTGTAGGTTTGTTGACTTGATAAAGATTTGTTACGTTCTTAAAGCATTAATAATTACTCCTCAGGAATATATTATGATTTCTTCTAGTCCATATGTTGACAGAGATTCTTAAGTGGTTTTCGTTGAAGTCCTATTCTTAGGATAAGTGCACAGGAGATATAAATAAATAAAATAAGTAAATATAAAGTAAATAGTAGATGTTAGAAGAAAATCCTTAAAAATGAAGTAATTTTGAAGACCTGTGGCAGGGAAAAAAACCCAACAAAATCCAAAGAAGGTAATCAGAACTATTTCTTTATGTCCCTTATCTTCATTTCTTCTTGCCCTCAGAGGACTGAGGACAATCTGTCTCCAATTTAGCATAAGAATGTTGGAAGGGATCGAAGACCTTATGGAAGTCCAGGTATGATGAAGTGTAACTCTTTGCTTGTCCACTGATGCAATCATTCCATCGTAGAAGGCCACTAAGATTAGTCAGGCATGATTTACCCTTGGTGAAGCCATGTTGACTGTCTCTAATCACATCCCTGTCTTCATTCTTCAGCTTAACTTCCAGGAGGATTTCCTCCATGATCTTACCAGGCACTGATGTAAGGCTGACTAGTTGGTAGTTGCCAGGGTCCTCCTTATTACCTTTCTTTCTAGAAGCAGGTTTTGTAATTATGTGATTGGCATAATGAAACATGGATAAAGAGTTGACTCCAGGAGAGGGAGCAAGAGGTGATATGGAAAGAGAAATTATTGTGCTATAAGGTAGTCCGAGATCAGCTTTTGAACAGTTCTCGTTTAATGCTGTCATCTTTCGTGGCACTAGTAGAGATACTTGTCATAAAAGTGCCCCCCCTGTTATACCAAAGAGAACATGTTCTAAGGAAAAGGATATTGGGATATCTGAAAGAAAAGGATTAAAATACATAGCATGAAATTCACAGCAGAAACTGCCAGGCTGCTGGGGACTAATTAAGCACTTTTCCCATACACTGAAATGTTATCATCTAGAAGACACAATCAGCTTTAAAGAGCTATTAAGCTCACCTTTTTTGGGTGTCCAGCGAGAGCACTTGGTACCTGCTCAGCTGTCTAGGACTGCTAAGTAGGAAAGACCTAATAAATAGGTGCTTAAATGCTTACATTCAAAAAAGTCAGACAGATGCATGGGTCTGTCAGTGGACTACAGATCATCTGTACTATAGATGGAAAATTAATAACTCCTACTTCAAATGTTAGCTCTGAGTTAGGATAAACACTATCATGTTCCTTCCAACTCTCCGTTCAGTGCTAAACATTAAGCAATACGCATGCCAATAACATGTCATTGTATATCAAACTACTGGTCTGATTATCAATATTTTTAATAACTTTAAATAACATTTATTATATATTAATAACATTTTTGTTTGTTCATTATTAAATTAAATTAAAATAAATTTTAATAACAAATTATTATTATTTGTTACAAATATCTTCTATCATTTTTTTGTGACACGGAGATGATAATTAGAACATCTTGCTAAAATCTGATGTCATAACTTTTGAGTTTTGACAAAGATCACCTCCAAATCTGTGGTAACATTTTGCAGATTGGCTTTTGTTATGGAAAAAGCTGGATCTGTTAGTCTGGAGTCAGAGCTAGCCACACTGATGTGTTTTACAGTTGCTCTAGTATTTTAATGAAATTCCTATCAAGTAAAACAAATAAAACATTGAGTTGGCACTGGTAATACCTAACAAAATAAGATGTGACAATTCCTCTAAGTTTTTTTTTTAAGGTTCTCACTTTTTGAGATTTTTAGTAAAGGCTGGATTACAGCTTGACTGCATATGAAATGCCTGTTGCCATGCAATTTTGAATTACAAACATTTTCTCCAGGTTTTAGTTATATTTTCAATTGTTTTCTCCAATAGATTTGATCTTCAGAAAGTGGCAGAACAAAAGCAATAAAAATAAATTTCTTCAAAGCCTAGAAGCAGGTCTAAACATGAATTTTGTAGGGCTGATGTCTTTTATTTACTTAAAAGTAACTTAATCTTTTCCACTTTCAGATAATAAGAAAAATTCTACTTGAGAAGTGGAAGAAATTAGAATTCAAAACACGCCTGTTTCTGCAGTTGAAGCACAGTCATTTTGTCTAATCATGTCTTATATCTTCATTCTCTTTGACATTATGAATTTTGCACCGAACAGGAAAAAAATGACAAAAGTGCAAAATGTTTCAGAGTGGGGATTCTGAAAGCTGTCATTCATAGTATGCCCTTTCAAATCTCTTCCATTCAAAAACTCCAGCTTTATTGGACACCTGTGGTGTTGAAATTTTCATCATTAAATTTTAATGATAATCTCTAGCAGTTTTGGTATACCTTTATTTTGACAGGAGTGACAAAATATGTCCATTTAAATGCACTTTGTAGTGCTTTTGACATTTATATTTTTAGAAAGTACTATACCAATTTTATTGCGCAGTTTCTTAGCCTTGATTTTTACTTCTGTTTCAGGAGGCTTGTTATTTGCAATGATTTGTATTTATTTAATTCTAAACTATATTTTGGATGAAGTTTGAGTTTCATCAGTTGATATATAATGTGATTAGAATAATGCACACATTATTAGCAGTGTAAAAATAAAGGTCTGGTGCAGTCAATTGCATTGCAAGGGAAGGTTACAATTATGATTGCTTTCATTCTGTATTTATTTATTCACTTATTATTTTGTTTGCTTAACAGGTGTTAGTGGTATAAAGAACTTGTGATTTACTTTTCAAGATGGAACTAAAGGTAGGAATAAATAACCCAGTTAAGAATAGCTCTATATACATTAAGCAATTAGTTCTCAAAGAAGATTGTTTTCTAAGCCAGTGCCATGCCTAGCACCTAAGCAGTTAACATGCTTTCTGCTATACACAGTGAGATCATTTTGCAATCTTTGCAGAGACTTCAAATAGGAAGTCACCTGCATTTCTGTCTGCAATCAGGCAACCAGTTTAATTGGGCAATGGCAGAGCCTTGCAGGATATCCTAATGAGCCTAATTGGTAGCAGGAATCTGACTCCTGGGAGAACAGAGATAGAAACCAGACAGACAAAGAGACAGGTAAAGGCTATGCAGTAAGAGAAATAAGATGGAAGGGCTCTGTCAGGGCTTAGTACTGCTATATATGCTTCTTTGTATTCTTTCTTTTCTTAGTCCTTCTTACCACTTAGTTTGCCAGCTATATGCTCATGGTACTATTGTCTGTGTCTTTCCTGCTATTTGTGTAGTCCTGTGCATAGTTTTGTCCTTATTGTAGCTTTTGTTCCTGAGTGATCTGAGTATGCAGGGAGTCCTAGCTTGAAGGGCTGTCCAGTCTCATCACAAATCTACTTTTGCAACATTCAATGCAATAGGAGGAAGAAAGAAAATATATATCTGATCAAGCTCTGTGTTTCTGAGAGCAAGCATCTTCAGTGTAGTTTGGACCACCTCACTAACAGTGTCCCTATCTTCAGATGTCACAGTTCTGTCATTGAAACTCCTGGCAACAATTGAATTTTAATGAAGGTCTGCTGTGCTATAGAATTTAAATGAGATGTCTGATAAAAGAGATAAAACCTTCTGCATGTCTACCTTATATTCTTAATGCTTTTCTTCTGGTAAAAATAAATAAATAAATGAATAGAGGATTATTTCACAGCTTGTTTTCTACAAGATTTTTCTGAAAAGCTGAAAAATTAGTCTGAGTTGCAAAGCCATTTTCATGCTGACTTCCCCCTGCTTCTGGTAGAACCCAGTTGCTGTACATGCAGTTCCTGTTGCTCTCTGGTTTCCTTACCTTCCCAGAGTGACAGAGACATTTGTTTCTGATAGTTTGAATCAGTGTCAAAGTGTATGAGGCCAGCAGCAAGTAGCTTTGTTGGGCCATCCTTGTCTGAGCAGTTCTGGCACTAAATCTTACCAGGATTTTTGCAGGTGAGCCACTTAATAGTCCCTAATACATGATGATTTATTTGAATGCATGGTACTGAAGACTTTAATAATGCTGTTTGTCCTTTGCTTTCTTTCACTTGCCTGAAACTAGTTTTTTTGCAGCTGTAGAGCCTACCACTATATTTTGTTCAGAGATACCTGTGTACATATCAAAAGAGTGCTGATGGAAAAATGCTCAGTTTGGTGAACGTGTTTGGTCTCCAAAGTAAGTTTTCAAGCTTGAACTGAGCCATGCATTGATTGTGGGGTAAAAGTAAAGGCTGTGTATTTTTAATACATGTTGTGCTTTTCTCCTGTGCAGTATGTGACACTACCTAGGGGTAAAACACTACCTCATGCGTATGTGCTAATGGAATTCCTGCTTTTATGTAACTGCTTTTGGGGGAGTGAAGGGAGCTTGAAATGCACGGTTCTAATTACAGATGTTTGTGTTGCTAACTCTATATATGCATACAGGCATATATACATATACGAAGCACAGATCTAGCTTGCAAACAAAAAATTTTGATCAGTAGTAACATAAACTACAAATATAATGAACTGACAACTTTGTTGCAGAAACCCAAGACTTTTACACAGACTTTTTAGATAGTGTGGATAACCTATACCTAATCATCTGCACCACCAGCTTATTTGGAATATCTTCATATGCTTGCCACTCTAACGCAGGTCCTAGATTTTAAAAAATCAGTACTCATAACAACATACAAAAGGCCTCTGTAAAAGCAGCATCGGAAACAGAGATGTGTCTAAAACACATGGAAAGGGAGTGGCAGCAGCTGGTAGTTCTGACTATAGGATGGAGTTGTTTCAGTTGTGAAGAGATCTGTGCCGTAGCAGTTCTGAAATGGATTACCTGTTCTAAGGGTCACTTAAGCTCATTGTATTCTGCATGCAGAAAGACCCAGTTAGAAACTTGAATTCTACCATGCTCTAGATAATTCAACATGAATTATCACTTGTTACTTGAGTAAGCACATCATCACAGTTCTTAGTACAGGCTACCCTTTGAAAGGTACCTGTGCTTTTACTTGCTTTTTTCCTAAATGAGGAAATGAAATCTATAAAGGGGCAGGTTTAGGAAAGGTTTCACTCAGGTATTTTGATATTTGCAAGGAATTCCACCACCATCATCATCGCCTGCTGATTTTAATATCTCTCTGCTATCATAGGAGGTGTTCAATTTCCTATGTAGATAGCCTAAACGGTTAAATCAAAGTTAGGAAGAGTCTGGAAGGAAGCCAGGGACACCTAGCTGACAACACAAACTGTCAGTGAGATGTAAAGCAGGGTGCGTACGGGGGAAAAAATTGACCACAGTAATCAGTGACTGATTTTAGTACAGTTTTATAGAGTGAGAATGAAATTATCTTCATTCTCTTCTCAGCGCTGACATTGATGATGAGCTGTTACATCCACCAGGCCTTCGCCTTATGTCAGTGAAATTGAACCAAGAGTAATTGGAAGTGGGGTGAAGCGGTACACCAACATTTATTACACTTAATCATATTTACTTATCACTGTGGATCTAGAAGTGAAATCGCTGAAGGAATAGGTTTCACATAGCTTATGAAAGTGTTGGAGGAGAGGTTGCTGCTTTTGCTCTACTAAACAAATTGTAATATATGTGTTAATATACCACTATAATTCTTCTAGTGCTTAACTGTATGCCAAATACTGACTACTCTGTGTACCTCCTAACCTCAGGCAGGCTGTGTTTTTTCCATTTTTGTCTTTTGCTAACACCACACAAACCAAATAAATGAAGGCACTTGGCCAATCTAAACTTCCTCCACTGTGCTGGAGAGGCAGCTGCACAGGATGGTACATCTGACACCTCAGACAGTGGCAGAAGAGTTTAAAATGATTCCTCCAGAGGTAAGTCCCTTCCTTAGACAACCACCTTACTTCTCTGATGAGCCTTGGCTCTTGGTTTCCATAATCTTCATGTGAAGGCTCAGGATGAAAACCTGAAGGTTTTGAAAAAAAAAGATGCTTGCCTGTATGGTGGAGCTGAGTACAGATCAGGTTTTTCTGACAAGCAGCACTGGCATACTGGTTTGCACTGCACACCTCTGCGTATGCAGATACTAACTTACATCAAACTTTATTCAGTCCTGATTTGGTAGCTGTGAGCACCAAGTCAATATCCATCTTCTTGAATTGTGGGAAGATCTTTTTGGTCTTTTAGGTATTCATGCAGGGAAAGCAGAGCTGTCTTCTACTGTGACCTTAAGTTAGTCTGTTTCTGTCGTTGTACCCTTCTGACTTGAGAGTGGTGTGCAAGCTACCCAAATGGCAGGCTTTCCCCAGTGATCCCTCCATGTGTACAGGACGGTGGTCAAGGGAATGTGAGAACTAACATTTGCTGCACTACTGAGGGAGATTCTTGATTGAAATCAAATGTGGAGTGAACACATGTTGGCTGTAGGGTACAGAGTTTGAGGCAGACCTTTCTGGTTTCCAAGTCCAATTTCATTTTTCAGAAGGATCAAGCTGGCTTGTTCAGTTAGGATCCCAGAAGCTAATTGGGAAGTTGCTGTGGGATGACTGCAGAGGAGCAGGCATGCAGGACATCAGGAAAGTGAACCAGCTTCATGTACTTACCAAAACACATAAGCATAAGAAAATAAACACAGCTGTCATTTGATAGAAGGGAACATCCTTTCATTGGTAGTTAATTAGATCAAGTGGACCTGTTTTTACAATGGCTGAAAGTGACTGATAGATTTCCATAGGGGTTTGTGCTGGGGCAGACTGTTCACAACTGATCTGGAAAGGAAAGTGCGGAGTGAGGTGACAAGGTTTGCTGATAATGCTAAATTTATTCAGAATATTAAGTAAGGAATCTGAATCAAGAACGCAGGGTGCATTTTGTGAAACTGACTGGTGATAAAAGGGCAAGAAAGATTCACTTTTGACAAATGCAAAGTAATGCTGGTTGGAAAAACAATCCATCTCTACACTTACAGTGAAGATCTTTAAATTAGTTATTACTATTCAGGAGAGAGATCTGAGTCATTATATAATTTCATCCTGAAAACATCAGCTCAGTGTTTAGTGGTGACCAGAAAAGCAAATAGAGTTTTGAGAACTGGGAAAAGAATTGAGAGGAAAGGAGAAAATATCATTATGCTGCTGTATAAATCCATGTTGTCCTCACATCCTGAATACTATTTGCAGTTCTGTTTATAATAATAAAATATTAGAAATGGAAAAGGTACAGAAAAGGGCAACAAGTATGATAAATAGTGTGAAATGGTTTCAGCATAAGAAAAAGTGAAACAGATTTGGGTGCTTTGGACAGAATATGAAACAGATAATGAGCACCATGGCAGTAAGTGAATAGGAGAATGGTTATTCATTCTTTCTCATGCTGCAGAAACAAGGCAGAGCAAATGAAATTTTAAGCAGATTTAAGTCAAAGAGTAAGAAACAGGTAAGGGTTTTTTTCCACGTAAATTGTTATTAAATTGTGCAAGTTACTGCATGGCGCAATATGTATGACAAAAGTTTAGGTGAGTTAAAAATCAATTACTGAAATCTATGGAAAAAATATTCATTAAGTGCTGATAAAAACAAAGTGACTCAAAGTCCTCGAGTTGTACATTGCTGTTATCTCAGAGGAAATTTAGGAGTAAAATATCACAGGATATCTGTCCTTAACTCCCCCCC
>JAVJGJ010000037.1:66110028-66131493 GCA_035590215.1 Microhierax caerulescens | reverse complement strand
ATACATGCTCTCAGACACAGGATACACAGGTAGGTCGGCCTTTGCCTGACCCAGTGCAGCTGTGCTCATGTTAAGGCCTAATCACCCAAACCTGTAACTCACAACACAGGACAGCATAACCAGTGATTAAATCTGGTTTTAGAGCAGAATTCAGCTTGAAGTAACTCAATCTCTTAACAGAAACTAACCACTGAGCTCAAAAAGAGTAAAATACTTCTGTGGTGTCCTGAGACTACAATGGATTGTGAATCTGCAGTAAAAATGATAGATTTCATGTGTAAAACTCTTTCTGTTAAACGCTACTCCAGCCTCTCTTTTTATTTTTTTTTTCCTTCTTCTTTTTTTTTTCTTTATCTTCTGAGCAAGACAAAGAAGTGGTATACAAACTTGGCAGCAGTTGTGTAAATACCAAACAAAAAGAAAAAAAAATCCTTACAAGAGAAAAAATTATATTTCATTGTAGCAGTTCAACAAACATTGTATGTAGAGTAGTGCTGTGAAAAATATATGCAAGTCTCAAAGGTCTAAACAGATACATTCAGACATTTCTCTTTAAGCTCAGGAACCAACAGTTAGAGGTGATTTTTCTGCACTTATTTGTTCTTTGCAAGCTGTCATATCATGTGCTGGAACTGGGAAGAGGAACGAATTTCTTTTCAGTTTAGGATGAAATGACAGCTCCAAAGAAGAAAGGAGATAGAAAGTTCCCACTGTGAGTCCAAAGATGAAGAAACTGGCCTCCAGGAATAAAGCAAAGAGCTGGATCAACTGAGAAGCAAGGAGTACATGGTTTTCAGAAAGACTTAAGAGCCACTGAATCTGTACATTCTTTGCTGAAGGGCATTTCACACCCCAATATCAGTTTTACTGGGAACAAAAGCTTTTATTTAGATATGTCCTTAAAACCTGAAGGGTCCTAAAACTCTTTCCAAACTCTTCCATGACAATGGAAAAGGTACTTGGATGTGTAACCACACAGTCACCTTAGATGGCCTCTTGCACTTTGGATGGCCTCTTAGCTGTCCCTTCTGGACTTGGGTCTATCCTGTGTTGTATCTGCTGCCCCTGGTCCCCTGAAGTTCTGCTAGTTGTTCGCGTTTTGGGTACCTTAGTCCCACCCTTCATGTTACATCTGTGTGATACAGAAAGTGCTTTTGGAATATGAAGAAGTTCTGTCTACATGCGCTTATCTCACAGATCTTAACTGTGTTGTCAGTTTTCATACAGGATGGACTTTAACTTGGAGTGATAGTTTGTCATGCAGTAAGCCTGCCCACTTAACAATAGTGGAATATATGATTCTTTGGGGATTGAACCAGCATGGTTAAAATGTTCATGCTCCGGAGCTGACATACCAACAGAGTTCCCAATGGCCTTGGAAGGTCTTGGCTCAAGTGACTTTGGGGAGGTAAAGCATATCAAGGCATTTTTCTAGAGTTAAACTGATTAAGCACTCCACATAAACATAGCCAGAGGCATAGAAAGATGCCAGAAGTTTTTGGAAAGCACAATTTATCCCTCACACACCCCTCCAACTGAAGGTAGTCTTCACCCCTTTTCTTTCAAATACTCTTGACCAATGTGCACAAACACTCTGGTGATGGATGTTTTTATAAAAGATTTTGAAAGAAAGTTACACTTCCATAGTGTCATTAACTTTTTTATTTTTAGTGGTACGTATAAAACCCAACAAATTATCACAGAAGTATCCAAAAATACATTTATTATTTAAGCATGTCCTTCTGTACTAAGGATTACAAGTGTAAATTTAAGAAATGTGATTAAAATTAAAACATAAAATTTCACAATGGTTCCTGAACTTTCCTATAAAGCTAACAAAGCCTATTTTAAAATTACAGCAAATCAACCATACCCCAGCAGAATGCATTAACTTCAAAATGCTGAAATTAAGATTGGTGTCAGGGAATCAGCAAACAAGAAGGCTGTGGTATTTGAGGTTCTCTAGAAAGGTATATCAGATACTAATTTATTTGAATTTTGTGTCCAAATGGCTTTTGTCAATTTCCAGTATTTTAACAATTAAATTCAGCCATAAATAATCTTAAGTCTTTTAAATTACATGGAAGTTATGAATATATATTGTGAATTCTGCTAAAAAAGATTTGTAATACTATTAAACACATAAATTTCAAATACAACAAACTAGGCAGATGGCACTGCATCTCTTCAAAATTAAATATAAATGAAAGTTTTTTCCTGAGCTGAGCTTCTATCCTGTCTGTCTCCCAATACTTAAACAATATGTCATTAATGGAAATAAAAACATTCTTCAGTTTTTTTCATTTTTCAGGATTAAATCTATTGTTGCAATGTAATCTTAAAGAACTATTTCCCTTCTTGGAGCCAAAGCCACTTTTTTTTTTTTTTTTAATTATGTCTTTAGATAGAATTTTCTTTTCTGTGCAGTTGTGTTTGGAAATATGGAGAAAAAGAACATTCTTACAGTTGAGAAGGTTCCTTATCTTTTTTCTCCATTTTATCTGCATTTTGCTACAGAAAAAATAAGAAATAAAAATATATTTTCCCTAGGAGATTCTAAAGTTTCCCTTTTTTCAATATCATCTTATTAATTTGTCCAGGTTTCCTCTTTGCCCCTGTTGTTGGCATATCACCATGATGTTTGAAAAAATTCATAGGGAATATAGCTTCAGCAGACACAGGTGTAAATTGTTTAAATCTTACATCAGGTAGATAAGGAGTCCCCTGTAATAACTGAACTTTGCTAAAAACTGTCTAAGGGAGAAATGTACATCTTTCATCATAGTGGTTTTTATACTTCATACTTTTTTCATATATACCTCTTTATAACAATCAGGAGTAAAATAATAAAATAAAAAAAAAGCATTAGAAAACCCACCATCAAGCAGCCATTACAATTTCTGTGTTATTAATATTTTAAAAGCATTATGCACGCTCTAGAGTAAGAAAGAAGGGAAATTAATTGAGTAACAGTTCTTACAACTTTGAATTCCAAAAGTATACATTCAGATAATGGACTTTTTACTCTGAAGATTGCAGATGACTATGTTGGATTGATAGTTCAGTGTTTGGGGTATTTTTTTGGTTTGTTCTGGAATTTTTGGTGGTTTTATTTTTGTTGTTTCTTATTATTATTTTAATCATCTTGCAACCTGAACCCAGAAAAAAACTCTCATGCAGACTAGATATCTATGTAACACAAGCATACACTGGGAGTGAGAGAAATGTGGAAACATGTGGAGAGGTAATGCATCAGCTGAATGGTAGGAGCATGTATCCTATATTAAACTTGTTTCCTCTGCTTCAAGATATGCTTGTGCCAAGGAGGAATCAAATTCAAATCACCGTCATGCTTGACAATGTGCTGCTGCTTCATCTCTTATGAGAAAGTAGGTTCTATAATAAATAACCTGTATAAATATGAGCCAAAGATTTTCCTATAAAATGCGCTTATTTACTAACTGGATAGAGTTACATGTCTTCCAAAATAATATATAATTATTCTTCATTACGTATTTTCTTATAAGAAGGGTTTTGTTATTACACTTTTTGATATTTCAGCATGAAACTTTTCCCTCTGCTCTTACCTTCTATGCATAATTAATAATGTTTCTACAGAAAGAAATTTATTTTCTCCTGTCTTGATTTATTTCAGTAATTTCTAGTTGCTCTTATTTATCCATCCTAAGATCATGAAATAATTAAGGGTGGAACAGATTTTTGGAGTTCTGGTCCAATTTGCTTCTCATTGCAAGGCTAATTTCAAAGATAGATATGATTGCTTGCAGCTATTCTTTTTAATTTTGCTAAACATCTCTAAGAAGGTTCTTGTTCCTTCTCTATTCTTTCTATTCCATTGAAGGTACAGGACTTTGTATTTGGCTTTGGTGAGTTTTGTGAGGTTCCTGTCAGCCCTTTTATCCAGACTATAGAGATCCTTCTCGTTCATTTTCAAGCTCTTCATCCCAGTTTTAGTAGTCATGACAGGCCAGTCAACCTCTGTTGAATTGCGAGCAAAGTCACAGGGTGAGTCCTCTTGAAAACCATTTCTGGCCACTGAAGGAGAAAGTGAATGAGAACAGCCAGAAAGGATTTATCATACCTGATGAACTTGACTACCTTCTGTGATGAAATGACTAGTTTTGTGCATGAGGGGATGGCAGCGACTGCCATCTTTAAATTTAACAAGGTTTCTAACATGGTCTCCTGCAGCATCCCTTGTCTCTGTGTTGGGATGTTGCAGTGCTACACTCTAGATGGGTGGACTACCAGAGAGGTGAAAAGCTGGCTGTATCAATGGGTTCAAAATGTAGTTGTTAATGGTCATATTGTACTTAAATGACATTTAGAAGTGGAGTTCCTCAGAAGGTTTATCCTGAGACCTATCCTGTTTAATAATTGCATCAGTGGTGTTGAGGAGGAGATGTAATGCACCCCTACCAAGTTCTGAGTGACAGAAAACTGGGGAATGCCACTGATAATGCTCAGGGGCAGAGCTGCTGTTTAGAGGGCTCTAGGCTGGCTGGTGTAATGGATCAACAGGAACTACATCAAAAACAACAAGGGCTAATGTAAACTCCTGCACTTGAGAAGCAGCCCCCTAGAGTAATACAGAGAGGGACCACCTGGCTGGCTGGGGAGCAGTTCTGCTTGGAGCCCTAGAGACCGAAGAGTTGAACATAAGCCAGCTATGAATCCTGGCAGCATAGGTGACAAACTGCAGTCTGGGCCATGGGAACAGGAACTTTGGGCATGTTCAGCCTGGAGATGAGATGGCTTTGTGGTCACCTAGCAGTAGCCTCCCAATATGCAAGAGGTAATTACTGAGAAACCAGAGCTTGGTTCTTTATTGAGGTGCACAGCAGGATCAAGACAATTGGTCAAAAATTAAACAGGACATCAACATTTGTCTTTATTGAACATCATAAGGTTCTTGTTAGCCGACTCTTCCAGCCTATCCAGGCCTTCCTGAAGGGTGGTTCTCTCTTCCAAAGCATCCGCTTCTCCACTGAATTTGGTGTCATTGGCAAACTTCATCAGGGTACACTTGATCCCATCATCCAGATCACTTATGAGGATATTAAACAGCGCTGGGCCCAGCACTGATCCCTGGGGGACCCCACTTGTGGCAGGTTGCAGTTTGACAAGGAGCTGTCTGCCACCACCCTGGGGTGCCGCCTGGCAGCCACCTCACCACCACCACGCAGACCACTTGTCTAGGCCGTGGTGCATCAGCTTCTCTAGGAGGAGCCTGTAGGTAACTGTATCAAAAGCCTTGGAGAAATCCAGGTAGATGATTTCAACTGCTCACCCAACATCAACCCAGCAGATAACTTTGTTGTAGAAGGCAATCAGGTTTGTCAAGTACAATTTGCCCTTGCTGAATCCATGCTGGCTTTCCCCAGTCGTGTCCTTCATTTGTCTAGCGAAAGCTCCCAGGAGGATTTGTTCCATAACTTTCCCAGGGACTGAGGTAAGACTGATGTGCCTGTAATTTCCTGGATCCTCCTTTAATCTCTTCTTGTAGATGGGAGTGACAATAGCTTTTTTCCAGTCTTCTGAGATGTCCCTGATGCCCATGACTTCTCAAAGATTCTGGAGAGCAGCCTCTCAATAGCATCAGCCAGCTCTCCTAACACCTTTGGGTGGATATTGCCAGGTAACACTGGTTTGCAGATGTTTTAACTAGATATTGAGAGGTAGGAAGAAAATCACTGTTAGGACTGTCAAGTATCAGGACATGCTGGTCAGAGAGGGTGTGCAACCTTTGTCTTTGGAGACAGTTGATACACAACCAAATAAGTCCTGAACAACCTGGTCTGAATTCAGAGATGACCCTGCTTTTAGCAGGGCATTGGAGTAGAGAATTACTGTCTCCCTTCCAACCTGGGTAATTCTGTGAATCGGTGCGGGGTGCTGGATACGAAAATCTTGTATTTCTAGCTTACCTGTCTTGCAAATGGAAGAAAATCCCTAAAACTATGACTAGGACAAGTGTGCTTGCTATCTCTTTCAGTAGTATCCTTTAAACAAATCCTGTTACCATAAAAAACCCCAACACCGAAAAACTAAAATAACCCCAACCAAACAAAACCTCTTAAAAATTGGTGGAGTAACAGTAGTGCATAGGCTACTATTTTGCTTCATGCTACCAGTATCGTGTCACTGTTTCCTTGTGTTCCTGTCTGCCTGCACTTTAAGAGCTAACACACTAGATTTGTAGCATATTGAGCTAATATGGATCCTTTTTCCAGCATTGGTGCTCTTAGGCAGTTCTGTTAATAATAAAAAAAAAAAAAATCACATCTGAAATTAAACCTCTTCAGTGTAGCTGGAATAAAGTCCTACTGCAGGATAACAGTCTGTGTGTTTGAATTAGATTAACAGGTTCACAAGGATTGCTGACAAAGTTCAATGAAAAAAATAAATCATGATACAAATGGTTATATGTGTATTAATTTAAAGTCCAGTAAAGTTGAGACATTGTAAAGCTCAGCTTAGGGTATGAGATTGTTTAAGGGAATTTATAAAGAGCAGGCAAAGCTTCCCAACAATTTGCAGCAAGCAGTGAAAAACATCTAACATAATTTAGAGTTTTGTCTTTCATATACTAAATTTTGTTGGTACACCACCATTTCCTTGCAAGCCCTGAGAAGGATTCAGAGGGTGGATATAGAGGAATAAACACAGGGCCTGTGAAGGTTATTGAAATTTCTGACATAATGTTTGTAATTTCTGGGCTCAAATCTGATCTCCCAAATGTAAGCATCTACTCTATAACTGAAAGGCATGATTCCAGCTTTGGATATATCCGTGTATGCTGCAGGTGTGCTAGTGAATGCTGTGTCATCTTAGCTGTGGATGCTAAGGGAAAAAAGAACAGTGGTATAAATTTAGTGTAAGGGTGGAGGTAATCACTGCTGCTGCACAAAATAAAACAGGTCACCTAAACCAGCTGTTGCAGCACATCGGTATGTAAAAATATTCTTGTGGCACATGCTTGTCACCATAAATTTGTTTGTGGGTCGTTACCACAAATATAATTTTTTCCACTGTTGGATCTTTGTCATGTACTAGCAGATTTAATAGCTCTAGAGATCAGCATCTTATTTGGGTTAGAAATTATAAATGTGGAATGGATTATTATTATTGATTTAATTTCTGTATTTACATATCTATGACCTATTTTTTCTGAATAGGTGTGGTAACAGACTCCATATGGGCAAGTGATTTTTGAATGGAAACCTCAGGATGTATTTTTAGCTTACCACAAGACAGAAGTACTTGCTAAATTAACTAAAGAGTATCCTGCTGTTTTACTATGGTCTTTGCCACATTGTCTCCTCTAGTTCATTGTAGTTACCCCTGGTCAAGCCCCTCAGGCAGAATGATTTGGGAAAAAGGGTGAACTTTCTCCTGACTCTTAGTGTAACAGCTGTAAGTACATGCAGCACAGAGGGTGCAGCCTGAAAAAGGAAGTCTCGTGGAGTACTATATAATGTTATCTTAAAAAAAAAAAAAAATTAAAAAAAAATCTGTAAATTATGTATATAGTGGGTCAGATATTTTCTTCGTATTTCTTTCTGTTAGTTCAGGAATGTAACTTTTACATGTAAAGTACAGTTGCTGCTATGCTTGCAATAAAGAGTATATATTTTAAACTGTGTTTAAAATACCTTGGTTGTATATTTTTGTCACTGCAGTGCAGAAACTACCCAAAAAGCTAAGTGGCTTATGCTGAGATAAATCAGAACTACTTCTGGATTGTCTCTGCAATACTGTAATCATTGGATTGGCATCATGGAATCATGACGATTCCCTGTCATGCTGGGTAATATTGCCCCGTTGTGTAGCTAAGTTTCCTCCACTATCAGTCTAGTGATTAACTCTTGCCTTGTGGCTGGAGGTTATTATGGTGTTGTGTTTGTATAGCACTTAGCAGAAAAGGATCACTGACAGAGGCGTAAGGAAAGATAAATGAGCCTTTAAAGATGTGAAATGCTAGATGTTGGTACTATTGATGATGGTGGGGAATAAGGGCTTTCTGCGAGTTAACTGGGAAGGACAGTTCAACAAAGACTTCTTGTTTTCCCCTTCAGTTTAACTTATATTTAGTGGAACCTATTGATTTACCAAAATAACTCATATGGTCTTGTTTATATACCAGTTGGTGCACTTTCTGTGCATCTGCTTTACTCAAACTTTTATAAAATCTAAACATTAAATTTAAACAATAATGTAATCATATGGCCATGTCTGTGGTGATATTTTTTTTTGCACCCATTTATGAACTCTTTTAACTTCAGTTATTTTCTGTCTGGAAGAAAAACATATTTATTTTTTTTTTCCCCTACTGGAAACCTGTTATTTTAAGATAAATTAGTGGTATTTCTAGATAATAAAAGCAATATAAATAGATTTATTGGAACTTTTTTTTTTTTTTTGTACACTTCCTGTGTTAGAGTTCTGTCACACCACTAAGCTAGTTGTGTATTCCAAGTTCTCCACAACATTTCACTCCATGGCAAGTTATCCCAAATAGCTGTCATAGGCTGGACAATATCAGCCTGTGATAATATCAATGTGATATTCCACATCACCCTTGTTTTGAAGATAAATATTTCTATGTTAATTGGACAGATGAAGAATAGTATTACATGTAAGTGTAGGATGAGATTATACCTTCCAAAGAGACGAAGCCTGAAAGGGCCCTGGGGCTTTAGAAGGGATGGGAAAGAAGATGAGTGTATGTGATATGCTGATAAACTCAGACACAATTACTGGTGATTAAGACTCTGTATCTCACAATTAACTGTTTGCTCAACAGAGTATTAATTTCTCTCTGAAAAATGGTTTATTAAAATATGACTGAAGAATACTAGCAAAACAGTGATAAGAGGTCAAACATCTGGTGAGATTGCCCAAAACAGAGGACAAAGTCTGTGGAGTACTTTCTGCTAGAAAGAAACAAGACTTTCCAATTAAGGCATAGATACTTACTTTATCAAACTTTATTCACGTATACACCATTTATACAATTCAGTAACAGTTTCTGAAAACCTGTTTTTCATGTCTAACCTTAAGGACCAAGGCCCTTAAAATCCTTTTGTTCTCTAGAACAAAGTCTTCTCTTGTGTCCTGCTGTACACCACCTCACCTCACCTCCCTCCACCTGCACCCATCTTTGCTGCACTCTCTTTAGAGGACTGTCAGGATTTACAGAGAGAAGCTGCAGGCTCTTGCCAGGCATGAATCTCTGCTCTCTTTTGCCTGCAAAGCAACCCAGTGGTCAATCCTTTGTGCTTCCTTCCAAGCAAAGGTCCTTAGGCTCCTTCTTAGAAGCTTTAACAGAGCTCAAAGCTTAGGTTTTACAAAGATCTTTATCTAATTGCTCTTTCCAAATATTGTTCTTTGTCTGTCAGGAAAAAAGAAAAGGGGGGTGGTGGAAAGGAGAGATTTTTTTAAGAAGAATTTTGTCATAAACTTTTAGTTGTTAAGTAAGGAAATCCATTTTGGAAATATTGTTAGTTAGGCTATGACATCCCTTAATTATCAAGCCTATGGCATTTCACTGTTTTATGCAAGGGTGTTTGTGTTGTCTACATTTCATTTTCCCATTGTAACTGCAGAAAATCTGAAAGTAAGCAAAAGTTAAAATGTAAATGCCATGGTCTTAGCTGTAATATTAAATGTTCCCCATGGTTTTACGATTACCCTTTACAGAATCTGTTGATGCATTTTGGTAAGCACAATATTAAAAATTCGCTTAGCAAAAATCCCCTTAGTAGAACCTGACAGACAGTAAGGTCAATAAAGTTTTAATCAATGAAGGAGAAAATACTCTTCTTCCAGATGGGTACCATAGAACAATACTTGTATGAAATATTTATGATTCACTTCAGAATCTCAAAGTCTGAAATGTAAGTAAAGTTTGGTTTTTATTTCTAAAGTAAAATTTGTTCAACCTCAGAACTGCTGTGATAGAAATGCTAGTCTTGTTACTGGAAGTATATGATTTAGTATTTGACTGAACACCAAGTTTGTTATTGAACGTTCTTGTGTTCATAACCTGCCATCACTTTTTAAAAAATCATAATTGTATTTATTGTATGTGATGGTTCTTCAGGTATCCCTGTGTCTTTAAATTGTAGCTTTTGTTTGGACGATATGCAAGTCTATATTTACTGTTGGTAAAGGCATCATGCTGTCCCTAAGGTTTTTTTGTTCTAACAGGTTTGTTGCATTAGAATTGTTCTAATAAGAAAGTATTGTTTGCTTCACTGTGTGGCCTGTAGCCTGTGCTCAGGCAATTAAAAAAATCTGTAATGAAGACAATTCTTAATTTAGAGAAATTCCCTCCTGAGTACTGATCCTGCTACCTCACCCATTCTTAAATTCAGACCGAAGGAGGAGGAAAGCCAGGAAAACTGGCATCATGGATGGATGAATGACTTCTCTTGCATATTCCCAGCCCAGTGCAATAACTCTGCCTCCTATTGTGAACCTTTAAGTGGTCTGGTCGCAAGAACAGGAGTATGGACTGCCTGATACTTCTCTATTCCCAGCAGAGGAGTAAGTGAAAACTTGCCCAGACCAAGCCAAATAACACCAGTGGCCATAGCTATATTCTGAGTCTGCAGACAAAACCACCTGGAGAATATCAAGTTGGCTAGGTAAGTTAGTCACTCTTATAACATGGATACCCAAGAAAGCCTGAATGTATTCTGCATTCATTTCTGCTACCATTTTAACACTTGCTAATTAACAATTAATGTAGCCATTAATTAACACCTACAGCAAGCTTCTTAGCCACCATACTGAGAGTTTGAAAGCACTGAAACATGATTTGTGGTTTTGAGTTCATTATGAACTCTGAATAATTAATCTTGTTTTCAGGAAACTGCTGTTTTGTGCAGAGAAACTTAAAGTACAGGTGTACAATGAGTTGAATTATCAGATGTATTAACATATTTTAAATCCAAAATATATTGTTTTAACTCTGTGATGCTAAAGGTGATTGAAATATTTAATTGGGCATTTTTTTGTTGTTATATTAATGCAGTAAGTTTAGGAATGATGTTTGACTTTTTAAGAAAGTAGCGTGGATGAGTGTGCATAATATAAAAGATAATATAGAATGAGTGATTTTGTATCAAATTATTATCAAAGCAATAAAAAATGCACAGAAGTTATAAACCTGTCTGTTAACCATAATTGGACTATTACACTTACAATCATATAGGTTTAATTTGCTAAATTGTCTATTAAAATAACCTGAATTAGTATTAGTAATGACAAAATTGTCTTTCCTGAGTTGGAATGGATAAAATTTCAACACTGTTTTTATTAAACTCATAATTTATTTAAAAAAAAATTGGCAGGTTTGAGTATTTTGCATAAAATTCACATAATTAGTTGTGTTACCTTAAAAACAAACAAACAAACAAACAACTCTTTAATTGTTTCTTTTCTTTACCCCTATTTTAGTTTTAGAATTCAGGAAGGAGTGGTTTTGATGATGGTGTTTTGCTTTTTTTCACAACATTGAGACATAGATTTAATGTATTTTTAATTAGTACGTTATTATTCTGTTGTCCATTCCATAATTTTGTCTACATTGATTGGCACTGTCGCTGTATCCTATTGTTCATTCAGAGCACATGTAAATACACCTGAGTATGCTTAATTGCATTTTTTCCTGTCAAGTCTTTCATTTTCTCACAGGCAATTTCAGGTGATGGGTCTGGGGAAAGCCAGAATCCTAATCTTCTCCCTAGCCTGCATATTTGTTGCTGTCTACTACTGAACGCAGTCCACACAGTATATCACTGTTTTACTGGGAGATATGCTACTTGAGGCTCTGTCGGCATAGGTTTTAAAAACAGGCAGATCTTAATTCTAACCATACCTATTGTGATCTGAATGCTTCTAGTTTATGTAATGAAACTGTACTGTGGCCACCAGAGTCTGATATAATCGCATATTCTGTGGCCTCAATTCTAGTATAATTCTATAGAGAAAATTTGCAGGTCAAAACTTGTTAGAGCTCTGCAATTCCCATCTTTTTCTTCTGCTCTTCCTAAAATGTGTTATTAGAGTCAGTTTCTTCGTATGTAGTAAAGTTGCTCAACCCTGCCAGAGCTGATTGGTGCCATCACGTCTAGTAGATTGCGAAGGAAGGAGCCAGCTGTGTCTGTCTCTCAACAGAGCTAGCCACCTGCTCCCTCTCCTCCAGTTGAGCTTATTTTATGTTATTAAACTGTCTTACACTGCCATGGAGTAATTCATGAATCAGTGTTCCCTGTTGTAAAAACTGTGGTTGTAGATCAAAAATAATCATGGCAATCAACTCATTCATAACATGTGGATTTGAAGATTTTGGTTGTAGTAATGGAGACTTTGCAGCATGCTTAGACACCTGCAGCCTTCCTAAGCGACGAGATCCTTGGAAATACACAATTTGAGTTCACTATTCCCTGCACTGAACACACACTGAGCAGAACAGATGGGTTTCACATTGCTCCGTGAGACCTTGCCCTTGCTATCCGTGTAGCTGCATTCCTCTCTGCAACTTTAAGTCAGTGATAGCTTAATTGATTAAAGCAATGAAAACAGCAAGTAACAGGAGACTTGCCTCTGCTTCAGACCGAACCTTCACCAAAGTGAAAATCACACAGTAAATAACACATTTCACAGATGTGGAAATTAATACAAAATCCGATGTATTGCTTAAGTTTTTGTCAAGATTTCTTTCCCAGATGCAACAGTGTTACAGGCTGAGCAGACAGTTCCTCATAAATTTAATATTGCCTAGAACCTTTCCATATAAACTTTATTTTGATTATTTAGGATTTTACTTTGAAAGAAAAAATATCTTTGGAGGCATATCTTCCTTGCTTATTTACTGTCTTCCCTCAGTTTTTTTTTCTTTTCTTCAATTCCTTTAAAAAAAGACAGACGGAAAAAAGCTTAAATTGGGAAGAAATAATTCCTCTAATTTCTCAAAGTGTACCTAAAGCCAGCATTCTCACAAGCTGTTGAAAACCTACTGTTGGCATGTGAAAATAGAGCCTGTTTTGAGGCACTTTTCAACTAAGCATTTTTCAAAGCTAATAATTTCTCTCACTAAAATATGTTAATACTGGTTGCCTCTGACAAATTTTGTCAACTGGGTTCATGCTGGAATTGCTAATCAAAGTCTGAGGGGCATCCTGCTCCTAAATAACCGGTACCTTGTTGCCATACTGACATACAGAAAGCCTGAGTTACCTGTCAAAAGTATTTACTTTTCTTTCCCTCAGATGGTAGAACCACATCCCCAGGCTTCTTAAATCTTCTTTACCTATTAGAAGAATATGTACTGGAAACCAGAATGAGGTAATGACTTATTGTCAGATATTTGCTATTTTGTGGCACCACAAGTTTTCAAAAAGTCTGATGATCTTACCTAGGGAAAATATGAAGTATTATTAACTATGTGTAACAGTAGCTAAGAAATTCAGGTTCAGAAATAAGAAGTCTGGACTTTACCTGTGGAAAAAGGAAAAAACCCAAACAAATAAACAAACCCCCAAATTATTCCTCTGCTAACATCGATGGTCTTTGAAGTCTATTTGGAATGGTAAGTATTAATTATTTTTTATTTCCTATGAAACATTTAACACTTTGATTTTTTCCCCACTCTGATTTGAGCTTTTTAATGTTTACTCAGTTATATCTTTTTTTTTTCTTTTTTTTTTTTTTTTTTTACCTGCTGAATTATTGCATACAAGGAGTTGGCTGGTCTCTATAGCTTTTCAATAAGCTGTACCAGGAAACTTGACTCCTCTGGTATTAAGTGAAGGAAAAGGATTTGACAGGTTTAGATATGAAATGAACAGTGACTTTCCTCTGCAAACGTGTCAAATTAAAGCAGGCGGGGTGAGGAAAACTGCTACGGTATGTCAACTTTTACAGGCTTTGATTTATTTTTAATCATGCAGTGCACTTTAGGAAGCCTGAAGATGTGCTCATTCACAGCCCAGGTCTCATGGTGTGCTGTATTGTTCAGGTACTTCTTCTAAGTTTGGTGCAAGATGGGATCATGACCTAGAACTCCTGTAAATAGCAATTACCTCTTTGGAAAGAGAATTATTAAAGTTTAGTTGAATGTCAGCAGACTATTCACTCCTCTCTCTTCCTCCCTTCTGTAGCTTACTTACACTTCTTAAACACACATCCTCCTAAAGTTTTTCTATTGCCAGCTCTCTTCATTATCTATCTCTTTTATTTATTTGTTTATTCATGATGCAGCACATAGGGTAATGTGAAAGCATAAGGTCTTAGTAAACTACCACATAAAAACCTAGTAATTTCAAGTTCAAATGAAAAAAAAATGCTGAATAAAAAATGTTTAAATACTTAACTAAAATTGTTTCAGAAAAAAACCCCAGGATCTAAAATAAGATGGTTCCACCAAACAGGGTTCAAAATGAGAACACAGATAATTCAGCCAGGAAAAATATGGATTTTTTCTGGTGAAAATTATTGCAGTAAATCTCCCTATCTCAGTTTTAGGAAAGAATTTGATACTAGAAATGCAGACTGGACAAGAGCCTAGCTAAATGGCAGATTACATTTGGTTACACCAAAAAAAGAGAATAAAGTAAGAAAAACATTTTTCAGTGTTGCCACATTAAAATGTCTTGATATTGATGTTTTGACATATTTTCATTAATGACCTCAACATAAAAGTTAGAGGGCTATGGTGAAATTTCTTGAAGACCTGAAGCTAGACGGCCTCAGCATTAAGAACAAACTATGTCATCTGGAAAAAATCAGTTATAAATTAAATAAAATTGAGCATTTCCAAACTCAAGACTAAGTGCTTAAAGTCTGAAATAATATTTCTGTTATGAAGTGACAGAACAGAGGAGGACCAGTGTACTCATTGACCTGTGATCAAGCAGTGATAACAATCTCTCTGACAACATCTCCCTGGAGCCAAGGTAAAGAGCTCCACAGACAGTGAGATGGAACCTCACAGTACAATCAAGTCTACTTTTTGATATTTTTTATTTATTATTGTCTCTGTCTCTAAAGAGTTTTATTACTCTGTGGGAGCTACAAAATCAAATTAGGTAACTTCTGAAATTCCTGTATCCCCATATCTGATGGGCATGAGGAAAGACCCTGGTCCAAGGATCCAGTTGTCAAGCTCCAAGGGGAATAATTTTCTAGCAAGTAAGTTGCAAAGTAGCCATATGCATGATTGTCAGGAGCATATGACAGAAGGATGTCCTGGGGTGGCAGGGTGAAGCTTCAGACCATGATGGGAATGGAGCAGGAAAGGGGAAGTATATCAATCCATGTTTCAGATGGAACAAAACTGTGCAGAAACACCTAAAATAGCAGACATGTACATGGAGGAGATGGAAAAAAAATAGTGAAGAAACCTATGTAGGCAAAGAAAGTCCAAAAGTATACACCTCTTCATTCAAGATGTTTTGGAGGGAAGCTTTAGAAATGCTTACTAAATTAATTGTCCAGTGAAATGATTTCTGGACAACAGCAATCCTTGTGGACTCAGTCACTGTGAACTATGATCTGGAAGAGCAGCTTAACCTCTGTAAATCTTGAAAGGTGAACACATATTAAGACAGATAGCATTAGTGAGATACCTTAGATACTGCCTAGCCATTCTTTAGGTAACACTGTGAGGATTACCGCATTTTATCGTGTTACAAGCCAATGTATATAAGGAGCTTAAATGAAAATGGTGTTGAAAACAAGAGTAAAACCAACTCTTCTTTTAGTGTTACATGAATGCCTCTGAGATCGTTATCCCCTACTGAATCAGTTTCTACTCTGAAGTGCTGTATTCTTGTGTTCCTGTCTAAAAAACCCTCATGTTTAAAGATATATGTGAGAATAGTTTTGACACCTTGAACAGAGGATCATAATTTATGATCTATTAGGCAGAAGAAATGTGGCAAAATACCATATGCCATCAGGAACAATGAACTTGTTTAAACAAGAAAGCATCTGAACTGTGTGCAAGTCAAATTCAGTGTGTCCAGATAAAGGTCTTTTGCCCAATTCTCAGCTACAATTTGCAATAAAGAAGGAAATACACCATTGGGGCAAGTGAGCTGTTTAACTGCTTCGATATAAGCTACTCTTCTCAATAATTTCAGCTTGGAGAGGAGCTAATAGTACAGCACATATCCCTCAAATGTTTGCTATGGTCTGAAGAATAAAAGCTGAGTCAGTGAAAAGCTATTGATAAAAAAACCCAACCCATACTACCTCAAAGTTGCTTGTTGTTTTTCCTACAGAAAAAGGGAAATTTAAAATAATAAAGAAACTATTTTTAGTTTCCAGGAAGAAGGAGATGCTACTTACCAAAACAGTGAGTCAAATCACTGATAGCTGAATCAGAAAAAAAAAAAAATGGGGTTTGAAGTCTGGACTTCTACTCCAGAGCAAGCTAGATATTGCAGAGGATATAGAAGCAGCTTGATGGTTGTAAAATGGAAGTAAATTGTCTAAAATTGCTGTACCAGGCTAAACACTCACCCCTACTGCCAAAATGATTCTGGTACTTGCCACTCATGTACTAGGAATTGCAGGGCTGTTTGTCATTCCTGCTGGCAAGTTATATACTTTCCCTGTTAAGAATGAATTGATGATACTGAAATCTCTAACATACCTTCATTCTGTTTGAGTGTTTTAGGGTTTATTTTCTTCTTCCTTTCTTTTTAACCTTATTCACTGT
The DNA here is from genome assembly GCA_035590215.1 of Microhierax caerulescens. Classification (NCBI taxonomy): domain Eukaryota; kingdom Metazoa; phylum Chordata; class Aves; order Falconiformes; family Falconidae; genus Microhierax; species Microhierax caerulescens. The sequence continues at coordinate 66,114,737 of JAVJGJ010000037.1, read as the reverse complement.
CCTTTTAAAGGAGGTGTGACTGAGTGGAATGGTTCTCTTGGTGAAGGGAGAAGACTTGTCACTCAGGTGAGCAGCTGAGCAGGCTGGAGAAACTTTGGGATGTGGCAAGGAGGAAGTTCACCGCGGAAGTGGTGAGCTGCAGCTCTGGCTGGCAGACAGCAGTGTGAAGGATGGAGCGGTCACCCTCGGAGCTGGTGAACAGAGCTGCACGAGGGACAAGAGGGGATGCAGCACATTTCACTTCAGCTCAGAAAGTAATATTGGTATGTAAAACCCAGCCTGGAATTAAGGATTTGCCTGCAAGGACCCAATGGGCAGGGGGAGGAGGTATAAAACTTTATTATTTCTATTCTGACAGACTTTCTAACTTCAGCTTTTCTGTTTTGTTTTGGTTTTTTTTCCTTGAGATTTCTGATGTCATTTTTGCTCCCCCCACCCCACCTTTTTTTTTTCTTAAAAAAAAAAAAAAAGCATTCCAGTGTTCTTTAAGGAATCCAGAGTTAAGAAAAGTCCTAGGCAGATTTACCTCAGAGTTGTAGCTAACTCAGGTTCCCATTCATTAGGGTTAACGACCTTTGATTAACACAATTTGCCTGGCAGCCAACCCTGCTCAGCGGTAATTTCAGCCTTCAATGAAACATTAGTGGACAGTCACTGTTCACTGCAGCCCAGATACAGAAGTGCACTAAGGTGAAGGATGCACCCAGGGTCTTCACAGCAGGAGACCAGTACTGTAGTGTGAGTGATTAAAAAATTACTTTGATGAGCTATGAGAATGAATGAGTGCCAGACTAAATGAATGGCATAATGGAAGACAGAAGTGAGCCTGTAAGTGACTTTCTGGCTTCCACAACTTCCCATGTGTGTGCAGGTTTATGTGCGGTGGAGCCAAGGTGTTTGGTTCTGAAATAGATTTGTTTATCAGATGTGCTGTCTGCAGATTCCTGTGAATAAAGGCCATTTTATATACAGAATATATGATTATACAAAAACAACTGTGATGCTGCACCGGGCCCCAGCTTAATTTCCTGCTTGACCACAGACTTCCTTTGTGGCTTTTAATAAGTGATATTAAGCTCATATATTGAAAGATAACTGGATGGTTGCCTGCACTTGAATTCATTAGGATCTAGTCACCTTATTTTTGCATTTCAACGTTTCTTTTTTTTTTAAGTGCCTAGGATTTGTCTTGTTTTATAGAAAACTTATGATTCTTTTTCTAGATTACTTGTGAATCTAACAGCCTGGTGTCAAATGAATCCAAAAGCATCTGTCCAAACAAAGTAACATAGAGCATCATAGAAATTTATAGTTCCTTTTCATCTTGTACAGCCATTTGTCCAATGATTAATTGCACAGACTGAATATAGAATTAGAAGCAATTCTCAGCTGAAGTTCCCTTTAGTTGTTCACAGGGAGAAAATAATATTTAAAAATATTCAGGATTTAAAGCCAAACAAGAAATCTGTAAATTTACCTGCAGATAATTTGAAAGCAAAATATTAACAAAATATTGCAAGCAAGTCATCCCACTGACTTTATGAAATGCCTTAAGAAGGAATAAAGTTTTATTTGATGTATATTTATTTCAAAATTTTCATGAGTTTTGGCTCCTGCCATTTTTACATTTGATTTCAAAATAATAAATTAAGATTTACTTTTTTTTTTTCCCCCCTCTACCCAATATTGTCTTCCTCTAGTAAGTTTTGTTGTACAGTTGTGTATCTATTTTGGCTAGGTCACTCTGAAATATATTTTTTTTTTCTTTGGGTTCATTGTTTTGTAATAATTTAATGTTATCTTAAACTTGTTCAAAGCAGCTGATTTTCAACAATAGAGAGACAATAAACTCAGATCTTAGGACATTATTTATTTATTTAACAGTGGTGCTTTTTTAATAACTGCTTAGCTTATACTATAAAGCCATTTCCTTGACACTACTGAACTGACATTAAGTGCCTCTTTCCAGCATTAAAAAATGTGCTATCTTGGAATTTTGCCTGTAGAAGTGAGCAGATTTCCCAATTCCAGAGGTGACCAGAAGTTCATTGTATTTAACCATTGAGTCTCAGCTGTCTTGGAAAGACAAAAGGGGGTGGGAAAGGGGAGGGGAGGAAGATGATGTCTTTTCTTTTGTATCCTTGTATTTCAAACTGAAGTAGGAGTATGATTTCTACACTTACTCACACACCCCCACCATGTTGTACTGTCACCTTAAGGTGAATAGTTTAGATTTTTGGATTTCTGAAGGAACTTTGAATTGCTGGTTAACAGAAAGCTAAAGCTTTTGAGATATATTTTTAAGAAAGACCCAGTACTGTATTTATTAGAAATCTTATTTTCTACTTCTAAATAGTAAGAGAACATTTTAGAGCAAGTATTGTTAAGTTATAATTTTTGGCTTTGAAATCCATTAATAGGTGTGATCGTAACAAACTGAAGCACCACGGAAATATATACGGTAAATCATATTGTTAATGTTCTGCATTGAAACTCAGGCTAGAGAGACTGTATGACTATTGTAACCAATAACATGTCATGGAATTTTCCACAATTTGTAAGCATTCATTACTCTTCTTACTGGTGACATCATGGTAATGTTTCTTGCTGATGTTATCTTTACATTTTTTCTTTTGTCTAACTGTAACAGAAACTATGATACTCAGCTGATAGGTGGTTTAGTGCCTGCACAATAAAGGCTAAAAGCTAAATCCGACTATCTGAAATTGAGTATGTAATAAACATTAATTTGAAAAAAACACCAAAGTCTTTTACATTCTCCAAATATATATAGCTAATGAAGTTGTGTATATATATATATATATATGTATATGTATAACTACTCTGTTTAAGAACAAAATTCTTAAAAGGATAATGGTGCTGGGTTTATTGTTTTGAGTAGACTGTGATTTTTATATGATAAACTTTCTTGGTCAGGTTAGATTACTTTTTTGTTTTGGCCTGGAACTAAGACATTTTAAACAATTCCTAACTATTTTACTCTTCTTTTTCTCTGCTAAACTTGAACCACTGAGTCCAATCATGAATAATATTTTTTTTTCTGTCTTCTTGATCTTGTACCCTTCTTTCAAGTATCTTCCCTCTTGTGCCCACTTTCTTCTGTGCCTGCCTATTTTCAATTTTACTTTATCTTTAAAATTCCTTTATTATTATTGCTTGACATTTTTTATGAAAAAAACTAATGTTGAGTTGATTTCTTGTAGAATACATCTAATTCAATGCCATGGACAATATCATCCCAGTAAATTTAATTCCTTATATTAACAATGAATAGCTTTTAAAACTGTAGCTAGAATTTTATCACCTTCTGGGAAGTCACTGAGACAGTGTCAGCCTAAAAGTGATACTACTATTTAATGTACAGTATTAAGTAGGTTTTAGATTTCTTGAGTAGATAAGCCCTTAATCATCACGAGCAAGCTGAGTAGTACTGCTAACTCTGTTGACACATCATTTAGCTTTTAATTTGCAAAAGAAATAAATCAGCAAATATTATTTTTTTCAGTATTAACCGGTGTGCATACTTCAGATCACTGTTATCTTTGAAATATTCCTGAGGTAATCACTGTGGGGGTTTTTATCAAATTTGGGGTTCTTTCTTTTTTTTTTTTTTTCTCTTCCTTCCCAGGTCTGCAAAACCAACATAGGTTTGTTCTGTGTTTGTCTGTGATGTATTGTTTGATACAGTACTTTGTTTTTCAGGCTAGCAATCCATGTACCTATAGCATAGGTTATTTACAGACACTGACCGATACTGGTGTTTTATTCAGCCCATGATGTGTAACACTGAATCTGTATCGTAAGCAATAACTGAAGTCTTGACATCAGTCCTTCAATTTGTCATCATTTTTCCATTGTCACTTTGAGCTCTTGGGATGACTGAAGTAACAAATGAGTGTCTCTTCTCAAGCTGATTTTGTTCCTTAGGGAAAAACTTGTCCTTTAGACCCATTTAAAACATTGTGATCTGAGGCGGAGCTAAGGTTTAAGTACCCAGTTTTGCTCTTGGCAGATTCTTTTTGCTCATTTGTTCAACGGCTAATCCAGATCTGTGTAACTAAATTTTGACTGATGTGTCTGCACTGTATGTCTCACTGAATCCCAGATATTTGTCCTATTGAAGTTACCTGGGATGTTTTATGCTGAATGAAAGAACTTACTCCCACAGCAGCAGAAAAACTTCTTGAAGTACAAATTCATGTATTGGTTTTGTCAGATGGTCAGGAGAACTGTTCATCTGTAGGAAAGAATGACTCTTCTCTTGCTGCTGTTGGAAAGGCATGGCTCTTGACAGAGCTGAGTACCACCATGTCTAGCTGCCACCCTTTGGCCCTAAAAAATTTGGTTGTCTAGTTCTTGCTGCATTCAACTTGGAGGGGTGAGAACAAGTTCCTAGCCTTCCAAGACCTTCATGTTTGGAAGGTCATGGAGACCAGGGGAGGTCTTCAGTGCCTGAATGTTATTCTTCAGAAAGAGAGAGAGAGAGACACACACACACAAAACCAACCAAACAAAAAAAAAACAAAACAAAAAAAAACCCCACCACCACAAAACAGAGAAATGCAGTCTGGAGAGATTCAGTTTGGGCCCAGGGAAAATCACGGTGTGAGTCCTTTTGAAACACACAAAGACATTGCTGGGCATGTGGAGAAGTTTAGTGGAAGCAGCCAGCATGTGTTTACCAGGGG
>JAVJGJ010000037.1:66077191-66109928 GCA_035590215.1 Microhierax caerulescens | reverse complement strand
AGGGGTGAACCGTACCTGACAGACCTGCCTGTCTTTCAAATATTCTTGTATCCAAGTTAGGACATTACGGTCTGGAGAGGGATAAGTGGTAAGAAGCTAGTTGGATAGTAAGCCTCAAAAGGTTATGGTTAATGGATCATGCTTTACCCAGAGGTCTGTAGAAGGGGGTGACTGCAGGGTTCTGTACTGGGACATGTCCTTATTAAAACTTTAATCAATTAACACTGACCTGGAGGAGGTAATGGAGCACACACTCATCAAGTGTGCAGATGACACCAAGCTGGGGAGACAACTTGATACACTCCAGGATAGGATCCCATCCAGAGGGACCTGTATAGGCTAGAGGAATAGGTCAACAGGGACCTTGGGAAATTGAGGAAGGACAAATACCAAGAGCTGCCTATGGTATAGAGGAGCCCCTACAAGGCACAGGCATGGGACAGACAGTCTGGGAGCAGCTCTGCAGAAAAGGCCCCGGGGTTTGGTGGATACTGAGCTGAACCTCAGTCAGCAGAGGTGGCCAACAGCTTTGGCATGAAAAGGAGCATGGCCAACCAACATAGGCAGTGATTATCGCTGTTCAGCACTCATTAGACCATATCAGCAGTATTGCCTTCCCTATGGGGAGAGGCTGAGGGACAGGGGTTGCTTCAGCCTGGAGGAGGAGACGCCTAACAGCAGCCAACCAGTGCCTGTGGAGAGGTTATCAAGAGGATAGAGCCAGCCTCTTCACAGATGTGCATGATGAGAGGCAACTTTACAAAGTTGAAATTAGAAAGGTTTAGACTGCATATGAGGAACAAGGTTTTCCCAAGAGGACAGCCCAGCAGTGAGACGGTGTTGCGGTTTAACCCCAGCCGGCAACTAAACTCCGCACAGCTGCTTCTCAATCTCCACCATGTCAGGATGAAGGAGAGAATTGGAAGAGTAAAAGTGAGAAAACTCATGACTCATGGGTTGAGATGAAGACAGTCCCTCCTCTTCCTTCTCCCCTCCCCTCCCCACCCGCACCCCCACCCCCCATCAGTTTATGTACTGAGCATGACATTCCATGGTATGGCATATCCTTCTGGCTAGTTCAGGTCAGCTGTCCTGGCTGTGTCCCCTCCCAATTTCTTGTGCCACTCCAGCCCTCCTGCTGGCAGAGCCCAAAAAACTTAACAGTCCTTGGCTTAGTAGGAATTTTACCCAGCAACACCTAAAAACATCAGTATATGATCCACGTTATTCTCACACCAAATCGAAAACAGCACTGCATCAACTATTAAGAAGAAAATTAACGCTGTCTCAGCCAAAACCAGGACAGACAGGCTGACTAGAGAACTGTGCAGTCTCTGTCTTGGGGGCTTTTAACATCTGACCGGATAAAGTCCTGAGCAGCCAAGTCTGACCTTAGAGATGGCTTTGCTATGAGCAGGAGGCTGAACTTGATGACACCCCGAGGTTCCTGAATTGTCTGTGATTTTATGAATCACTTTTTATGCTTTTTTATTATTCTCTTTACATTCTTCAGATTTTTTCTATTTTCCCCATTACCTTACTTCCACTAGCTTTGATTTTTTTTGAGCTAACATGTAATTTCTCCGTTCCTGCTCTTTGATCTCTACTTGGCTCCCAGTTTTGGTGTTTTGGGTTATTTTTTTTCTGGTGGGGTTTTATTTGGGTTTTTTTACCTGTTTTGAGGGATGCTGATTTTTGGTGTTTGGTGTTTTGGTTCTGGGTTTCTTTTTTGGTTTTTTTCCCTTTCTTCTACTAGGCAAGATGATGATATATCCTTGTTCTGACTTTGATCCTACCAAAATTTTACCTACCTTCTGTTAATAAAGATTTTAGTTAGTATGATACATTTATACCACTTTTTATGTTCTCAGGAAAGAATTAAAGCTTTTATTTTGCATTTAATACCTGGTTTCATCTCAAAGGTAGATCCATCTTGCGAAGCTTAAAAAAATCTGTTTGTTAACATATATTATTCCTGTAATGTTGTATTTTTGTGATGAGTGAAAAATTACTCTAAGAGCCATCATATCCAGAACAGAAAAATATCAATATATTTTGCTCATTAGCTCTGCAATATATTTTAATTCCTGTTGATTTAAAATTGTGCCAAAAAAATCATAATTATACTTTGCCAAAGGTGGTACCTGAATTAAAAAGAAGAAAAAAATAATTTACAGATTTTCAGTGAGGTAAGGTTGTATTTATAACATGATTTTTATTCATGTAAAGCTAGAATGCATTATTGTGATTAGATTTTTTGACTGACTCGCCTCTTGTATAATAAAGACAAAATATTTCCCTTGGATTTTAAACTTTCATGACTCATTTTGTGTGCAGCTTTTCTTCTTTTTCCTTTGTCATAAATACACATTTTAGAAAGAAAACTTAAGGATGATGACTTAGTTTTGCTGAAAGTGCCTAGTGGATGTTCTAATGGATTTGCTAAGTAGGTTTCTGGTAATCATGAAAATTAGTACTCGCCATACAGATGCAAATCTGTTGTTCAGCTAAAGTAATTAGCTGTGTTCTTCTATTGTACAGACACTAGCAACAGCATAAGTAAAATTTATTTATATATATACATATATATTAAAATGTTGATTTACTGGGATCTTGGAATAATGTGACAGTTTCATGGGGAAACAGGGTGGTCTATTGATGTTCAGTAGTGACAGAAGTCTCCATTGTAAGAGTCCTTGTAGCAGCAGCATTTTTAGCTGAATTAGGTGAGACACCCCAAACTGCTCTTCTGTTCAGTTCTTATATTCCAGCTGCCCACCGTATTATGTGACCACCCCAGCAATACATGTAATTAATTGTTATTATCTTAAACCACATACAAGAACTGACACCTATTACCATTTCTTCAGGAACAGTTTCTCTTGACTACTTACAAATTTCTTATTTACGTATAGCGTGACCATTTCTGCAGCAGGAACCACCCAGGGGAGAATTTGGACACTTCATCCAGGTTGTCAGTCAACACGTTTAAGCATACAAATCAGATGAGACAGACTAGGAGCTGCCTTGGGGAATTTCAAAAACTACAAAATTCCCATCTGGAAGGATCCTGTAACAATCAGTAAAATACTTTATGCTGAAGGTTCAGTCAATCAACTTGTTTCCAACTGATCTCAAACCTGTCCCGTATTTCACCTGGGCAGTTCGCAGATCACCCAAGGACTTAATGACTTCAGTGCACTCGCTGGCAGTGCTAACCAGTCCAGCTCTGATACCCAGATACAAAGTTGTAGCTAAAAGAGAAATGTGATTTTGCATACGTATAATTTAAGCCTGATAGCAGTTTCCACACTTACTATATTAAGATATAAGAAGGATGGGATACTGAGGATAGAGTCCAACGGGGAAGAGGGTGGGTTTGTCCTTTCTGCTGCTGAAGGTTTGTTCCCAGTTACCTTATGAATGTTGCAGATTTTGAAATGAGGTGAGGGGCTGTGCCTTTCCGCTCCTCTCCTTTCTGATATCAGAGTATATAAGCAAGAAATGATGTCCCAGCCCCTCCACCATACATGTACACTTTGTTAAATGTATTCTTAACAATTTGTATTTTATGATACAATAAATGTGAGAATGAAAACTTCTTATCACTTCTCATTCCAGTACTTAGAACCCTTTTTGGAAGAACCAATGTTCTTTCAACTTATTCCAAAGAGGTGCCACATCATCACTCAAACCCCTCACTTTTTCTTTTGAAAACAGAAAGTGATTATCATCTTACAAAGAGCTAACAAGCAGAAAGTCTACAGAATAAATAATGGTGGTTTGAGTTTAAGATCACAAACTTTCCCCACTGATGATATATCTCTTTAGCTGTAACATACCAAGTGACAGTCTGCTTTAGCTTTTGATTATTGTAGTCCCATAGGAACACCCATCTGGATGTATTTCTTTGGGTTTTTAATCTTACATATTCTGTGGTAGTAGATACTTACTAATCTTCCCAAAAGTAGACCTGCTTTAATATTCTAAACTTCATATAGAGATTAATTCAAAGCTTCACAGGTAAATGCTATAATTAGATTTTAATATAGCTAAATACTTTTAGAAATTAATCAAATTCCCTCATATATTTGACACCAACTTAACTTAAAAAACCCTCTCCTGACTGTAACTGGCTCTGTATCTTTAAAAATGCAGCTATGTCCCTGGAAATATTTTCCATTTTTCTTTCATGCAATATGTGCATTCTGCTTTTGATAGCTTTTAGATGTTCAGCACTGAGCATATGTTTGAAGAGAAGCTATACAAGACTATAAGGAAAAGTCCACGCTACAGTTCTGTAAGTCCTTGCCAGTTCTTTTTCTTTTTGATCTGCACCATCATACCAATAGCACAGACTGCACCTTCATATTCTTCATATAGTACAATGGTAAAGCTGATTTCTGCTGCTTCATTTGCATTTTGTAAATTTTGCTTTCCTGCTCTTTTAAAGTGAAATGTAGGTCAAGAACTCATAGTATAGTTCTATCTTGAGAAGATTCCAGCTGTTCCCACACATATTTTACTATTTTATCCTTAAGTCCACTGCTCAATTGAGTTCTATAAAAAATAATATTTGTCTGCTACTTTTGTTGGTTTTATGCTATAAGCTCTAAGCTATCATTGTGAAAGGCTGTGATGATTCACTCACATTACATGTAGTACCTGGAAAATCTTATGATGTCTAGAACCTAGATAGTGACTTAGGAATTTAGATAAGATTTACAGGACAAAGAAGTATTGTCCTTCTCTGCATACACAACAGTTTACACACAATTGATTTCAACTGTACTAGAATTTTTTTCCCCTTTGCTTGAAATTTTCAGAGCAAACACAATGTTTCTACTTGTTTATGTTTTTCTATAAGCTGCATCACACAATTTTCATATTTTGTTTCTATACTTTGGTAAGCTTGTTAAATTATTCTGGACCAAACTTTGTTACTTGTGTGGAGAGTATTTGCTACTGCAGGTAGTTCTGCTGACTCAGGAAAAGGTGGCGTCAATAAATACGGAAAATGCAGGGCTACAGTCCCTTAGATTTCTTGCACAGATGAGCATTATTTATTTTTTATTTTATTTTCTGTGCTCACAGATCATCTGGGATGTTTGATGAAAGTTTTACTCCAGTCTTGGTCTCTAGAGGTAAGTTATGAAATGCTAAACCAACTTTTTTGGGATGGATTTAGGGGACGGTGGGTGCTCTTGCTTTCCCATTCCCATGGTGACTGTACAGTGTACAACAGAGGGCCAGCTCTGGCACATTGTGGATTTCAGAGACAGTTTCTGTCAAACTACCTTGTCAGCCAGTTTCCCAGGACTGTACTAATATTAGTTCAAATAAACTAGCTTTATCTTCTGGACTTAGTGGGATGATAGGAAAATGTTTGAAAAGAAGAAAGCAGTAATGCAACAAAGGCAAACTGGTAGCGAGAGGGAGACTATGAAAACAATGAGCACTCCAAACTTTCACATAATAAACTAAATGCTTTTTTCATGAAAATACTTTCAGTCACACGTCTTTCATGAATTCTTCTTGCAGGTGGGTCAGGGTATGTAGCCCATGCATAATTCATGAAGAAGAATATCTATGTTTATTTTTGTGTCTGACTCAAGGGGTTTTGTGGCCCTCAGGACATGAAGGTATCAGGTGTCATGAACTATGTGAGCTGATAATCAAAAGAAGGCTGAGAAATTAACAGATTGAGCTAGATGTAAGGCACAGTCCTATGAGGTAAATACCTCCCTTCTTCCCTTCTGTTTCCCCTAGCATGCCCAAACTCTTAAGATGTCAGGGGAGACGTTATAATCAAAGGTGAATGCACTTTTAATTCATGGCATTTATAAAGCTTTTTTCACTACAAGTATTTTATTTTTTAAGTTTTAAACAGTGACAGAAAAAAATTATTCATTTGCAAACAAGACTCCCTGACCTGGGCACGGACTTCAAAAATGTTTGAAACGAAGTTAAAAATTATTTTATTAAACAAACTATCTTAGTGTTATAGCCAGATCCTTTCAGGATAGCACTGAAAGCTCATTTTCTGCAATGAGTAAAGCCCTTTATCTCCCTTTCATAGATTACCCGAATTTGAGACACCTGAGAAGCAAATTTTAATATATTCTCCCAGCTGGCTTGCAGCCACACAAATCCATCCCTGATCAATAGGCCAGGGTGAAAGAAGCTGAGAGAGGAGGCCCTGTAGAAGTAGGAAAATCTGCTGCGGCCTTTTTGAGCTTGCAATTGTGAAGTCGAGCAAATCTTTGCCTTGGGTAGATGCTCAGTTGCCCACTGGAGCAGGAGGCGTGGGATGCTTTGAGCACCTCAGTGTAGATGAAAAGTGATGAATTCAGGTAATCAAAACCAAGTTAACAGCAGACAGATAAATGAACTAGCGTGGTGCTGGGGAGAAAGTGACAACCCAAGAGCTTCTCTGTCTCCTGTTTTTCCCTGCTTTAACATGATCTTTCAGAACTGGCATGCTGATTACTGTTCCTTCTCACTGTCTCTGGAGATCAGTTTACTTCTGGCATATTTTAACAGGAAAATTATTTCCTCGGGTCCAATAGATGGATCTCAACTTTGATATTCCATTAGCATGAGATTCCCTGTGGTTAAAAGGGGGAGGCTTTTGCTTTTTTCTCTTCTGTTATTAGAAATCCTTTCTTCCCCAAACGAATATGTCCAGTACATGGAAAAAAGTCCCGCCAAGTCATAAAATATAAGCTATGGAGTGGAAATACCTTTTAGTTACCATATAAAATTTCAATTCCTAAATAAAGATAACATTTTAATCAATATATATTTCTATTATTTTAATAAAAATGTTTTCATACTTTCAGTTTACTCTAGTTCTTACTAAATGCATTTACAATTTTTATTTATTCAAAAACAGATATCACCCAGACCAAGTGCTGGTTGATAGAAAAAAAAATAATAATTTCTATCTTTTATTTATAGTTTGAGCATAGATCTGGAAATGATCTAAAGCAACTGATCATATTCTACTCTTTCCATGCTTTAACCAAATTCATTTAAAAGTAAAAATGTAAAAATCCTGACTCTCAACTTGTAATAAAAGTATGACGGTGCCATGAAATCAGGAATAACATAAAATTACTGATTTTGGTATTTGACTAACATTTGAATGTACAGGTAAATACTAATGCTCTATGCAGCTGATGGGACAATTCCATTTTATAGTTGGAAAAGTCAGGAGAGGTAGTGACTCGCCAAAACAATTGTGTCAGATAATAAATACCAGTCTCAAGCTTGAGCTAGCAAGATATAATGAGTTATTAATTGAACTATGCTGTGAGAGTATTCTTGCTCTGAAAAACAATGTTGTAATTTTGAGTCCCTTCTGTATATTTAGTTGTCCAATGTAAAAATGATGGTCCTCCAGTGGAAGAATACAATATCTTCATTCACAATATACAACCCATATAATGAGTTAATAGGAACCCAGGATTGTAAAACCTGTATTTTATCAAATAATTGCTTTGTTATTTGTAAACTATATTTTACTTGGACTTTATGGAGCTGAAAAACGATAACCATAACAATCCTTAGCTTGACAGCTATATGCTGAATGTTATTGCTGTTACTCTTTATACTTCAAGGAATAACTTTTATGTGTTCAAATCTACTGTAATGTACTTCAGGGAATGAGCTTTTTTTGGTCAAACCTACCAAAATATTATACCTTTCTGGAGATATGTGCTTCCAATCTCTGGAGGGTCCCTTTAATTTCTAACAGAGTATGTTCAAATGCTCAATACCATGCAATATTGTAATGATGTATTTTTATAGCAATTAATTTTTTGTAGGTATTACTTCTTAGCTGACTCTCCTGTCTCTGCTGACTGATGATGTTTGTCTACCACTGTTAATTTTCAGTACTGTGTGATAAATAGAGAAAGAAAAAGATATATCTTTAGATATCCTATTGATTTGTTCATGTGTGAAATTTAGGAAGTAGGCAAAAATACAGTAAGTCTTTGAACTATTGCTGAAGGAATTCTATAATCAGAAATTTAACATTCATTAAACTACTGTGAGCAGTAAAAGTAAAATATCATAGTAAGTACATGAGGTTACTAGGAAATATTATTTTAACACAATCTACCAAATCTTGATGGAATGCTAACATTAAGGTGTGGGGCAGGAGAAGATAAAAACTCTTTCATTAAGCAAAAAGTTAATTTTATGTGAAATGGTCTTTACCCTTGAAAACTTTAAAAAGCTAAGGATCAAGCAAGTTATTCTATTACATAGTGCAATCATACCAAAGCTGCTCAGATAAGCCATTTGCAATCTGAGTTTATATGCACTAGATATCTCTCTTTGTATATGTCTCAAAAACTTGGCTGAATTCTCACAGTGGGCGATGGATATAGAATTTGTCCAAACATATGTATGAATGCTGTCAGCCACCTGTCATAGTACCAGTGTGTCATGGTTTAAGTCCAGCCAGCACCTGCGTACCACACAGCCTCTTGCTTACCACCCCCACCACCCCTGGTGGGATTGGGAGGGGAATCAGAAAGAAGGTAAAATCTGTGTATTGAGATATGAACAGTGTAATGACTGAAATAAAATATTATAATGATGGTGATGCTGATGATGAAGAAGAAAATAAAAGAAAAAGAAGAAAGAAAAGAGAGACAACAAAGAGAAAGACATAAAACCCAAGAGAAACAAGTGATGCATAATACAGTTGCCCACCACCTGCTGAACGATGCCCATTCAGTCTCTGAGCAGCAATTGGCATGTGCAGGCTAACTCCCCCCCCCCCCCCCTTTCTATATACTGAGCATGATGTTCTATGGTATGGAATATTCCTTTGGCAATTTGGGTCAGCTGTCCTGGCCATGCTCCCTCCCAATTTCCAATGCCCCTCCTACAGTGGCAAAGCATGGGAAGCCAAAAAGTCCTGGACTTAGGGTCAGCACTACTTAGCAAGAGCTAAAACATCAGTGTGTAATCAACATTATTTTCATGCTATATCCAAAACCACAACGTACCAGCTACTAGGAAGAAAATTAACTCTGTCCAAGCTGAAACCAGGACACAGTGAACAACTGCAGAGTTTTCAAAACAAGAAGACAGGCACTTTAATCAGAGTTTAATCTCATGAGAATTACTTTCTCATTATTGGAACAACAGTAGTATTTTAATTGCATACTTCAGTGATTCTGAGACTAGAAAACAATTCATGGCCAAACTGAAGTGAGCAACATGAAACCCATAAGGAGTTTATGCAACACTATTTGAAAAATTGTGTATCTAGCTATTTCTACTCTGCCAGTTATCTTGCTATCTAGATGATAGTAATCAGTGCAGTAATCAGTATTAATTATACCAAGTACTGCCAAGTTAGGAAACTCGTGGTGTTATTGCAAAAAAAGATGAAACATGAAAAAATTTTGAAAAAAGTCCTCAGAACATACCAGTTTTTTTCTTCCTTCAGCTCCTTTTCTACTTCTCAGATGTACAAGTCACTAATTACTGTATCTCTCATTAATGGGAGATTCATGCTCAGTAAATCATCTACATTGTGTAGGGGGTTGAGAAACATCCAGATCAGAGAAAAGATTGCCCTGTCTTCCAAAAGTTGTTAATACATTCTATCTGCATGATATAAAGTCCTGCACATAAGTAGCAAAAGTTACTTCAACTTTTAAGACTGAAATAATATGTACCTTTAAGAAATGTGAAGAAATAACATAGGCATGACAAATCTACAGGCAAAGCTACCTTCAAAGACTTGTTAAATAGGAAGCTAGATGGTCTATGACAAAAAGGTGGCTCTTCTGCTCCATCTGGAGATAGAATTTGATGAAAAACTCTGGGTGCTCTTGCATTCTTCCACAACAATGCTGGGTCTGCACAGTGCTCTCCTCCATGTTTAGACATTGTTTAAGGAATTTTTATAAGTCATTTTAAAAGTAGTTGGTTAAAGATATAAATAACAGAAAAGGAGAACTCTGAAAGCTAACTGCAACTTCCTACTTGGAAACTGGCTTAAAGTCAGCTATGTAATTACTCAGTTAAAAGCTTTTTGTATGTAGCACCTGTAAACATAGCATAAGATGAATTTTTACTAGAAGTAGGAATTAAGAGGCCATAACTTACATTAGTTAAAAAAATACACAAATCAACTGCAAGTTCCTTTTCTTCAGTTTGTTCTTCATTATCACCATGTTAATGGATTTCTGTTGCTGAAGCAAGGAGCTCAACCTTTACTGTCCTTTGGCAAGCCACAGTCTTTAAGTTCCTTTTTTATTATATCTTCTCTGTAGTATTTTGGTTGCAACCAGAAATTGGGCTCAAATGATCTCTCCATTTCTTATGTTGAAAGAATAAGGCTGAAGATATTACTGTTCCAAGGATATGAAGGGTTCCACTGTACATATTTTTGATACATCTCCACTTTAACATCAGGTTTTATGCTGCCGTTCCTCACAGCCCCATGACACTGATGCTAGTACCGATGCACGCTGGTGCCACTTGGGTATTAATAGTTTTTCATCAGGGCTTGAATTGCTGATACAGAGTTTTTCCCTACTCTGAAGCTGAGAAGTCATCTGATGCATGCACCCACTTGGGAACAACTTTTTCAAAACAAGCCTGCACAGAAAGGGTGTGGGATGGAATGAAAAAGACAAATTTATGAAAATTTCCCTTTTGGCAGCATTTGTGTCTCAGTGTTTCTGGTTTCTAGTTCAAGGCTCTCCACTTACTCCTGCTATGGAAGATGAGCTCTGGCACCAGGGAGCAGATGCATTGCACTGACCTCTGCTCCCAAGACTTTCACGTAGCACTCATGCCTGGGAAATATGCCATCGTGTTACAGCCACTTCCCAATGCTCGGAAGCTGAGGTCAGCATCTACAGAGGACAGGAGGATGGTGAAAAAAATAGTTGTCTCTATAAAGAAGATATTCTACAGGTCTGTAAGAGACATCAGATCTTAGCCAAGATCCAGTGAAAACTTGCCAGCAAAAAGCCCTCAGTTGTTAACTATTTCCACTAAGGTTGTACTTCTTACTTAAAATAAAAAATAATTAAAAAAAAAAATAATCCAAAATCAAATTAAACCAAAACCCCCCTGAACCTCCTCAGTTAAAACTCAAGGGAAATGATGAGCAGAAGACAGTGTACGACGCTGGAAGGAACTGTTTTGTCATAGGTGGAGCTGCCCTTCCATTTGATTGCTGGACAAAATCCCTGTCATCTGGGATGAAGGTACCAGGGGTGGGAAAAACTAGATGCCATATTTGGATTCCATACTGGAAATCTGGATACCATATTTTGGTCCTGGTAATTTGAAAAGTAAAACAGGGTAGTATATCAATTCTTTTTGGGATCCTCCTTTATTTTTTACAGTCCTAATACAACCACTATTCTGCAGATTTTTAATTGGTGATTCTCCTTTTTTACTCAGTGCTAAGGTATCTTTTCTTATTCTTTTTTTTTTTTTTTCTAGCTACATTTGTGTATTGAAAAACTTGTTCCTTGACCCACATTACTCAAATAGTTGTCTAAAACAGAGTATAAAAGAGAAACAGCCACAGAAGTGACCTAATGTGCTATAGGCACATACATAGATGACTGGTTTTAAATCTGGGAGATTAAATCTGTTATTGTCATTCCTAGTACAGTATTCCATCACCTTACTTCTCTGAGTGTTTCTTCCTGTAGTATTTCTGAAGTTGGTTTTTTTTCTGTTCTCCATTTTTTCCTGAAACTGATTATTACTTCACAGGGATGATGGGGGTCAGGAAGAGTGGTGAGAAATGCACAATTCATTCTCAAGAATAATTCTCACCTACTGTAAACTACATTAAGCAATTTCTATCAACTATTACAAAATTGAAAGTGACAGATTTCTAGCTCAGTGGTTTATTTTTTTTTTAACCTTTGTATCGAATAATGTTCCTCTTGCTTCATTTTACAATATCATTTTTGTTTTATAATATTTGACTTCCCAGAATTCCAACTAATAAGGCAAGCAGTTTCTTAGGGGTTGTCTTTGCCTCCAAGTTAACTTGGCTTCATGTTATCTGAGAATTTTAAAGCATACCAGGTTTTAGAATATATTTTAAAAGTCAGAAGTGAATGGTCTGTGGTCTGGAATCTGTGCTTATAGAGCTTTTCAGGAAAATGCCTCTGGATTGATGCATGAAGGAATGGTTCTCTGCTGCTGTGCAAATGAACTCCACGTTACCCTGCACTGCAATAAACTATTGAACTAATTGAAGGATCAAATGCATAATTAATGTTTTTTATTTCGTTAAATTTCATTTTATAATCTCCTAGTTATATTGCATTCAACTCTTTGTTGCAGATTAATGTTGCACTGAGTATATAGGCAAATCGTACCCTAAGATAATGGTTCTGTCTTAAGGTTTTGAATAAGTTTCTTACTCCACATCAGTATCAATTTCATAGTTGCATCAATTTGTAGGTAAGGAGAAGCCAGATAAACTCAAAAAGCAAGCACCAAAAAAAAAAAAAATCAATAAACCACAAATATTTCCGCCAGTGCATGTCATATTACCCATGTGGTGATGCTGATGCTGGGGAAACTGTCATTTCACTGGTCAATACAGAGCTGAATGTTTGTAGGCATGCATTATTACACTTTGGGTGAAAAGGTTAATAATTTATTTTGGAATTGCAACTATTCACTCTGTCTCTAAGTGAATGTGTTAATTTATATTTTCACCTAATTATACTTCTTACAAAAGTCTCTGGCATAGGTGTAGAACCATGAGGATTATATTCATTTCCTGCAAATTAATTTGTGACAGGTAGATGTCCCAAGTATTTTCCCATTTGTTCTTATAACTGCCAAGGAACAATGCAGGTGTGTAACCACAGAGGAAGAAGAGCTGGATTTCCCTTGGAACCTTCTTCAAGGTAGCATACCTTGAACCTTCAAGGTAGCATACCTACATGTGGATGAACTCCTTTTCTTCCTGTAATAATCTCTTATTCAGCACTGTGAATCCTTACAACAGAGTTTTGTATTAAAGGGTTAAGAATCAGCACATCAAAGATTCATTAGGAGACTACCACTGCAGGGGCTCCAAAGTAAAAGGGTTTGGTTCTGTTTGTTTTAATTCCATGTTTTTCAAGACGTACTCTTTGTTCAATGCTTTTTAGTGCCTTAACTTCTCTAGGCTTCTGTGTTTCTCTCTGCACTTAATTACCAGTGCCTGAGTCTGTTAGAGAAGAAACAGGTCTCCATGTAAATAATGCACCAAAACATTTATGAGCCAAATTTTCTATGTCACATCCTAAATAATCACTGGAATGGGGCAGTGCTTTATATAGCTGCCTGGATAGTTTGCCTTTTTAGCTATCGTTTTATTGATTTCTTTCTTAAAAAGTAATGTATAAAGCTACAACTTAATGTGTTGGAGCATTTTTGGCTGAAAAAAGGAAGAAAAAGTAGTTAGAAATAAAGTGGTAATTCAATGGAGATGTTTTATACATATTTAAATCATTTTAATATGATTAGAAATTTCATCTTTATTATAAAAAAATAATATAACTGCTTATCCCACAAGCATTTTCTTTTTAATTATTCATAGATCTTCTCTTTTTGCTTTTTTCTGTTTGTGTGGGAAGTTGGGTGCTTGCTGGATTTTGTTATACTCAGAATAGCTTTCTGGATTCCTGTAGCATATATTATGCATTAGCTGAAAATTTAGCTTCTGTGGCTAGTCATGGTCTCTTAAGAATAAATTCAACTACTCTTAAGATAAGCAGCCTGCATATGAATAGTCTCAAATGTTTGGGCTGCTTTGAATTTCGCTAAACCCATCTGTATTATGAAATTCTGAGTACTGAAGTTGTTTGGCACTAAGATAGTAAAGTTTGGCTTGTGTCAGTCTTGTCACTGCTATATGCCAAATTGCCATTTCTCGTGGGGAGACACTCCTCTTAATATTCTATCCAGTTCAACTGAAGGGATGGTCTGAATGCTTCAAATGTCCTTTGGTTTCTTTACTATGATAAATCACCTGTTGTGATCTAAAAACGCTTGCACGTGAAATCACTTTCCCCTCTTGTATGTGCCATAACAGTTCAAAGTATTTCAAGGAAAGAGGATCAACATTTATAAACATCTTAAGGATTTAAACTGATATTCAATTTTGTTCCCCATGAAGTAGAAGTAGATTTTTTAAAAATTTTTTTTTCTTCTCTTTCTTCCCCTGAATAACTATGTCTGTGTATGTGCAGCTGTGAAACTAAGCTTTTTGCCAACATGTGGAACTGGGAAGAGCATTGACTTCCTGAGGCTTGTTCCACAGTCAGAAGCATCTATGAGTTAGGTGTTTAGCATGCAAAGTTCCATGAAGCACATTTCTCTATTTAGTCCAGGCAACAAAAGCCACAAAACATGCCCAGTATTTCATTATGGGATTAAGACATAGTTCAAAAGAAGAAAAATTATCAAATATAATAAGCCAGAGGAAAAGAAGAGGTGAAGGTCATTTCACTGTTAAACTAAGAAGTTTACTTGGTATGATGCTGGGAGGAAACCATGTTCTTTGTTATGAATGAAGGCTAAAAAAAAAGAAGAAATAGAATCCCATGAAGATTATTATTATCATTATTAGAATTATTATTATCATTATTATTATTATTCAAAACAGCTCTCATGATCACTTGAATACTGAATGAGTGAGCAAGATGCACTGGTTATAGACTAGAGAGAAAGAACAGTACCTCTGGGAGTTTCCTGAGCAATATCTTGCCCATAACTAAGGCAAGTTTCTACTCCTGCAGAGAAAAGAAACCTCCACCTGAAGAGTCAAATTATGCTTGAAGGAAAAGTAGTTTCTGTAAGGTGTGAAAATTCCATTCTGGTTCATGTACAAGACAAGCAGAAGCTCTGAAGCCTGTGGTTATTGCAGTATAAATATGATGCAATAAACTAAAATCAATAAAAAGAGACAAAGTTTCCATTTTAAAACAGTGTGGGGATAATAAAGAACTGAAGACACTAAGATGCAGATTTTGATTTTAAGGTAAGGACTAAGGAATCCATAACTCTCATTCCAGGCTTAATCTTTCACTTTGCCATTGTACTTATACATATTAAAGGGCAAAAAATCAATGTTTCTAGCACTGTCGAGATGACTGTACATTTGCACCTTCCTAGCTGAACAGGAAGGTGGTTTTGGTTATGGAAGGAGAGAAAGGAAGGCATAAGGAAATTGCTCTGACTGAGATCTTCTAATGCTCTGGAACTACATATGTATCAGCCTAAAATTTTATTATATTGTCTGCAAGTCACCCAGTAAAATTATAATGTTTGAATGTATGTGTCTGTGCATATGTAAGTCTAACTAATTTTTTCATGCATCATGGTAAATAACGATTAAGTATCAGAAAAGTTAGTAGTTATGGCTTAATCTTTTATGTATATAAATGTGATTATATAATGACTTTATATTCCAATAACTTTTATTTTAGGAAATAAATTTCATTTCTGCCTTAAGCATTTCATTATTTCATAATTTGTTTTGCATATCTACTTGCAGTATTAGAACAAAACCTCATTTGAGAGTAGGTTATGATTTTTCTTAAAAGCAGGTTACTCTGTTTCAACTCCTTAAATTGTTCAGCAAATTACATGGAACTGTAAATATATATCCTATATGTCACTTTCCATTTTAAGATCTATCTGAGTTCAGGCAGTTTACGCTCAATGGTAGGCTGCTCACATAAACTTTTGCATGGATAAATGTGTAATTGGTTATTGAAGAAGGCTGAAATAGAAGGGACCCTTGCTTAGTTTGGGCCAAATATGACATGTAGCATCATGTTCTCATATCTGAACACACAGCAGATGCTACCTGTATGCTCTGTGTAAATCATACTGCTGGGATAGGAAAGCAGTGAAAGACACTGATGCAGTGTCAATAACACAAGTTATTTGGGTGCATAAAACAGGAATGTGACATAATTTTGCTGATAGGCACAGCAGCAGGTCCATTTAATTTAGTTTTATAATATTACTTTCTTGAAGTGTTGGGTAGTTGGAGTTGTAAACTCTTTGTTTTGTCTGCCTAGCCATTCTTGTTTTTATTTCTCCACAGATGAGTGCCAGTGTCTCTTTAGAGTGGCATAAAATGGTTCCAGCTCGATGAAGGATCCAGGGACTTCTCAAGGTGTCCTGCAGTGTCCCTGTCTCCTGACAGGGGGGTCAAGCTGAATGAGAAAATCTTCAGAAGCAAACTTCCCTGTATTTTTCCAGTCTAATATGTGCTTCTTTTGGCTTTATCTAATACTAAAAAAGGTGGTCTTTTTCTCTATTTTTTAAGGGAGAGAGGGAGAGGGATGGAAAGTGGCAAAGACAATTCTTTAGTATTTTCTGCATGGACAAAAAACCCAAGCTTTTAATGATTGTAGTTAGTAAATTTGAATTAGAAGTTATAGAAAATTTTGGACTTTTTTCAGACTCGTTAATGTATTCTAGAAAGGCTATAAATAAATAAAGATACACACACACACATATTTCAGTTATGGATTACTGAGGGAGGGAAACTGAAGGCCTGAACAGTTCTAATGTTGAGCTTTGTTGATAAACCCAGTCATGGGTTGTGATGGCTTCAGTAGGTAAGAATATTTTCTCTGCAGAAGCTCTGTGCTTTTCCTTTCTTTACAAGCTAGTGGACTTTTGGGGGTTCACCATAGCTCTGTTGAAGCCATATGAGCAGTGCTTGGCACTGTTAACAGTTAACAGGTTGTGTTAACTTTCATAAGGATTATCCACGGCACGGGTGGGAGCCTGCCAAACACATCTCCACCTCTGTCAACTGCATGTAGTCTTTGCCTGCCATCTTAGCATTAAGAGGTGTGTTATGAGTCTTGACCACCTGAAACAATATTTTCTATTTTAAATGTTTTCAGAAGAAAGGATGTTGAACTCAATTGACTGTTTCCTGAGTCCCATATGGTTGCTGTATATTACGCCATAATGACTAAGCAAAACAATAGGGTGTCATTAGCAAATTCATACCAGTCTATTTACTAAATTTTTCACCAACTTTGACGTGTTGACTGCTGTTGATTCATCACAGTAATGCATTAATTAGTGTTCTTAAAGCAAAAGGAAAAAAATGTGCTGGTGACAACAGCTGTCATATCAAATGGCAAGCAACGCGATAAACAGGTCACTGAGTGCTTGTGTGTGATCAGTTCTTTCATGATGCAAGGTAACTTGGCAACATTGACTGAATAATTTAATCTTGTCATTTTATGAAGTAGTTTCCAAAATAGTAAATTACTGCAGCTTCGTAAGTTATTGAGCACTTTCCTCAGGAGATCTGTGCATTTAAAACAGTCTCCTACTTCCCTATCTCACAGCGGTGACAGACACTAGAGTGTTAATTAAAGTCTGCCACTCTGTATAGCATGAGCATGCTTTTCACTTTACTGATTGTAAGGTAGATGCTTTTGGTATAATCCTACCTTCCAAAATCCATAAGCATATACCAAAAAAAAAAAAAACCCCACAACTTACTCTGTTACAGAGTCTATTAACATCATGTTGCCCAGTTGCTGTTACGGCTCTTCGTGGCATTTCTTAAACAATGATAAGTAGGCTCAACCTCATCTGTCAGCAAAAAGACCTGGTGTTGTGTAATGGTGACACTTGTGGAAACTGTTAGAGAAAAACTGCAGTGTGTGAAGGAACTCACCTGTGTGAAGGAACAAGGCTGCATTCTTAACAGGCAAGGATTTTCTAACACATGCTTGAAGCTTCTGTGCTCTGCTCAGTAACAGCTTCTGCCAGGTCAGTATGGAGGGTTACGTGCCCAAACACCCCTTCCCTTGGTTAAAAAAAGTGTCTAGGAAATAGTAGCAACTGTCAGCAACAGGCCATGGGCTAACTTCTTTCTCCTGTCTTCTTAAAGTCTATTTCTTCAGGTTTGAAAGAAGGAGCAAAGATGGTTAATGTTGGATTCATTATTTTGATAAGTCAGAAATCCTGATGTATTAACTGTGATTACTGTTTGAGGAAAGACTGCAGCATTTTGCTCAGTGTGCAGATTTGGGAACAGACTGGAACAGAGTTTTTCACTAAGTCTTTATCCCCTCACATCCTCCCACCCTCCTCTGTGGGCTACGGCAGTAACCAATGTAAGCCCGGACCTTGTGGGCAAAAACATCCTACGTGCATCATCCTAACAACTGAGACAGTGCAGCCCCTTTTGCAGCGAGCTTGAAAGGGCTGCCACGTTATATTGACTCCGATGTGACACAGCCCATTTTAGCTGCAGAAACTGAAGTCCTCCTCCTTCCCTCCCTGCCTCCAACCTGTCACACCCCCAAATGTCAAAGGGTTCAGGGTATTCTAGTGAGAGGTTATGGTAGGCATTTATTTTGCTGCAAGATACCATGATAGCTCTACATGCTCGATATTCTGTTTTGGGGGAAATAATAAGAGAATATGTTGATCAGAACAATGGAAATGTCTCACATAACAGCAGTTTTTCAAGAAAGGTAAATAGGTCAATGCTGTTCTCTAGCTATTTAACTTATTTAAAATACTTTCCTGGAAGCAGGGAGGTTGTTGCTTAACAAAGGAACCATTTCCTAAGTGGTCAGAAGAACTGATTTTTTTTTTTTTTTCTTCTTTCAATAAGGAAATAGCTGCTAGAAAACAGGGTGACTAAAACTGACAGTTTCTTTTTTCTCATTTGAACAGTCCTTTCTAGATTTTTCAAGGACCATCAGGGATTGCTAGAAGGCGATCTTCTGGTCCTTCAAACTTAAAACTGTGTTAGTAACAGATGACTAAAAAGAACCAAACGGCTAACTAAAGAAATCTGTACAGTGAATTTTGACTGCAAGAAAATGTTAACTGCCAAGACTTGTATTTGACTGAACTGGCCTAGGGTCATTGTCAGCAAGAACTGTAATGAACAAGTTTGTCCCAGCAGAAGCCAGAAAAATATGGGTTTATATTTATGCTTGTACAGCATCAACCATTAAGAGAAAGAAATGAACCTTACACTCTAAAAACATGGTGAGCATTCACCACAAATTGAAATGGACACAAAATTAAGTCTGCAGAGTTTATTATTTGTTTAGTGCTACAGGTGTTCATGGTATATTATGGATCTGTAAGACCAGGTCCTTGCCTTAAGGAGCTTGCAATCTAAAATAGATAGCAACAGATAATAAATATAGACCATGATAGTGAATGACTGAAAAGGAAGGACAGGATGCCAGATAAGAACATGCCCTCAGGAGAACATTATTTTTATAGAGGAATTATTTTGGTGGGTATGTGGGAAGGTGCATGTCTGGGTCTTTCTGGGATGGTTTATTAGCTGATATTTTTTAACCTTTTTATTTTAGGTTTTTAAAAGGTCCAGATCTGAGTATCAAATAAATCATAATGTCAGTGTGAAGTAGAGTTAAATTATTTTATTAAAATATACATATTCAGGGGCAGAAGCACATGACAAAATTAGAAGCCACTTAGGAGGGAAAAAAAATATTTTAATCGTATACCTAAATTCCTTTTTTCCCCTGAAAATACAGGAACATCCCATTTTTTTTCTGATTGGGCTATTTTATACATTCTTTGAGCTACAGAGGATTTCATGTCTTACTTGTAATGAGATTCCTTTCCCTAATCCTTTTTCACTTATCTGGCCTTTTATGTTTGCAACTTTTTAAAAGAAGAAAAGGAAAGGAAATTTAAGTTTATATTAGCTTGTGGAACAACAGGCTAAACAGATGTTAGTCAAATTTTGGTTTAAAATTTAAGGTTGGCTGTTAAGGGAAAGTATATGAAAATAATGGGTAACACAGCTGAGCATACGTAAGGAAGGGTAGAGAACATGCTCTGTATAGAAGCTGAAAGACCAGTTGAAAAGCATCGAAGGTTTGATTCTGCATCCTGCCTGGGACTTGTCCCGTGTCCAGCGGGATCTTTGAGAGTACAAGTTGCTTCCACCCAGCCTGCATGTTTCTGCCACATCTCCAGAGCCAGGGTCAGAAAGGGGCTGGCAGCTGCCCAAGTGCCTGCTTTCTGCCTGGGGGGGTCTTTGCCCCCCACAGTAACTGCCTAGTCACCAAGTACATCACCAGCAACCTGCTTGTTGTCCCTTGTTAAGGCCATGCAGACCTCTACCGGAAAAGAATCACCAGAATGTTTTGCAGGTTTCAAACTTATTCTTGAAGAATCTGTGGCGTGTTTCCACTATTAGTTGCGGGTTTGTTACCCTGTGCTGCAGTAAGTCATTAACCAGTATTTTCCATGTAATTGTTACGACGGCTATCTGCAGGCTCAGGAGTTAACAATGCCTGGACAAATGTTATGAAAGCTGCCTTTGTAGGCATAGAATCACAGTCTTTAGGCCAAAGACATGTGGTCTGACTTTTGGAATAACACAGGCTCTAGAATTTATCATTGTCTGAAATAGGATATAGCACCTAAACAAAAAAATCTCCCCTCGGATTAATCACTTTTCACTTTTAATCTTAAAATTGTTAGTGACTGAAAGAGTCCAGCTGTAGCTTTAGTAACCTATTTGATGTTAAATTTCCCATATCTTTGTTTAATTCACTTTTGATTTTTAATTCCAACTAATTTCTAACCTAAATTTATCTATTTTCAACTTTAAATGCAAGCTGAATGAATTGCATAATCTTCACCAGTAAGTTTGTCAGATGCACTTAGCAAGTGCATATCAAAATATATACAGGAATCTGTACTACTGAGTGGATTCATAGTCATGAAAATTAGGTAAGTGGGCAGAGCTGCTAAATTCTGTGATGCTGACTAATTACAGGAGAGTACTAAAACTGACGGCAAAACCTGGCAGAGGAGACTCAGACTGCTGAATCACCTGCTATCAACCAAGGGGAATGCAAAACAGTCTGCATGGCGGGGGGTGGCTGTGGGGGGTGGGGGTGGTAGAATAATACCGACTCTTCACACATAAACACAGACCCTAAAGAAGCTCTTTTTCTTAGGAAAGAGATCTTGAAGTGGCAAGCAAAATCCTCTGACAACATTTACTGAATTTGACAAGTTAGAAAGACAAAACTGATGCTAGATTTCCAGAAGAAGAACTTGGGAACAAAAGTAATAATTATCCCAGTGTATCTACGGTGTTCCACATCTTGAAACTGTACCATTTCTGTCACCCTTCTCAAAAGGTTATAGCAGACAGAGGAGAGCAGGGAAAAGAGCAATTCATATCACAGAGCAGCAAATGGCTTTCTTAAAAGCAGACATTACAAAGCTCAGGTCTCTTTATGCTGCATAAAGGTAGTGAAGGTCTTTAAAAGCATGACTGTCACAGCAAACCTGGAACAAGTGACAGGCTCTGCTCCTCCAAGCCAGTGGGCTATTGGCAGCCAACAGTCTGCTCTGAGCATTACTTTTAAAACCAGCAAAACACATTGTCAAAGTTTTGTGGACTTCTGTGGAACTTTTTGCCATGGGTTCCCATTAAGAAGTCACAACCTGGCAAATGTAAGAAAACTAAGGTGGGCAATTGCTGTAGCAGGGTGGGAGGCAAAGAGGGAAAGGGAATTTATTTTCTCCTGGCAGGGGGTAATGGGGCATTTGCTGGCACTACTAGGTGGTTTGTGCTGACTCAATGCAGAGGGACCTGGCAGGATGAAGGGGAAGGAACAGGTTACTGCTGTGATTAGAAATGACTCAAAATCCAATTTTGCATTACCTCCTCACACCACCTGCTTCTCAGTGTTCCACTCACACTGGACAATGACTGTGATAACAATAAGTTTGTTGTGGAAAAGTGCTACATGTTGTTCTGCATGGTTTCATATGTATATACTTGTGAACACATGCACACATACACGTGTGTATATATATCTATCTGTAGTTTTTATTTAATTTTTTTTTTTTCTGCAAGAAGCCCATTCATCTAGTTGTTTCCCTGTGAGTAGAAGGTGGACTTATATTTTCTCCAAGGTAGAGAATATAGTGCCCTAGCTTTGAAAATGCAATCTCTTCAGTCTGGCATTGCTGAACTATACAAAAGAGATCTAATAACATATTCAGGCTGGCCACATGGCACGTGGACAAAGTGACATATTAGGTAAAGTTGACCAAGTTTTATATTGGGAAGGCAGACTTTCAGAAATCAAGGTCAAGGTCAAAAGTCTTTTTTTTCTTTGTGAAGAGAGCAGAATGAGTGGATTTGGAAAATGTTGCAGAGGGATTGCCAGCAGGATATAATACAGTGTCAAAAATGAAGGGATAAGAAGAGAAGAAAAAAAAAATTACTCATGTTTACCCCCTTATCTGACATTTCCTGCAATCTCAGTCTGCTCTAAGGGGTGTGCGCTTCCTCCTGATAACTTCTCTTTCAAAGGACAAATCCTACCATCTGATTATAGGCTAGGTCTAAAGTAATTGACTTAATTGAAGCAATCCAGAGGCAGAAATACAGAGGTGATGGTAATGGGATTCTTTCACACTTCTGATACAATTTGGGATGAGAATTGTTCCCTGTAGCAGGGACCATATGTGGCAATGCACAAAAACTGTCAAAGGTAATGTAATCCATACAAACCCTGATGATTCCAGAAACAGGCTGTGTTACAAGGAGTTGTTTTCTCTAGCCTGCATTTCTCCGTGTCTGCCTAGTACACCTTTTCTGGTTTTGCTGGACATGGCAAACACACTGGCTTCAGAGTGGGGATTGTCACTGGTGTGTGAACAAGGCACAAACATCTGTACATCGTACGTCCTGCACATCCAAGTCAGTAGCTGCAAAAATATGTGAAAACACAAGGTATGATGATCCTGCCATTTTAGTTGAGGAGAGATGTGTGGTGAGAGAATAACTGTGTACTACTTCTGTTTCAAAACACTGCTGTCTGTCCAACACAGTGCGCTCAGTGCTGTGCTGTTTATGGTGGAGATTGTTTCCTGACAGGCAGAGTCAACTTCTCTTCTTCTCCCCAGCACTGTACTCCCCAGCCTTGAAAAGTGTCTAAAGGAGCTTGTACCACACCATGTGAGTTATGATTAAAATCAGGAGGGGAATGATGTGACTAACAAGCTTTTAATTGTGGAACCATCAAGTAGTTCTACAACAGATTTACATTATGTGGTGTAATGACGATGAGTTTGATATGTAAATTACACTGTTTCACTAAAACTTGTCCTTAATAAAGCGATGGTCTCTCCCCAAAGATTGCAGTCTGTAATTTAATGAATGGTTGGCACGCTTCTTGGGGCAATGCACAACACTGGAAAATGCACTGTATTTTAATATAATACAAGGCAATATGGATGTTGTAATCTGGCATTACATGTTGTTGACAATTATCAACCGCATTTAATTTACATAATAAAAGCATGCCAAATGGCTTTGAAATAGCAGTGCTTTCTGTGCAAAAGACTAGATAGTAGGGTGGGTTTTTTTGTAAAAATAACCTAAGTGCTTATGGAAACAGTCTTTTAATGATATTTACTACTACACTTGCACTACATAAAGTTATACATCATTCTTTGCTGACATTTATCATTTCATTGTTGATTTATAAAAAAAAAGTTTTATTTTGAGAAAAAAGTCAGAAAATTATTAGATTAAACTACCGGTTCTGCACTTTATTTTTAGTCTTTGTTATTCTTGCTGTGTTTATTTCACCTGAAAAATGAAGGCAGATTGGATCCTGAGGCATGCCATACCGAGCCAAATTTATTGCTATAAGTGATCTGGTATTTCTCAATCTTTGACACAGGACAGAAGAGGAAGATTCTTACAGTGAAAAAAATAGCTATTGAATACTATGGAAAATTTTTTGGCTTCTTAAGTTGTTTTTTTGTGTGGGGACAAGTGGTGGGGGGTTGTTTGTTTTTTATATACTTTGAAACATCTCTGCTCCTCCCTAGCTCATACATTCACCTGCAGTGCAGAGTGGAAGAAGGTAGCCCCAGCTAGTCTGTTCTCTGGTGAGTTATGGGACCAGGCCAAGGACCTCATGTGGCTTTACTTCAGCTTGTGCATAAAGTGTTGAAATCTTGTTGGGTTTTTTTACTTGTTTAAGTTACTGACATGAGACTCACAAGCTTGAGCAACAAAAATTTGAAGCAAACATTGCTGAGGGTGAACATCTTTCCTTTAAGCTTGTCATAATGTCTCCTTTTATAAATCTTTTCACTTGGCTTCTCGTGATTAACTTCACCCATACCAATACCTAGAAAGAATACTGATCTAGGGGGAATTATTACCCCATACATCAAAGACCTTCTGCCTCATCCTTTATTTCTTTTCCAAGTATTCCTCTTTTCTTTGTTCTTCCCAGTTTAATTTGTAAAAATTTTAAAAATTATTTTATTCTAGGAAAAGTGCACTTGTCAACTAAAGCACAGCTGTTTTTCTGAGAAAAGAAAAAAGGAATCACTGACATTTATCCTGAAAATGGACCTCATTACACCTGCTCTGTGAATACTTTGTTTGGTACTGTGTAATTTTTTCTGTGCAGTTAAAATTGTTAATGCTGAAATTATTATCCCTAGAAAATCACTATGGGCTAGCAGGTCTGGATTTTATTATACTATTCTGTATGCAAATCTAGGCTTAGTTTTATAGCAGGCATTATGCCCAGTGTCCGCAAAACCTACTAACTATTAAAAATAAGGCTTGTAATAAACATCTTAGGTTATTTCAATAAAAGAAGATTTGTGGGAAAATATATCTTACAACATCTTTCTGCTGCTTAAGATATGTTGTTGCTCAGCAACAGCATCTATTGGACTATAGAATTAGATGGTAAATTAAAGGATTCCCAGGAATTAAACTGTTGTTTTCATGCCACTAAGTGAATCATACTAGACTAGTCCTTAAAAGTACCCCGAAGGATGCTGCATGTAAGTGCTCCTTCAAAAGCTGAAAACTTAAGCACAGGAACAACAACTGCAGTATAAAATAGAAGAAAGATGATTCTGGTGACTAGGTCTATAAATCTTGCTTTATCATTGTAGACCTGACTGACACAAGACACAAGTGTAGTGCTCTATACTATCTCGTAAAACCCTTTGGCAATATTCTTATAAATAAGGGTGGCTAAGTCTGATCTTTCTGTTTTTTATAAATTATTATTTTATTAATAGCCTAATAATTATTATTATCAAGAGCATGAAGATTTCTTTTATATTTTATAAAGTATGAATTGAACTTGAAACATAATTTTAAGAGTCCTTACTGCTATCTGTCATCTTAAAAAACCTGGAAGAGTAAACTAGTTATTGATAAATTAATTTACTCAAATGTTCAGAATATTGGGTGTTACTAAGAATCATTCCTCCTATGCACAACAGGACTGAGCATACACTAGATTGAAAATATGATTCATGCCCCAAAAGACTTGTAATCTAAGCAGATTTCAGGGTTAAAGAAATTGGATGAAAAACAAAAATAGCTTTGGCATCTATTTTTCAGTGATCTATCACTGAATTCTGAAAGTTGAAATAGCACAATGCGTGCACTTCCCTGTCTGTCTTCACACAAGTTAACTGAGGTGTTCGGATGTCTGCTTATTTAAAAATTTTTCCATACTGTGAAATATGTGGTTAAGATTGGTCTGTAAGAATTGCAGAAAGAAAATATATTTGTCATGTTTTAAAGATTGATTAGTTCTGTAACTGAAACTTTTTTTTTTTTTCATTTATGTGAAGAACAATGTATTTTGGTAAAAATCTAGAGAAGGTTTATTTGTTTAATGTCTTAATAGTTTTTTAGGGTCAGAGGACAAATGAATCATAGCCATTCTACTGGAATTACTTATGGAGTTACTGATGGAGAGGCAGTAGATGCATGAGATTTGAGTCAGATTATCACTGTTAGAAATTCATTAACCTGTAAAAATCAATACAGCTGAGTTTCATGTGGATACTTCAAGTAAAATTTCAGTTTTCTACTGACATTTTAGCATGCATATGAGTTTTTATTAGCTGAAGTTTATGGGATGAAAGGAGCCTCAAAAAACAATATTACCCTTTATTATATAAATATATTAAATATATTATTATATATAAATATGAAATATCTAATAATCATGTCAAAAGACAAAAGTTTCCGAAACACACATTTTTTATTTATTTGAATAAAAATAAGGCTATGTAATCATATGATGAAGAAACACTTCAAACTTTAAAATTACTTCCGAAGGGTGTTTAGTAGTCAATGATTAAGACAGATGTGCTCTGTTTTGCAGGCTCAAATAATATGCAGTAAGGTAGTAACCAGTATTTCCTAAAGATAATCTCCATAATCTAGGTACTTACAATTCTTTCACAACAATACAAAAGAAAATAATATTGGACGCTAAATTAGATACTAAGGAGGTTGGTGTTATGAATACCAACTGTCAAGATTTTATGAAAAATATAGTCTGTCAAACTGCCTTTATACTGTCTTTTCAGGTGGTTATTCTGCTTGACAGAAGTAATATTGATGTATTAGTTTTAGACTTATATGAGCAATTGACCTTGTGCTACACTGTGTTTTATTTAAGGAAGCTGATTGATTCCAAATCAACCTGGCACATAATCAGTGGATTAAAAGCTGGCTGACTGACAGGCCATAATACAAAATTGTTAATGGAAAATTAAGACAGTGCATTGTTATTGAGATTGTGAAGATAGAACTTGTTGATATTATACTATAAAATGTTCTCATTAGTTATGCTGAGCTGACAAAAAAAGTAGAAGGTATGTAAAAGATATAGCAGTAACTGATTGGATCTGTTCATTTGGAAAGAGGCAAGCAAGCAAGCAATTAATGCTTATAATCACCAAGCAAAACTATGTCTCAATGAACAAAAAATAGAGGCCATTAAAAGTACAGAAGGCTGTTCTGAGACACTGACACTGTGGGGTTCTTGGCTAACTCGGCTGACAAGCACCATTCTAGCTGGTGGCTGATATAACAAAACCTACTGATTTGTAAGTACCCATGGCATGGGGACTCTTGAAGAGGGATGCAGGTTTTATCTCTTGTGTATTTGGAGACAATGTCACCAGTGGATCTAGGACACAGATTTTAATGTAAAGTGTGGAAAAACTCAAAGGATTTGTTATAAATACACCTGTTCTGAAGCACGATAATCATGATTTCCGAAACATATAGACTACGGACAGTGTTATGGAGTAAGTACATCAATGCAGTCCTCTTTTGGTAGCATCATCAAATTGGAGCTCTTTGGGACCTTGAAACTGTTAAAGTGAACATTGTTTATTATGTTGGTTAATTTAATTTAAGATTTGTTATGTTGTTATTGAATGTAACTGTAATTTTTGGTTGGAATAAGTGGGCAATTAAGTGTGTACTTTTAAGACGTGTTCACAAGATGCAGCTGAAAGCTGGGTTTTGTGGAAAGAAACTTACACAGAGCAACACTGGCTGAAACTCAGCCACTTTGTGAAGCAACCTTCTTTGGAACTTCAGTTCAGGTGTCTTACTGTCCAGTGAAGAACATGCTCACAATGGTCTCCTCAGAGACATTTTTCCTCACCTTTTTGTTTAACTTTGCTCTTTCACGATATTTTTATTTAAGCCATGTTTGGCTTAGAAGTAATAATTACATCCTTAATAATACAGCCATGGATTTTGTCTCTTACTTTTGGAGTAGGCATTAAAGCCCCTTTTATTTCTTATATGATAATGATTGTAATCAGCACATTAAACTTGACATGATGACTATGACTACTGAACATAAGGGAGAGGATTAAATGGTGAGTGGTGGCTTAACAGTAATTTTGATGCATCATGAAAAAACAAACAGTTTCTCTTAAGAGTGGCTTCACTTGTATTTTCCTTAAAGCATAAGCACAGTTGCTCTACTTGTTTTACTTGCATAAGCACGTGTTAAAACTCCCTTGTTAGTCTCCAAGACCACCCCCACCCCCTCCTTTTTTAGACTCTGCTAAAGTCTATGTATTATTTAATAATTTTTCTGGACTATAGACTTTAATTTGCATAGAACATGTCAGTAACACTTTTAGACACTTTTGAGAGCAACCTGGCTTTATTTTCAACACTAATTTTATTTTGACTTTATTTAGACCAAGGAATAACTAATATATAGCTTAGAAATAAACAGCCTTTTTTTTTTTTCACTTTGCAATAGTCATAAAAGAGTCTTAAAGTTCTCTTGAGACATCCTCTAAAACTTAGTGTGAGGCAAAAGATTTGCTTCTAGAAGTATTTTATTTTAAAATAAAGTAACTTTTTTCTACAGGTACAGACTGTACCTGGTCCAGTTGAACAGAGAGGTGAGAAACAGTTATGCCTTGATTTGGTTTTCAATCTTTTGATAGTGTTCATGACCACATTCCATATAGTATATGGAATCCATATACTACACCTTTTGTGCTAGAGAAAAACACATACGTGTGTTTAATACATACCTTTTTTGTTTGCTTTGTTTCAGCTTAGTTGGATTTCATAAGTGGCAGTAACAGTTGTGAGAGATGCTATTCAATAAAGGGTGGAGCTATGTTACTTGTTTAATATCAACGTTGTGGTTAATACTAACATATTGTAGAAGAATAGCTTTTAATCACATTTCAAAGCACCATGTACCTTTTCCCCAGGCAACCCATGGACCTCAGGTAAATTCCAAACCCATCTGATACAAAAGAAAAGAATCCATAAGATCATTTTATCTTTGACCATTTGTTTTAAGCATTCTCTATTTCAACCTTTTGTGTAACTGTGTTGCTGTAAGCAGACGGAAGACCTACCAAAGAACCATCGCATTAGTGATCTTTAAGTTTTTTATTGTTTGGGGAGATATAGCAGTGTTTATATACAGAGCTCCAGTTATATGCAAGCAAAGCTGCTGCTGTTCTTAAGATTTTGCAATTAAGAAAGTAAATTATTGCTGTGCAACAAATTCTTTGTTAAGTGTCTGTTGCTTAAAATAACTACGAGTAAACTTAACCCATCACTCTTGATTTAAGCAAGTCACAGCACTAGGGAGTGAACATGGCATGAAAGTGACACTTCAGGTTTAAAAGGTTGATTTATTCATTCTAGTGATGTCCTACATAGACAACAGAGTAAATTAATCTCAAGTGTATCTCAGGATGAAACTGGAGGTAAAATTTGGCCTTTTGTATCCAACAGTCTGACCTATTGCCTTCAGCAGCCTATAGTCTTTCTTTTATAAGATGTCTTTTAGTACAGACTGAATTCAGAAAAGTGAATTTTCTTTGTCAAGATGCTGGAGCTCTGAAATTGCATTGTTCTGCAACAGTGAAAATTTTGTCTGATTAATTTAGCTTCCATTTCCTTGCATATGAATCTTTTGCGAAACGTTTTCTGTAAACGTCATAGTTAAGCATCCACTGAAGAATTTGTATGCTGAGGTGTCTGCAAAGCGTTCACCTTTTTGCTGTATTTCTTATATTGGTGGTATGTGATTGACAGACGTGGCTGAATACTTTAGATTCTGTCCTCTGACTGAGGAGTTGCAGCACTCATTTTTTTAATGGAAAAGTGAGTGAAAAGTGAACACTGACTATCACTGTGCATGAATGCCACATTTCACTTGCAAAGCAGGCATTTTCATGGCTACCTGCCATCCCCAGATGCTTTTTCAGAAAAGCTGTTGTTGCTGATTTAACTCCCTTCACTAAACAGCTAGAAGCATTGTACAACAGAGAGAAATAATGATGGTTTTCCAGTGCTACTTTTTACCACTGATTACAGGAATACACTGGCTTTTAGACTCAATCTTGTATCAAATTCTCTTCTACCTAATTGCATGTGTGTGCCCATATGTATGGTATGAGGACGGATCACAGTTGCTGTAAATACTGGATGGAAATAGAATCTGTTTCTTTTATTTTTTAGTGGATGGAGGAAAATGTGCAGATTTTGTCTGCAAAATAGTGTTCCACTATTAAGCTACCTGCTTTTTTATTTATTTATTATCTTATTTATTTATTTATTTTAGTATTTATTTATTTTATGCAACATTAAAAAGAGTTGTTAGACTGCCAACCAGTAAATATAGCAGTGTAGCATAACCATAAACTGCTACGTGTTTTGCTCAATTGGTCCTATTACCTGCGGTTCTCTAAAAGTAATCTTTTAAATCTTTTAAATAGGAACCTTTTAAATATTGATCATACTGTGTAGTTCTGAGGTAAACATACTTCTGTCCTGCCTAAGGATTTAGTTTTTCTTACTGTATCCCGTTGTTTCTAATATTAAAGACAACCAACGAAGGGCTGGTGGGGAGCAATAATTTTTCTTACAACTGTGCCTGTCCTTACAGAGGTACGGTGATTCCCACCCTTTCTCTTTCCTTGCCTCCGTTGCCTGGACTTCCAGTAACCCCAAGCTGGAAGTTTCTGAAGGATGTATCAAGTGATATCCAGCTAAAGCATCCAGGCCACAACACTAGAATTATTCATACATATAAACATATAGATACAAGCCTGAAAATCCTCAATATACAAGAATATGCCAGTCAGTTTTAGTCACCACCACCAAGAGCCTACAGCAGCCCAGGCTGGCGGGGTGGCAGCTGTGGCACCCAGACTCCAGCAGCCGCTGCAGAGGGCAGCTGTGGGCTGCTGCAGTTGTACCTCGCCCAGGTGGGGTGTATGTTATTCCAAGTACACTTGTAAAAGCTGTGTATGTATGTAAGAGCTGGGATGAAGCATTCTTTTAACTTATACGTGTGTGATCCACAAAGTTTGTTTTAAGTTTTAACACTGAAAGAAGGAGAAGTTATACAGAGTGAAACTAGCCACTGCAAGACAGCTGCTGGTACCTAAATAGAGAGAAAACACTTTTTACTTTGTTAATAAATCAGCAGAAAAATTGAGAATGTCTTTTCTGGAAACAAGTACAATAATACATTAATTTTAAAATGGGATGCTTTCACCCTTAGTCTCTCAGTCAGGATTTGACTTCATATGATACTTTGAACTCCATTAAACTCAGTGTGTGCCTGTTTACAGAATGCAAATTGCATTGCACAATCTTCCTTAGAACGGTACGTATTAGCTGCGTACCACATTAAATCAGGTTTTCTTACTCAAGTTTTCCTGGGAAGAAAAGACAAAAGCTTTTTCTCTGTTTATACCAAGATAGATGCCAGTAAACAGCTTTCAATTATGGAGTTAAAGTCCAGATCCAATCTCCGTGGGAACAAAGATTACCAATATTTAAAATGGGGGGTTCAAGTCTCAGGCTAATTGGAATGGTGTAGAGATGAGCTTCAACTAAAACACTTTCTCATGATCAAGCTACATGTAATGAAACATACGTTTGCAAAGAGGTAACCAACTGATGGAAGAGGCTTGAGTGATTCATAGAACTGCCCTTTGGATTCTGCTTGAATTAGTATTTTGCTTGACTCTATGATCATATAATAATCTTTTTTCCCTCTGACAAGACTCCTTCCTCATTCATTGCACAAAATTTGCTTGATACCCACTTGGTAGAAAGTTGCAAAAATTTTATCATCATAGTTCAAAATGTGGCCAAGTGCTTTATTTCCTGTAAATCCTGTTCTGATATCAGGATGAATTAATTTTCTTGTGGTCTTTACTATCATATTGGTCATGATCATGGTTGTGTCTCAGTTATCCACAAAAGTCAATAATTGCCCTTGCAGAAGTGGCCTGTGCTGAAAAAAAAAAAGGTAAGAAATTAACAATTGTTCATTAAGGTGGACAAAACCGTGATTTTTGTACATGCAAACTATAGTTTTACAGGCGTGTTATCAGCTGTGAGTAGAACTTAATGAAACTTAATTTCTGTTCCAAATAAAACATCAATATTTGAAAAAATAATTGTCATTCTAGTATAGAATGGAATATAGATTTAATTATTAAAAGATAAATAAAAATCTTGCATCAAAAGAATCTTTGCATTGGTGAAATATTCTGGAAAATTGTCCTGTTGGATTTTCCCAAAGCCAAAGGGCCCAGCCAGCTGTCCCACTTGGGGGATCCCCTTGAAGTGCTTTGCCTCCGGTCACCAGGGCTGGGTGCCCTGTGAGCTCTCGGAGCTCCTGCTGCATCTGGGGGTTCCTGGGTTCCCCAGCCTGATTCGAGCAGCAGAGCCCTAGCCTCACAGGGGGCTCTCCCTGCCCCACTACTGCCCCCAGATAGGCACCAGCAGCACTGGCAGGAGCCAGGACCTCCCTGGTGAGCCAGGATAGGAGCTTGCTGAAACACTCCTCAGCTCTTGCCCTGCTCTTTCTCTTGGGTTTCTTTTTGTCAGAAACCAAGGCGTTCAGGTGTGGAAAAGAGGTCCAGACCTCAGCCTTATCTGGTTTCCCCAGTCCCTGATCCCTATGTATAGACATATCTTGAAGGTTTCTTCCCATATTCCGCTGCCTTTGGATGTGTGCACAGTGGTAAACCTGACTGAGAATCTCTGGGTACAGAGAAGTTTTCTGGAAATTACAGTTCTCAAGACAATCCATAAAATTATGTGATAGTGAAGCAAGCAAAAAATCCCCAACTCTTTATCAGGAATATTATGATATAATATTGATTTCCTTTACAGAATAAATTCTGTGAAAGTTTAGACAGATTTTTCAGCATTTTACATGTCAGTATTTCCACAAGCTTCATTAAGAAGTCTCTTATCGCCTGAGATAAGAGGTAATGATACTGTGTTTTACTTCAAAGAATGGACCTTCCAGCTGTGATTGAAATGACTACTGCAGAGAAACAACTA
>JAVJGJ010000037.1:66034957-66060628 GCA_035590215.1 Microhierax caerulescens | reverse complement strand
GCTTCTTGCTCTCTCTCCTCATCTCCTTCTGCTTCTTGCTCTCTCTCCTCATCTCCTTCTGCTTCTTGCTCTCTCTCTTCCTCGGCTGCTCCCTCTTCACTGGCTCTCAACACTTTCACAGAACCAGCCACAGCCGCACCCTGTCTACATTGACCAACCCACTGCCCCTGAAGCCAGCCCACTGTTGTATATTATTAATGCTAATTAACCCATCTACATTCTTCTACAATTCCCCCTTTTTTTCTATTTTTTTCTTTTTAACAATTCATACCTCATGTTTTTACCAATCTTCACTTTTACAAATAGATACAAACTTTTTACAAATAAACTTTTCATACACTCCTCTACAGAAAAACATGTAAATAGAAAATGTCACAGGGATCTGCAATATATATTGCAAAGGTCTATTGAAGTCAGTAGGTCTTTCACAATCACCTGGA
Organism: Microhierax caerulescens; assembly: GCA_035590215.1. Taxonomy (NCBI): domain Eukaryota; kingdom Metazoa; phylum Chordata; class Aves; order Falconiformes; family Falconidae; genus Microhierax; species Microhierax caerulescens. The sequence goes on along the minus strand of JAVJGJ010000037.1, from coordinate 66,060,188 downwards.
GAGAAATGAAGAGCTCAGTTTGTACAGAAACCTACACGTCTTTATCAGGTAAGGTAATTCACACAATTTGTTCTTGAAGGCACAAGTCAAGTATGAATAATGGCAATTTTGCTACGCACTGCTCCTTCAGGCCCATCTGCTTTCTATCTACTATTTGTAGGCCACTGTGAGGAGAGCAAATTTTTTTTTTTTTAACAACTATTGCTTATTCATTCAGCTTCTGTCCTTGGTATCTCTGAAGTTACAGGCACTTGTTTGCAGAGAACCTATTGTCAACAACTATGGGGGTTTTTTACCTTTAAAAATATCCATTTCATTGCTAAAATGAACAAAATAAACTTAAGAAAGGAACTGAGATTTGGCTGTGAAATTTAGGAAGATTTTGGGGGTGAGGAAGATGTGTAGGGTATGTGTGTGAAGAAGGATAATGGATTAACGCTTTAGCATTATTTTTATGCAAAATATTGAAAAAGCACTAGAAGTTCTATTCTGACTTATTTCATGGAATGGCTTGTTTTATTAATGTGATTTGATGTGACACTGCACAATGATAATTATCACGTAGTATGTTAAGCCAAACAGTTGCAAAGGAGGCAATCTGCCTTTAAGGATATATAAATGCAAAAGGATGCATGCTGCCTATAACAAACAGATTTGAATATCTTGCTTTTCTTCCTGTTTCTGGCTAATGATGAACACTGGTTGCTCACAAATGAGCAATTTTTCCTGCTACCTTCTCAAAGAAGTAGATAGTGAATAATTGGTCTTGGGACCAGGGCACATCTCTAGAGCTGGCAAAGTTTCAAAGGGATTGATTCATAGCTATTATTAAGGAGAACAAAAGAAAAATGAAAGTCTTTTGCATGATCACTCTGTTTATGTGCTGTAAGAATAGAACACAGATTCAGTGTTGATAAACTCCACCATGAATGGTAGCAAAACCAGGCAATCTCAGTAATGTGAAAGGAATTACAGGAGCCTAGTGCCTCTCAGGATATTTTCCGTATGTGAAAATTAATGGACCATTATCCATCAAAAGATTATTAGTTTCAAAGGTAGAGAAAAGTATATATTTGGTTCTATTTATGTCATTTAGAGAGCTCATGGGGCAGCATTACGTAGGAAGGTGATGGGACACATTCCTCAGTCTCTGTAAGACTATAAGTAACAATCTGTACTAGGGCCATCTTTATCATGCACTTACTGCAACCTGTGCAGGCGGTGTTACCCAGCTGAAGTGTGCTTCTTCACACAAGCAGTACATCTGTCCTCACTTGGAAATAGGTTTTTTTTCAAACAATAAGGAAGGATATACAAATTCTCTGGTTTCCCATTATAGCAGCTGCATGTGGCTGCTGTTGTATAAAAGCAATTAAAGCCTGGCACAGTTGCCTTTTTCTCAGATGTTTATGCATTTGCCTTGATATTCCTTGTATTTAATATCACACTTAACTTTGTAGTTTCGTAGTTCCAGTTTTGCATGTTGTGAGTCCTCTTCATGTTAGGTTGTATAATCAATAGGGAGGACTGAGACAAACTTGAAGCAGGTAAATGACTTTACAGACTTGTAAACTTAAACTATCAAAATACAGTTCACATAACCACAATTATATCTAACAGGTAAGATGATCTGTTTCAAGTTGCCTTGTAAGCTTCCTAATCCTGTTATTCTTCTCACTTGCACTCCACGGATATCCCTGTGCATCAGATATCTTAACAGAAGTCTAAGGTGTAGTAACGACAGCCAGTAACATTCAGCTAACTGTATCTGTAGGGTATTTCAGGAGTAACTTTACTGCATTTTTTTTTCTTTTCTATAGCCTCTTTTGCTACATGGGAAAAATGAACATTTCATGACACCCTACTGATGAGCGGTACATTTAGTTCATTACAGATGTGCTTTCAGTACTACTGGTTCAATGGACCAGTAACTGGTAGTAATAACTGCATAAGTTACATTGCAAGTATTTTTCTGAAAGAGGCTGGTTACACTGACTTCAGTCAGGTTATTCTGGACCTCTGATGATGTTGATGATTGCTGAGTGGCAAAGGAATCTTTAACAGCAGTCACATAGGAGATATGTGTTAACCCCAAATGGCAGCTAAGCACTAGACAGCCAACTATTCACTCCCCCAGCTAATGAGAGAGGGGAGAGAATACAAAGATGAAAAACTAAGAATATTTGTGATTTAAGGATAGCTTAATAAGTAAAATAAACATGAAGAACAAAGAAAGAAAGAAAAAAACCCCAAACAAACAACAGAATAAGTGATGCAAAGGCACTCCCTCACCATCTCCCACAAGTAGATTGATGTCCAGCCAGTATCCAAGCAATGGCTACCTACCCAAATTGCTCATATCCCTCAGGTTTACTGTTAAGCGTGATGTTATATGGTATGGAATATCCCTTTGGCCAGTTTGGTTCAGCTGTCCTGGTTGTGTCCCTTCTCAGCTTACACATTCTTAACATACTTCTGGGACACAGTGGGAAAAAGGGAGAACCTTGATGCTGTGTAAGCTCTACAGAGCAATAGTCAAAACACTGATGTGTTATCAACACAGCTTTAGTCACAAATCCAAAACATAGAACTATATGGGATGCTATAAAAAAAGTTAACTCTACCCCAGATAAAGCCAATACAGAGAAGACTAAATTTTATTTGCAATTGCAGTGCATATGATAGAATATTCCTCTGTGCTTAGAAGAATGTTAATTATGTTTGTAAATTTGAAGAGAAATCAAGGAACACTCAGCTTTTATACAGCAACTAGACATATAGGTGATTGGGTTTTGGTCTATGAATTTTTTTTCACTCTTACTCATTTAAATTTACAGGTTTCCTTGGGCCTGATCTCCCTCCTTCTCCATCCATTTTCCATGTTTTTCTTTCTAGTCTTTTCACAATTGTCCTGTACTTCTTCCTCTGAGCTGAATCTTACTACTTATTCCTAACTCCTCCAATAAACTCAAGCTGTTGAAATTACCCTAATGAGCTACTTTTTCTATTACTATTCTTCCAAGATTCAATTAGCTTAGTTTGTGTGTATGCATGTATTTCTTTCAGTCACTGTTTCAAGCTACTTACTTCAGCAACTACATTAGAAATTCTCTTCGACATATGAAGAAACTATATTAAAAGAGGTTTACATTTCAACATATAACATATACTTTAAGATTTCTATTAGTAAATAATTGTTGGTCCTGATGTCTTCATTATGAGTACCTCTTATATGGTAATCTATAAATGACCGATTACATATTTTTTTTTTTTTTTTTACTTCCTACTCCAGATATTTTTAGCAAGGCTTCTTATATTTTTTTTAAAAATACACTAACTTCATTGTAAATATTTTACAAACACTAATTTTTATGAACTTGTGGAGAAAATGGATTTGTACCCATTTAGGTGTGCATAGCATTTGTAAATTATTCAAAATTGAGCTAAAAGTACATTCAGATAAGTTTAAATGTTGTGATTTTAACATGTAAGAGTTTTTGAACTACTGTAACTAGAAGTTAAAGCTGTTTCGTTAGAAAGATAAAATGTCAGCTGACTGATAGCATAAAGAAGGTATTATTTATTCTGATGCTTATATTGGACATTCAATGAGGAAATGTTCAACAACCTGGAATGTGCACCATTTTCATTTGAGTTCAATTTAATCCATGTTAAGGTGAAAAAAAAAAGATTCCATTGACCTAGAATAGGTTTCCAAACATGGTATTTTCTCCATGTGAGCAGGTCTTAACCTCTAGATAATAGACTGCAGTGTGAGGAGTTCAGATTTTTGAAAAAAAATGCAGCTATTGTTTTCACTATGTATACACTCAAAAAGGTATTGAGCAGGCTGATGGTATTCTAATGCTTTAGTGAGCACCCATAGGCAGAAGCACTGACTTTAAGAGCTAATGTGATCAAGCAGTAGTAAGACAGAGTTCTAAGCGGAAAGAATTTGCAGTGTCTACAAACCTCAGTTTCTTTCTGTTCATTCTAACTCTCTTTCATTGGGCAGTAATGATTTCAAATCTGATCTGCCTTGGATGAGTAACTTACACAGCCCATTGTGTCAGAATGGGTCTCTTTCCTCCTGTAAAGTAGTCCATTCTTTTTTGCAGATGACCATGAAAGGCTACTGGGGACTAAGCAGGAATGGTTTGGGGACTAAAACTGTGACAGATGGTTGAGTTCTGCTTCTGAACCCTTGCAGTCCCAAGTAGAAGTGGATTTTGGGCTGGAGTGTGCTTGCGTGAAGAGTCTGCAGCAGATAAAGGGATAACTGAGGAAACATTGATTTTGGCTTTGATATTTGTTTCTGATTCCAAGAGTAAAGACTGCTTTTCTGTTGAAAGGTTTCAGCTAAAAATGAGAGAAATAATTTGTGTCTTCTTACATATCATCTTTTTTAATAGCATGAAGTCTAGTACTGGGCCACTCCTCTGTGTACATTTTGCTTTCTGTCAGCAAGAAGATCTGTTTAATTTCTAATTTTTGAGTGTGAAGTGCTATAGAAGATGTAGGTTTTGTACCTAATTCAGAAGATACAATCAAAAAAATATGGAAATTAAGCTTTTCAATTCAAATTGTTTGATCCCTTTCAGATACTGACAATAGGCATCTGAGAACCATAAGCACAGCTTGTTGTTTTTGTCTTAAACTTCCTTCTCATTAGACAGTGATAAACTGCATCTAATATGCAAATAATATTTTGATCAGGGACTAGAATCCAGGATTTTTCACCTCTAATGAGTTTCTTCTCATGATTTTTCTCTGGAGGAAATCTGAAATTTGTTTTTCCTTTAACAAGAGCAGAACTATCTCAAGAAAGTCCCATCTGTGGCTAGGGCAGTGCATCCTCTCCAAAGAGTGCTCTAGATATTCAGTATCTGCAGTATCTTGACCACAGTACATACCTCTGAATAAAAAGGCTTATGCTTAGGGGGAAAAGGAGGGAAAAAAAAGAAAAAGGGGGAGAAAAAGTGAAGTGTGATCCCTAATAGCTAGAATTATGGTTTTGAGGAGCATGTCTGTGTGGAAAGGTTTCTTTTTTCCTTAGAGTTTCCTTTTTCCTGTATACTGTATATGTCTCATTAGCGACACTTACAAATATGGAGCAGGAGTGGACCAAGGATAGATGTTTATGTCAGCTGATAGTCTATAGTCAGGTATCGATAGAGTGCATTTCATCTTTTCCTAAAGTGGATAATTCAATCTAACAAACTGCGTTCTAGAAACACCTGATTCGCTGCACTGACTTTACAGAAATCTAGAGTAGCAACTTAATGATCAGAGGGATGGAATCTCTCTCCTATGTGGAAAGACTGGCTGCTGTTCAGCCCTGGAGAAGAGAAGGCTTTGAGGAAACCTTATTGCAGCTTTTCAATACTCAAAGGGAGCTTGTAAGAAAGATGTGGACAAACTGGTTAGTAAGGCCTGTAGTGGTAGGACAAGGGGTAATGGTTTTCAACTGAAAAAGGGTAGATTTAGACTAGATATAAGGAAGAGATAATTTCCTGTTAAGGTGGGGAGACACTGGCACAGGTTGCCCAGAGAGCTGGTAGATGCCCCAACCCTGGAAACATTCAAGGTCAGGCTGGATGGGGCTCTGAGCGACCTGATCTAGTTGTAGATGTTCCTGCTCATTGCAGGGGATTGGACTGGATGATCTTTGAAGGTCCCTTCCTAACCAAACTATTCTATCACTCTATCATTCTATGATTTATACTGTGACTGCTTACTGTTAAGTGAGATGCCATTGGTCTGCAGAAAGCTTGGCACCAGACAGTTTCCTGCTGACGATGCTATCTGGCATGAGCCAGAATAAAGGAAAAAAAAAAAAAAAAGAAACAAGAAGCAGCATAATAAAAAAAAAAGGGGGGGGGGGCGATGACGACATTAATTTATTTTAGGGTAAAGTTTTCCAGACATACCACAGAACATGCTCAGAAATTTCAGACATCAGAGAAAAATAAGTTGAAATGCTTTTCTGCTCAACAAAAATAATTTGGAGCATAATTCACAGCTCTGTAAGACAATTACTGCGATCAATTGCAGACTATAGATGTCTTGTTATGGTTTGCCCTAGTCTTTCCTACTGTGCTTATTCCAAGTATTTATGTGTAGCTGAAAGATACATGCAATGCAGAAAGTTTCATCTGATTATTGACAGCTTCATTCCTGATTTAATTTAACCAAAATAATGATATAAAACTTGAACCTGCACACTGAAATTTGCTGGTGTGAAAGAGAGAACAGGCTGAGAGAGAAATCAGAGTTGTGTGAGCAGGAAGGTAAAGGAGGTAGTGGCAGAATTGGTGGATTTTAATTAATCAGTATGATGACAGAGAATACAGAGTTAGATGAGCTCTGGTTAGTGTTGACAGGAAAAAGGAAGGAGGGCAAATGGATCATCCAACCACCAAACATAAAGATGATGAGTGTGGGGCTCAGTTTTCAGAAAGTAAAGTTCATAGAATCATAGCATCATAGAATGATTTAAGTTTCGGTTGGAAGGGACCTTAAATATCACCTAGTTCCAAACCCCTGTATGGGCAAGAACACCTTCCACTAGATCAGGCTGCTCAAAACCCCATTGAACCTGGCCTTGAAAGCTTCCAGGGGTGGAGCATCCACAGATTTTCTGGGCAACCTGTTCCAGTGCCTCACCACTTGCACAGTGAATAATTTCTTCCTTATGTCTCATCTAAATCTACCCTCCGTCAGTTTGAAGCCATCACCCCTTGTCCTATCACTACATGCCCTTGCAAAGGCTCCCTCTCCAGCTCTCTTGCAGGCCCCTTTAGGTACTGGGAGGTGGCTGTAAGGTCTCCCCAGAGCCTTCTCTTCTCCTGGCTGAAGAACCCCAACTCTCTCAGCTTGTCTTCACAGCAGAGCTGCTCCAGCTCTCTGATTATCTTCATGGCCCTCCTCTGGACTTGCTCCAACAGGTCCATGTCCTTCCTATGTTCCAAACTCCAGAGCTGAATGCAGTGCTCCAGGTGGGGTCTCACCAGAGCAGAGTAGAGAGGAAGGATCACCTCCTTCGACCTGCTGGTCACAATTCTTTTGACACAGCCCAGGGTATGGTTGGCTTTCTGGGCTGCAAGTGCACATTGCAAGGTCCTGCTGAGCTTCTCATCAACCCACATCCACCCCAAATCCTTCTCAGGGCCGCTCTCAATCCATTCTTCATCCAGCCTGTATTTGTGTTTGGGATTGCCCTGATCCAATGCACTTGGCCTTGTTGAACTTCATGAGGTTTGCACAGGCCCACCTCTCAAGCTGTCAAGGTCCCCGTGGACGGCATCACTTCCCTCCAGTGTATTGATTACATGACACAGCAAAGCTGCTGAAGGTGCGCTCAGTCCCACTGTCCATGTTCCCAACAGAGATGTTAAACCACCCCCGATCCCAATAGCGACCCCTGAGGAATGCCACTCATCTTGGGTGAGCAGGGGGCCTTCCTCTGAGCTGAATTTGGGCTGCAGGCCAGGAAACAGACTGCTGCATCAGGGGGCCCTACTCTTTCTTTGGTGCCTACAGTGACATCTTTACCCCTTTTTCTCACCCACATTTTCATGTCTAGCATAAGGTGGGGACAAAAGAGGTCACTAAAATGGAATTGTGTCATAGATGAGTCCTTGACAGGAAAACCTGGGCAACCACAGATGGCCTGTGTCTGCAGAGAAACAAAGAGAGAGGTATAGAAAAAGAAAGTGAGTAGGATTGGTGATGGGTGCGTCAAACACTTTAGGTCAAATACTTAAACATTGTTTATATTTTAGATTTATAAGAATTTTAATACTTTGAGATGTACAAAAATGTTAATAATGGCTTATTCCTGTCTATTCTTTTCAGAAACAAGTACTACAAGCCATCCTTTCCTTGTAAGATAGAAAATAAATTAGAACTGTGCTGAGTACTGAGCCACATCCTCAGTTTGCTGAAATTTTGGAATGGATTCAGAAAAACAAAATAGCAAAAAGATCAACAGGAATAATGAGCTTGGAAGGCAAAGGAATCTCACAAACATATGCAAGAGTTGTTCAGAATCTGGAATTTCCTACAAAATAGCAATTCCATCAACATGAAATAAATGTTTGAGCTAGAGTAAAACCAGAAAATATTGAGATCAAACAAGGGTTCTGAGAAAAAGATTCCTCGTATCAGACAACTATGTGGCCTGTTTGTCCTGTTCAGACTCTGAGTTTTTAGTTTCAACTGGCATATTCCTGCAAAGACTGCCACAGCTGCACTGCAGATCAGAAGTAATCACAGAATTCGGAACAGATTTTGATAATGTCTGCATTCAATAAAACAATGGTATTTCAAGTAAAACTATCAAAACAATGTAGATGGAGATTAGTTTGATCACATATATGCACCACAATTTATCCAGCTTTAACAGCTAAAACATTCAGGTTATTTCTCTAGCTGTTTTGTGATTTTGTAATACTATTTTTTTTTCCAAGATAATAACTTGCAACATCTTCAAACCATGTGCAATGAACAATTATTTTTAATATTGTAAATGAGTCTTCAAAGTAGCTATCAGCATGTATTATGTCAACAAACATTCTAATTTTCCTTAAAAACATTTGACTTACTGTGTTTTTAAAAGGGAGAACAATGATACAAATATACAGAAAGCAAACAGTCCTCCCCTACTCTTGCACACATCCGTCTAGACATTATACTTTGTACGTCTAATGTTGTATTACTGATATTTGATATAAAGCAAATTATTATGCAATAAAATAGTGTCATTGTTTAAATGCAGATATGTTCTAAATTATGCAATTGCATCTGCATCATAGGACATTTTCTTGCTAGTTGCATATGCAAATTATTTAATGTATTTCTCTGTAGACTTACCATAAATTAGCACTCTTTCAATGGATTATAAATAGCATGCATTATTTAATAAGGTCCATTTTGAAATGTTTACTAAAATATATATGTGAAAAATGTTGTTGTGCTCAGCCAAATTAGATTTGAATGCTTAAGTTGATTCATACAAATTGTAGGATAGGAAATGTGTCCTTTAAAAAACAGTACACAGTATATTTTCTAGAGATTTCTCTTCACACTGGAATATCTTTGTTCATCTAAAGCTTCTTTTAATGCTATATTTGCAGCCTTATAAGATATAAGATAAGTTTTTGCATAGCAAAAACTATTTTAATTTATTGTGATTTACCAAAAAAATACAATTGTTATCACCAAAATGATGAATTAGTCTGGAAATAAAAAATGTGTTCGATCAGTGCAGAACTTTAATTAGCTGTAAATGTAGATTGCCTCAAGATGGCAAGTTGATGGAAAGCTTTGCAGTTTTATGTTTAGACAGAGCATTTGGAAGACCCTGTTTCTTATCTTAATATAAATTGGACATTCACTTTGCATATGATCATTTTACATTAGGACCTCGATTAACCCATTGAGTTAATTCTTGGTCACAGAGGATTTTTTGGTGATTATTGAAATAATTGTTGTTTTCACTATATATAATTTACTTTTCTTTTAACTGAATTTGGCCTGATAAATGGGCTGTGGAAGAAATCAGTGGTGTTATTGAAATGATGTACTAGCGTTTGGCTGATTTCGTCTGACTAATTTATAGAGCGATAGCCTTTTTACTCAACTAGATACAGCCATGCTGAGGATGAAAAGCATGATTATAATTGTAATGTATAATTAAAATAATAAACAAATCAGATATGTGAATTTTGACAGCAGTGGGCAGTAGAAGAAGAATGCATTTTGGGGCTTTGGAACTGTGTAGGGAAAATAACTAATTGCTGATTAGATATTAAAACCCTGTACTTAACTGTACTGGGATCTCAAACATGTGGAGCAGGGAAGCAAATGATGAGTCACTCTTCCTAAAAATATTTCTGCTCAATATTAATAGCTATAATCATCTCCTTTCCCTCCTTTAATACTGTTGTGCACAGAGGTTATTGGGTCTCAAACTGCCTTTTGCCTCGATCTCTATGTGATAGCACTGATCTTTCATTAGTGTGGCTAAAAAGGACCAATAGGGGGAAAATCATGTTTCCAGATTTTACTTTTTAATATAATTTTTATTGTCAAATCACAATGCAGTGGGTATTTATCTTTACCAGAGCTGTCTAATTTCTCCTTGTGACCCCTGCTAACAAATTTTAAAAGAAATTTTACAGTGTGCCTGAATAGTTTGGATGCTTACCTCTATACAGATGCACTTTTCCATTTTAGCTATGTAAAAATGCATAAACTGTCAATTAGATTAGCTCAGCCAAGTCTTCTGGAAAAAAAGCCAAACAAAGAAAAAACCAACCAACCAAACAAACAAAAAAACCTCAACAAACCATCTGCTATTAAAATAAGAATCAGTACACACTTTTCCTAAATTGGACTTCACAACTTGTATGTTCCAGGAAGAACAATGTCATTAGGAGGAGTTAGTGTTAGATATCCACTTATTTCACCATAGTGACTCTAGCTGTTGTCAGACATCATTGCCACTGTGTTTAAAAGTGCTGTACGTTCACCTTATTTATGTTGTTACAACATATGCTGTATCTGAGGTTAAGGTAGCATTGGTCAGAACAAAAATTTCTTACTACATGATTGACAACTTCTTAGCTTTACTTATATTACAGTAAGACTGAGATATCTGTTGTGGATTTGCAACTGTCTAATTAGGAACACGTTATGCTGCAATATTTCACAGCCTTATGTTATTCTTCTAGTGTGATTATTAGATGGAAAATATGTTGATTCCTCACTGATGACTATTCATGTGTATGCTAGTATTAATATAAAAACTATTCATGTTGCAGAGCATAAATTACCCTTTAGTTACATTAGTAAATTAGAATGAATACTAGACAGGTGTTAAAACATATAGTGTTCAGGTAATGTGTGCAGGTATAAGATGCATGTCAAGGAGTGGGTTTTGGTAGATCAGATTTACCAGTCCAATTGTCATTTATTTGATGAGGCTCTCCTTTGTCTTCAGCTAATTTACAGATTCTTGTAGTCTCAAGCACAGAGCTCTCAAAGAGTATTTTAAGACATTTCTTGATTTGTATAGTTAGGGGCTATAAAAACATATATTGTCTTTGCAACTACTGTGCACAATCTCTCTTTACATGGCAGTGCTTTTTGACATATATTGTAATTGCAAGTGCAGGATATTGTTATACAACAGCAATGCCCACTAAGCATTTGAAAATTTTCATGTTAACTTCCATATCAAAAGTAACTGAAGTAAATATATGCTTTCACAGGTAAAATCCAATTGGTAATAGAAACAGAAGTCTCACATTTCTCCGAGCGTAAACACACAGAGTTAGTGAGAAATATAGATGCAGATGAGCATTTCTCAGTTTCCAATATTTTTTATATTTATATTATTATGCCCTTAGTTCAGATTCAACATTAATACTTTTACTGCACGACCTAAAGCCTTGTGCACACAGCTTCATAATAAAAACTTCAAGTAAGACAAGTAGTGAAATAAAACACGACAAAGCATGGTTAATTATTCTGATAGTAATAAACAGTTTTTAAAGAAAAAGAAGTCATGTAACAGAACTGTTTTGTAAAGTCTTACTTTGATTTAAAACCTAATAGTTTAAGTGCGTTTCAGTTTTGATTCTAGTATGCCTGTTATTTAGCACCATAGAAAAGTACCAGATATCCAGAAGAAAAAATAAAAGCAAATTTGCCTCCTCACATCTTTTTATTTCAACAACAGAAGCAAAAAGATATTGTATATTTAAAAAAAAAAAAAAAGAAAGAAAGAAAATAGTTAATTCTAAAAAGACAGGCTTCTCATGTTTTTTCACTGAAATATTAGTGAATTTTAAAGAGAAAGAGCTATTTTCTTACATGAGTGCTGTGGTATTTTTTACTTTTTAAAATTATTTTCTTTTTCTCACAAATCTTTCATTGCATTTTAATCCTTTCTTTTTACCTTAAAATGCATATTTTTATGAACTTTAGGATTCTTCTGTCATATTCTGATTCATCTATTTCCATGCGGCTTCATAGTTACGTCAAGTTTTCACCACACCTTGTTTGCTCAAAAAACACATAAGCTTTAATTCCCAGGCCTTCTTTTCTTTTCTCTTTTGAGAGGAAATTGGAAAGGTTGCAGCTGATTTTCCTTTTCCTCTCCATCTACTGCAAACAATAAGTATGTCTGAATCACTGCAGCAATGAAGTACTCTCAAGTTTTTATGGTGTCTGATTTTATACAGTTTTCCGTGGCACTATGTGCTAAATTAAGCTCATACTTTCATTTCCCTGTGGATTTTGCCTTTTTTTTTTTTTTTTTTTTGACACCACAATCATTTTCATAACTCTTTGGGTCACCTTGTGCAATCTGTCTCTTCTTCCAGATCAAATAGTCTTCTAATATTCATAGTTCTAACAGAATCCCAGAGACTTACTTGGTTCTTGCCAGGAGTGAGTCATCAGGGAAGGAAGGCTCAGTTCTTTTCTTCCTGAAGACTTCCTGGGACTGTAAATCTCAAGTACAGGAAAGTGTTTAGAACCCTGAAAGGGATAAGTTTTATAGCATACTTCTTTCTTGATTATTCCTACTGAATAGCATATTACTGATACTGCTTTTATTTTCTTTGGAGATACTAAACAAACCACCTGAGGTTTTGTTTAGTTTACCATACATTAGCCTGCAGAAGATACCAGGTACATATTAAGTAATAGAGGGTGATAAAAATAGAACAGTATTAACGGAACTGAAAAGATAAGTGTATATTGTTAGAGCACTATTAAGTATACATGCACCAGGAATTTAGAGTTGGACTTCTAACAAGGTGCAAAACAACATATATAAAGCTAACACAATATACCAGGCATGTGGCAGTCAGAGGTCTTTGCAATGGACATGAAGGTGAATGTGTCTGTCTGCATGAGATAACATGGCAGGAATTAAATGTAAAGCTGAAAAACATAAAAACCTTTAACATATCCCTGTGTGCAAACTCTCAATATTAGTATTACTGCAAGTAAAGAAAAAAATGCTAAGTTCAGGGCAAGGTGAAGAGAACTTTCTGCTGGATTAATCCTTCAGAGTGAAAATAGTGAAGTTGTTATTCTATTGTGCAATGAAACTTTTAATTGCAGTGCTGCAGAACACCTTTTGTGTCATTAGCATTCCTTATCTCCAGTGTTTCATCCAGACAGATTTATGTAACTGTGTGGTGCATTGGATTGTCTGGATTCTGTCAGATCCAGCCATAGATGAGTATTTTGACAGTCCAACAAAGTTGGGCTCTTTCCTGTCATTTTAGGTAGTAAAATGAAAAGATTTGCTGACTTTTTAGTGAATTCACTTCTCTGCTAATTGCACCCTGAGGAGTAGAGTGTCAGCAACAAATCCTACCAAATCTTGCATAATGATTAAAAATGGAGAAACCAAGGCAGCTGAAGTAAAGGTCACTGTATAATCTCCATTATTGAAACAAATAGAGTTAATCACAGTACTCCATCTCTTGTAGATATCTTGGTGAGGTTTTTTGGGGGGTTGTTTTTATTTTTTTCCCCCGGTTCTCATGGACTAAAGCTTTCCATTTTTTTTAGAAAAAAAAAAAAATATTGGCTTAATGTTCTGTTTATGAGCTTTCTGCATTGATAATAATGAGATGTTCATGCCCTTTTCCTTATGTGAAAATTAACTTTTAAGCAAGGCTTAATTATACTTTTATTTATCAATGACTAAGGAAACAGACATTTAGAGAAAAGAGAAAAACATATTAAGCAAAGTTATTGTAGAGGTATATGGCGATCACATGATGCAGTTTCTTGTACCACCGTACATTATATAGGATGAAAAAAAAGTAAAGTTATTAACATTAGAAGAAATGTGTGATAAATACATCATGCATATATATCTGGAAAATATTGTCTGAAGACATTTTAGTCACACAGTGTTATTCACATATCCAGAAACATTTTCTGTTTCCCAATTTCCACATTTCTGTGGTTCTGTGCAGTTGTTTCAGTTTTAGCTATAAAGGTGGGAGTTCTGATTTGTCTGGATTTTGTTGTTCGGGTTTTTTTAGTACAAGTTTGATTTGGATTTTACTTGAACCAAATCCAGCAATTTTCAGAGGTTTACTGCATTTACTGCACTGAAATTTTCAGGAAACTTATTTCTGGGGGAAAACTGTTACTGGTTTGGAAATGGGAAATAGGATCTCTTATTTGGGGGATAAAGGAGGTTTTGATGGAAAACATTTATTTTAATTTCCTTGCTGACCTTTTGCAGTCTGGAAAGACTTATTCCCTGCTAATGGATTCCTCTAAGCCTGTCTTAGAAGGCAGGACTTGCTGAGCTGCTTTAACCTGAGATCTTGAATGGACTCAGTAGACGTTGTGATTGCTAGTTTTGTGCCGATTCAGTCATTCTAAACAGGGGAAACAACTGAATAAAACAAACACGAAACTTCTGAAAACGGAAGGTACTGAATATAGGTACTAGGTGCATGACTTGGAACAGAAAGCTTGCTGGAGAAACTAAAATGCAAATTGTGCCAGCACTAACCTTAAACTGATTCCTTGGCCACTCTGGTGTGCTTCAGTCTGAATGCAGTTTCTAGGGACCTAGATAACCTTGCAGAGATGATAACTCAGTTTTTGTGTTACCTCATCATTGAACTCAAGATCATTGCTGAAACTCAGGACTGGCTGGCATCTGTCTGTTTTAGCCCATAATTGTGAAAGACTGCACTGCCTGCTCCTTTTAAATGCAAATGCTTCCTCTCTGTGACTCACATCTCCCACTGCAGGTTTTGTCCTCTCCTTTCATCTGTTTTAAATGGTTTGTTTTAGAAGTTTTGCAGAGGAAAAATATTACTCCCATCTGGAATCATGACAGATACTGTCTGTACGCGTGCCTAGTCTGGTGTCCAGTTTGTTTCTTCAGAACACGCTCATAACAGTTTTCAAAACAATAGAACAAACAAGTTTCAGAACAGCAAATTCCTTTTATGAGAAATTTTTGGGAGTGCTTTTCTCATAGGCACAGATCCACTCAGGACCAGCAGGCGACTCCCCTTCTTGGTGAATGTCATCCTGGGGCTAACTGGTGTTTTTCAAAACAAAATAGCTCCCATACAAAGTATCTGTTGATGACATTGGAGTCTGTATCTGTTTCACAACAGCTGATGGATACCATCAGTGAAATCTGTATGGATTATGAATTTTACAGTTCTAGAACAGCACAGGTAACCCTGCTGTGATAGGTGCTTCTGAACTGCAGAACCGTCTTTGAGGCTGCACCTGTACTCTCAAATAAAGCAGGAGCAAAGTCTGTTCTCTGATCCTGCAGCCACACGGTGCATTCCAAGACCTTTCAAAATACGTGGCACGTGGTCCTGGGTCTTTATTAGGCTGCTTGGAACTATTAGTCTTCTAATAGTGCATACAAGCTCCCTCTCTGTCATGCGTATACACACACACACATGTACATCACCACGGAGTTTCATCCCCCTGTGTGCTGGGAGCAGTCCGTGGTATGTGCTATTCCAACGGCCATGCCAGGGAGCATGCTAGCAATGGAGCGGGACAGAGAGATGGCAGAGCTGTGACCGAGCTTGTCGGCTTACCAAGTAGGGCAGGCAGACTCGCTGATAATTCTGCAAACCCAGAAAGCATTGCAGTCCAGACTTCAGGCAGAGTTTGTGGCGTTAACATTTTGCTGTTCCCTTCCGTGGAGTTAAACAGGACTTTGTGCCCCAGTTTCTGGGGCTGGGGCTTTGAACAGAAGAGCTGGAGCACTATGGCTGAACTCTGGCCCCAAAGGGCACTTGTCACACAAGGGGCTGCTGGGTGCCCAGGTGAGCGGGCGCTGCTTGCTTTGAAAGCCACTGCTCCAGCTGCGTCCCTGAGGGGCAGGAGCTCGGTGCCGTCAAGGTCTGCTCTGTCTGCACCAGGTTCTGGCCGGGACTGTCAGCAGTTTATTGATCTCAAAGTATATTAAATTAAACATTTCAGGCTCTCTGATTCAGCAATTTCAGCTTTAATTGTATGTTGCTTAATTAAATCCTGTTAAATAAATTAATCTTTTCTGCAATATATTACCAGTGGGGTACATTTTAGGTATTCAGAGCTGTAACTACAGTACTGGAAAGAAATGTAACAGCTCACAAAGCTATGCTGGTTTAATAGAGAACTTTAATTTTAAGGGAGGGGGGTTGTTCCTTTGGGAGCAGGGTCTTTTTGTTTGTTTGTGGGGGGTTTGTTTGTTTTTGTTTGTTTTTTTATTTGTTTTGGTGGTGTTAATTTTTTGTTTTGTTTTGTTTGTTTCTTTGTTTGTTTTGTTGGGTTGTTTGGGTTTTTTTAGTCTCTGTGTATTTTGTTTTCATTGAACTGCTGTTTTACACATTTCCATGTTGTCCAGGGGTTGGACAAGTGTACCACAGGACTGGCAGTGTCAGCTTTTTCAGACCTGTAAATGTATAATTTTACACTTAGTAGTAGTCCCGTTGAAATTAATTATTTCACTGGGACCTTGCATGTATATGACTGCAGGACAATGACTATTAAACAGCTTTTTGCCACCTTTTTGGAGGCTATCAGAGCTTTTTTCTCTCACACAATTTTGGACAATTTAAAGGGTGCTTTTTTTTTTTTTTTTTTTATGTTTCCAAAGCATTCTAAGATCTTTGGGTGAAAGACAATAGGGATAGCCAAAGCATCCGTGCCCACCACCTCCAAAGCAGCCTCCTGCAACAGCCTTTCTTGGCCTGCTAATGGATGGCAGGGAGCCCCTGGCTGCGTAACGAGCGTTGTGAAGGGCAGGTAGCCACTGGAATTAAAGAAGAGAATGGTGACAGAATAAAGTGAAAGATGAAACTCCTGTGACCTCTGCTCATAAAGAAAAAGACTGCAGCACTTGCTTTTTGTAGTCTGGACAGAATAGATTGGATCTTGACCTTAATTTTAGTTTCCTGCAGTTAAAAAAGAAAGTATTTTGACTATGTTGAAATAAGAGCAAAATGCTATTTCCAGGCACTTAATAAATGTGAATATTCTTCACCAGCAGAAAAAATATTATACTAGGGTTGGCTCTGCAGTAACCCCTTTATTGTTTGAAGTCACAATTATTCTCTTTCAAAAGGATGCAAAACTTTTATATTCAGTTTCAACATAGCAGAATGGTTGATAAAGTAGATAATACTAGTAAAACTGCACCATGGGGCAAATATACTGTGCAAGAAGGATAAAAAATTAGTGGTCTAAAGAGGTCTGTAGATATTCTAGGAAAAAAACATTCATAAATCCCCCTCCCTTTTCCTTTTCTGAAACATTTTTTTTTTTTTCAGAGGTGTAATCATCTCTGCTAACAAGTGATCTTCTAATGTTATTTACTCAGAGGGGAAATTAATAAAACAGAAAGTCCTAAGGAGGCTTTAATGATGAATGTTAGTGTGTCCCCACCAGACTTAGTGGTGTTGCATCAGTTTGTGGCAGCTGATAAAATATAAAATGGAAAATAGAAATCTAAACTTTTGAAAGAAGCATTTATTGTCTTTTCAAAAGTATTGTGAGGGATGTTCCAGACCAGACTTAAACATAATTGCAAACGGAGAGCAAATGCCTTTAATGCAGTGGCACTGTATCAGCTTAGAAACATGAGTAGAAACAATTTGCTAGAATTTAATCACTCTGGTGCTAGCTGTTGTATCTGCCATGTAGGTCCATTTTTACCCCATATACCAGCAAGTTCCTAATTACAATTCTTACTGTGATTCAATCCACTTTTTCTGCCAGACCAAACCTTGACTGTTGAGGCAGAAGATCTTTCGCTAAGTGTGGTAGTAATGTGACAGGGCACACTGGGTCTGCAACTATTTTACTGACAAAGTATTGCAAGGAGAGAGAAAATCTAATGCAAAGGAAGTGGAAGAATGCTTGCAACCTTTATTGTGACAACCTTCATGTGGGATACACCTGGCTTTTGTTAATGTGGGTCATACATTTGCAAGACTTTTGTTTGTGATCATACCTTCTGTGCATTTACTGTGTTAAGGAAAAAACAATTATCCTCCTGTTTCGTACATTTCTAGCTGGTACCTCCAGGACTGTAGTGAAAAGAGTATGTACATACCTTTATATGTCAGAGTGCTAGGAAGGAAGAAATTGCTGGGCCAAATGTTTCAACATGGAACCTTAGAGAGAGTACCTGACAGTAGTCATTAGTTGTGTAATTATCACTAATTGTTGAGCTTGCAGCCACATTTTCTCTCACCTTTAGGTGTTGTTCAGGCCTTCCTGTGTATTTTCCCTTCTTAGAGATGCAGTTTTAAAGTATATGTTTAAAATACTGAGGAGCACAGAGGCATAGAAAAGGTAAGGCCAGAATTTCTGCAGTGGATAAGTATACAAGGGGGAAAAAATCCTAAACCAATATTTAGCTGTTCTACAGAGTTCTACACTAGCAGTTAAGCAGTTAGCCTAAATTTTATTATTGACTTTGATGCAATACATATGTTGACTTTGAATTACTTTTTAAGTTCATGTTAAGCACATCATGTAATTATGGAAGAAAAGAATTGCTGGATTCTTCACCAAATTCTTACAATGACCTAAGACTTATTTCTATGGGGAAAAGAATTTGGCTGAAGTCTGCATTATTCTAAGATTTAAAAAATTCCAGTGCCAGTCAAGGCAAGTAAAATCCTCCTCAGCTGTCTCTGTATACAATGATGGAGATGTCACTGCTACTGTCGTTCAACTCTTGAGCAAGACAAATAATATAAAATAATACCAAGCAGAGTCTTTGTAAAAGAAGTATCTGTGTCAGACTTCCACAGACTTCCAGAAAGTTTCATATGAAGGAGATGCAAATATTAAGTATTGGTAATATTCCTTTAGTTTTAATTTTTTAATGGAGTAACTTCTGTGACTGTCTTGACAACACTCACATCCACCATTTAGACCACAAATGAAAATTATGATGGTTATTTCATAAAACCTTGACACTTGTTTGGTTTGGATTTTTTTCCCCACTGTTGTACTGAAATTATTTCATTGATGTGAATAGAATGATGTTATCTTAAATCATTTAAACGGTGTTGTGTTGAGCTGTTGGAATATTTTTCTAACATCATGTCACGGAGAATATTTGGGTTCTGATTTTCTCCCTCTTGCCCCTGCCTTCTTTTCAGTTATAGTAAATAAGTAATTTTGACTCAGCCATAATACATAGGATCAAACTCTTGATGGTTTATAGTTGATGCTTAATATGTAATATAAGTAAGAAATGGAATATTAATCCTAAAATTGTACCTGTTGTGGTTTAACCACAGCTGGCAACCAAGCACCATGCAGCTGCTTGCTCACTCCCCCTCACCCAGAGTGATGGGGAGGAGAATCAGAAAAGAATGTAAAACTCAAAGGTTGAGAAAAGAAGAATATAATAATTGAAAATAAAATAAAAATGAAAAAAAATAATATTAACAATAGTAATTATAATGAAAAAGAGGGAGAGGGGGGAGGAATTAAATCCAATGGGAAGGGAAGAAAGAAAACACGTGATGCACAGTACAACTGCGCACCACGTTCTGAGTGATGCCCAGCCAGTCCCCGAGCAGCGATTTGCAGGCCCCAGGCACCACACACACCCACACACCCCCTAGTTTATACAACAAGCACAACATTCCATGGTATGGAATACTTCTCTGGCTAGTTTAGGTCAGCTGTCCTGGCTGTGTTCCCTCCCAGTTTCCCGTGCCCCTCCAATCCCCTTGCTGGAAGGGCCTGAGAAACTGAAAAGTCCTTGACATACTATAAACATTCCCCAGCAGCAACCAAACCCATCCGTGTGCTGTCAACATTGTTCTCACCAAATCCAAAACACAGCGCTGTACCAGCTGCTAAGAAGAAAATTAACTCTGTCCCAGCTGAAATCAGGATAGCACCTGTGTTCAAACTTTCTTGTAGCACTTTATAAAAAATCCCAAAGCATGCAAATAATTACTTCAGACCCCTTAAATATGTCTCCTGTAATACTGCTTGAACCACTGAATACAACTTGAACCAACTGAATACAGTTGAACCACTGCCTCCTTACTCACAGAATGTTATGCTGCACACCTGGAGGTGGAATTTAAGTCTTATTTGGCAAATTAGCTGATGGTTTTGTTTGCCAAGTTCTTGATCAGATGATGGAAACCCATCTTCGCATCAGTTCTACAGTACTTCATAATGAATTGTTTGGAAGACATAGTGGGCTTCATTTATTTTTTTTGCCTGAGATGTAAGTCTAGATTCACAGAATGATATGGTGGTTGTGATGCCTCACAGTAACTACTTTGCCCTAAACTTTAATACTTCATGGATTCAGTTCCCATCTGAAGTTATTTCAAATTTATCCATTTTCATTACTGAGTTGTTGGTTTTTTTTTCATGCCTGAAGGACTCTTCTTGAATACAAGGAATTCTTAAATTCTATAAGTTCTGTGCAGGTAGGCATTGTTCTCATCAGACTTCTTAGGATAACTACTGTTTGTGTTGCTTGATTGTGATCTTGGAGACCAGCTACTAGATCTGCCCCAGAAAAAGTCTTGGGGGTAAACAGAAAAAGAGGATGGAAATGTAGTTAGCTTACTCAAATATTTTAGTCTGGTTTGTTGCTCTAATCAAATAGGTTGGTCTAATCAAATAGGGTAACATAGGAGAGAATATGTATCTCCTGTGTTCCAAGTGAATGGTCCAGCTAGGTAAACCTCCCTCAGTGCCTCCCTGGAAGCTGTTCCACCCTGTGTGAAATGTAATAGGAAAAGAGTATTTGTGAATGTGGTGGATTGACCCTAGCGGGATGTCAGGTACCCACCAAAACAACTCTGTTGCTCCCCCTTCTCAACTGGGCAGGTCAGGGAAAATATAATTAAAAGCTTGTGCATCTAGATAAGGACAGGAGGATGACCCAGCAACTATTGTCACAGGCCAACCAGACTTGATCTGGGGAAATTCGTTTAATTTATTAATAATAAAATCAGAGTAGGACAATGAGAAATAAAATCAAACCTTAAAAACACCTTCCCCCTACCTCTCCCTTCTTCCTGGGCTTAAATTTACTTCCTGCTTTCTCTACTTCCTCCCCCCTGGGAAGGGATGCAATGGGATGGGGAATAAGGGTTGTGGTCATTTAATCACATGTTGTTTCTGCCACTCCTTCCCCCTCAGGGGGAGGACTCCTCACACTTTTTCCCTGCCGTGTGCAGACCCTCCTATGGCAGACACTCCTCCACAAACTTCTCCAATGTGTGTCCTTCGCATGGGCTACATTTCTTTACAAACTGCTCAAGCATCGGCAGCTCTCTCCACAGGTCCACAGTTCTTGCCAGAACACTGTTCCAGCATGGGGTTCCCATGGGTCAAAGCCTTTTTCAGCTCCAGCGTGGGGTCTTCCATGTGGATATCAGTTCCACTGTGGACCTTCATGGGCTGCAGAGGCAGAGCCTGCCTCACCATGCATGGTATTCACCATGGGCCACAGGGGAACCTCTGCTGTAGCAACTGGAACTACATCCTCCTCCTTCTTTCACTGACCTTGATGCCTGCAAGGTTGTTTCTCTCATATACTGCCATTCCTCTCTCTGGCTGCAATGGCTGTTGCCCTGTTTTTTCCCCCTTAAATACGTTATCCCAGAGGCACTACCACCATCACTGATGGGCTTCGCTTTAGCCATCAGTGGGTCTGTCTTGGAGCCAGCTGGCATTGGCTCTATTGGACATAGGGGAAGCTTCTGGCATCTTCTCACAGAAACCACCCCTGTAGCCCCCCTGCTACCAAGAGTTTGCCACACAAACCCAATACAGTGAATTTGCATGCTTCACAGATAGACTCCAGGTCTTGTACTCCTTACTGTGCTATTATATAGTAAGTTATTGACAGAGGCTTTGAGTCCTAGGAGTATTGACTTCCATTTGTGGTCTGTACTACAGGATCTACTCTTTGTTAGGAACAATTAGTATTTAAACAATCAATGCCTTAAAGAGTTGATGCTTTAAAAGAATAGGGTTCTGTTCAGGTCTGAGAGAACACAACAGGGATTTTAGTAATACCTTTTCTCTGCAGATTGGTCTTTTCCCTGTTGATTCAGGCACAGTATGTCCTGTGATGGAAGAAAAGGTGAGAGTTGAATCCAGGTTTTTGCTGCTTTGATAAATATTTTGAGCAAGTGTTATGTTTCCTTCTCTTTTTGTTTGATTTTGAAAAGAAGCTTTCACTGAAATCCAGAAGAGTAAAGAAAGAGACATCACATTCACCAGAGAACTTCTGTAGTGTTTCTGTATGAATTAATTCCCCCTACTACCTACCACCAGCCCAACTTTCATTTCCAAAAGTACTTTTCATACCTGGCTCCAGGTTGTGCAAGGGCAATAGATTCTTCTTTCCTTCCAGTTGGAGCTGAGTGATTAGTACAAAAAAGATGCTTTGAATTGCACTGAGAAAGAGCAGCCATCTGTGTTCAGAGGAAAAAAGGCAGGTTTTTATTCTAGGAAGAGGTTTTGTAGTCTGTTTTGCACACTTACGCAAGCATTTTGCTTTAGCTTCAGCAAGTACTCTAGGTGCAGACGAAGCATAAAAATCCCATCTGCTATATTTTACCCAACCAGGAAAGTATATTGTAATGGTGGACACTTAACTCTTCATCCATCTTGTAAGGGAATTTGGGCATCTAATCTGGTTTTGTAAATTCTAATTTGAAGTTCTTTCTGTGTATCACCACACACAGAGCCCTTCAGGTTATTCTGAAATCCATGGGCACAATGGACTAGCTGTGGCAACCCTTTTAGTGTCGATCATGGTTTATGAATGCCTGTGTCCCAAATGGTTTGATATACAAGTAACATCCTATTAGTGTCTGTGAACTGTCCTGAACCTTGTAAAAGCCAGCCAAATAAACAAGGTAAAAAGTCAGTGTGGGTTTGAAAGCTGTGTTCTTGGGACCAGTGACAAAAAGCCCTGCTCAGTACTTGTAGTGCATCTTGGGTTTAGTTCATGGGTCTTCATGGATTTGTACCATATGAGCTCACTTAGTGACTTGTGTCTGGTATCCATCCATGCATCATGCAGACCACAAATGAACACTTTAGGTGTGTTTGTAGAATATTGCTGCTGCTGTGATCATTGTGTGATTTACTTAAAACTAGAGAAGACCACTCATTGTAAGCTCAGTTTCAGAATTTTAACCAAGATTCCCAAACACCTGGTGACCATCAGTTTTGGGTTGCACTCATAACCAGAACCTCTTGTCCCTTTTTTTTTTTAATTATCAAAAATCTTTTTCTGAGGAGATCAGATGTTTTGTTTTAAGGAAACTGTGCTACACATTGATGTGTTTAATAACATATTGTGTACAACAGTTGTATCCTGACAACTAGACCCCCAGCAGTTCCAAAGCATACAATGCTTCCCTTTACCTGCATGGAACCTGCTCTCCAGTTTCTGTTTTACAATTTGCTGCTTTCTTGTTTTCAAGTATCTCCTTACTGGAACCATCATGACAGGAAGCGTGACCAGTTTTGCTCATCAGGATTGGAAGTTTAAGTAGGTGTTCAAATGGACAAAATGGCTGCAAGGATCTTGCAGATTTCTACATCTGGAGGGAAGTCCTTCTAGAAAACTTGTCTCCAGTTTATTTTACAGTAATCCTGTAAATTCTCAGATAATTTTCTTAGTATTTCTTACATCTAAGTATTCATGTGATTGCATTTTGAAAGGATCTGAAGCATTTCAAGATTTGAGGGAATCAGTAAAAAATAAATGTTGCTGTTATGTTTGTCCAGATTAAAATAATAAACCAAACACTTTCCATTAACAAATTCTTCAAATCACTTTTCAAAACTTATTTAGTTAATGTTCTATTGAAAACACAGAGTATTTCATTCATGTAATTTATTATAATGGTAATTAGTATATTGCCAGATACTGCAAGTCCAACTCTTAACTTGTTCCTGTGTTTGTGCTTATATTTCCACTAAGATGCTAAATATTTATAAATAAAACTGTCTCTGTTAGAGAAATATCGATAAACAATTTTCAAGTCATCCCTTTGTTCATTCTGTCACTTAATCATACTCAAGTAGCAAAATATTTTTAGATACAAGCTGTCTCTGTCAGAGAAATGACTTTCATCTAATGCTTTCACTGTTGCATTCATCAGGGAATCAGAAGAGTGGAGAATGCTCGGAAGAGGCTTAAATAATAAAGAGCTGTGTGTTCCAGCAAGGAGGCCTATTTTCTAGCCCAAGCTTTCCCTCTGAGAGTTTATCTGATCAGGACATTCCTTTTGAACTCCTTGTTTTACATCTCCACAATAGAGATTTGAGCCTGTTATGCCACGTTACCGAAAGTCTTCACTTTCTGAATAAAGACACTTTCTTTCTTTAAGCTATATATTATTCCTGGAGCGGGATTCCAGCAAAGGGAGGTTAGTGTGCAGTGCTACACCCTGCTCTGCTCCTAGTGCCTGCAACTCCCGTAATTTATCTAAAGTACAGGTCAGATGGATTAATACTGATCCACTCACTGTCCAGACCTGGGGGCATATTCCAACAGCAGTGGGACTTGTAACGAGATCTTGTCTTTCCTTTCTCTCCATGTAGCTCTGACAGTGGCTTACACTCTAACTCAATAAAAAAAAAACTTCATTAAGATTACCTGTTTCTTTCTAATGATGAAAATGAAAAGTAATCATGAAGTATGATATATTACAATTTCTAATATGATTACCGATGTAATTCTGACTGGTATCTCTCTGCAGCACAAAGTTTGATACATAAATGAACCAGACTAAAATGATTCTCAAAGACAATTTCTATTATTATATAGGGTACCTATTCTGAGCCTTGTGTGTATGGTTCATACCAAGTTTAATTTCTATCAGAGCAGAAAGGAGGGTTCTGACACTGTAGTGTAGGCTTATAAGCATGTGAAAGAGTATTGCAATGCAATGCATTTGCAAGTAGCAACAAGTTAGGAGCAGAAAAAATACAGCATCACAGGTGAAATCAACAGATTAGCTGAGACAAGTAAATCAGATACTACGAATTTATTAAATGCCCAGATTCATTTATTTCCTGCTGCTACCTATGTTGTTAACACACAACAATGCATATTACATATGCATACATATCACAAATTACAGTACAGCAATACAAAATGAAAAATAAATACCATTAAACTTTATATACAATCAGC
>JAVJGJ010000037.1:66019631-66031511 GCA_035590215.1 Microhierax caerulescens | reverse complement strand
TGAAGTTTGCCAATGACACCAAATTCAGTGGAGAAGCGGATGCTTTGGAAGAGAGAACCACCCTTCAGGAAGGCCTGAATAGGCTGGAAGAGTCAGCTAACAAGAACCTTATGATGTTCAACAAGGATGAATGTAAAGTCTTGCACCTGGGAAAACATAATCTAGGACTGTAGCACAGGCTGGGACCTACCCGGCTGGGGAGAAGCTCTGTGTAAAGGGACCTGGGAGTCCTAGTGGACAACAAGGTCAATATGAGTAAACAGTTGCTGTGGCAAAGAAAGTCAATAGGATGCTGAGTTGCATCAACAAGGGCATCACCAGCAGAGATAAAGAAGTCATTATCCCACTCTACTCAGTGCTTGTCAGGCCACACCTGGAGTACTGTGTTCGGTTTTGGTTCCCCCTATGTAAAAATTATGTGGATGGACTGAACAGGGTCCAGAGGAAGGCCACAAAGATGATCAAAGAACTGGGAATCCTGCCATGTGAGGAAAGGCTGAGAGAATTGGGGTTGTTCAGCCTTGAGAAAAAGTAAGGTCAGGGGAGACCTTATCACCGTGCTCCAGTATTTGAAGGGTGGCTACAAAGAAGATGAAGACTCCATAAGTCACACAGAAAAGATGAGGGATAATGGGCACAAGTTACTCCTGGGGAGATTCTGATTAGACACAAGAGGACAATTTTTCACAATGGGAACAATCAGCCATCTGATTCCAGGGAAGTGGTGGGTTCCCCTACATTGGACACACTTTAGATTTGGCTGAACAGAGTGCTGGTGTGTCTTGCCTAGACCATGCTTTTGTGAAGAAAGGTCGAACAAGGTGATCCTTGAGGTCCCTTCCAACCTGGTGGTCTATTATGCTATGATTCTATGAAACTGCTTAACAACACCCAGTATTTGAACTACAGTTGCTAACAGGTATGATGCCAAATGACATTTTATTTGCTGTTGCGGTTAGTGTAATGGATAGCTTAGTGTGGTATTTAAGTGCTTTTCACATGTTTTGGTAATACTTAAACCACCATTCCCATTAAAAACCAGAACAGGATAGTAGTACTGAAATGGAATCAAATGTCCTTCTTGTCTCATCCTTTTATCAAAAGCAGGTACTTCAGACTATAGTAATAGGGAAAACATGACTAATACCTCCTTTGAATACCCTGCCATCCTTCAGGCCTTTGTGGCTAAATAGCTTCCTGCAGTTCCCCTCCACTTCTCAGGTACCTCATAGGTTTTGAGAGAGAGATTGTACATCACATCTTCTGGTTCATGCATTTCACCATCAGATCTCTAAGGCCTTGAATGAAAATTATCTTCCCCTGGCCTCTCATTACTGTCTGCTTTATCTGTAAGTTCTCTTAGGGGAGCTTCAAGTTGAAACACATCTTCTGAAATCCTTTCCAGATTTAAAAGAAAAAAAAAAAAAGAAAAAGAAAAAAGAAAAAACAAATGGTGGGTGGGGTGTTCTGGAGGGAAAATCTTTACGTGTTTTCCCACAGTGAACACAGCACAAGGTGTCCATTCAGCTTTCCTGCAACTTTATTTCTTATGAAGGTTTCTTTTATACCTGACAATCTGTGAGATTTGAAGTCTCTCAGACTTCTTGTTCCTAATGTGTTTGAAGAAAGATTTATTAATTTTTATGTATTTTGCTAGTTGCACCTCAAGCTTTTCTTTCACCCAGCTTTATGGAGTTTTTTAACTTTCTAGATACTACTTTTCTTCTGTTTTCTTCATTTAGACACGATCTCAGTTCTTTGAAGACTGCTTTCAAATAATTTCCCTTGCCCCTGCTTTATAACCATGCTTGTTTCTTTTCTCAGACTTTTATAAGTTGTATAGATTTGTTCTGTGTTTCTAATAGTGCTTTACTAAGAAGTCTCCACCACTCATGTAAAGTTTTAATTCCCTTAACTGACCTTGCAAACCTTTTTCTTATAACAGCCTTTCAGAGTGTTCAGCTCAGATGGTATTAACTTGTGGAGACATGGAAGTGAAGCTTTGTTTTTATTTAATGAATTCATGTGTTTAGAGTGAGAATTTCTTTTCCTTTCCTTATGTCTTTTGACTTGATCTTGTTAAGGGTCAATGCCACATTGCTATTATTAAATTATAGCGATGCTAGAGAAGGAGGGTGCTCTCGGTTTCTGGGGCTTTCGCTAGTGCAGTTTCTTCTCCAGGCAGTGCATTAGAACCAGTTACAGTACATTTATTAGTCAGCCGTGACTGGGAGTGTATCTGCAGCTGTTCTATGTGTACAGAAGATGATGACTGTTAGTGTCCCAATAGGCTGTCTATCTGTTTAACTTTTAAAACATAACATATGCTTTATAATGCTTTGTTCCAAAATTGGATTGTATGTGGGAGATGGTATTTTTCAAAAGATTTAAAGGCCTCTAGGGAAATGTTAAGAAGGAATCCTAAATACTAAGAAGGTTTACAAATGACAAAAGTTTTATTTCCAAAGTTCAGTTTCCATAAAGTAGCAGTGAAACTCATTAAATCACTTATTTTCAATTTATCCATGGGTCAAATAGCTGTTTCTAAATCTTTATTTCTGAACCACAATGATGTGGTAAAAGATAGGGCTCTTTTTCCTGTCTGTCTCTAATAATAAAACCAATGATGCTTTGTTTGGTAACAAGTGCTGAAGGTAGTGGGATTTTATCCTTAGATGTTATCTTAAGAAAAATACTCTAGGCCAATATGGTGATTTGGATTTTGTAATTCTAAAATTGTTTTAGTTTTAGTCCCTGTGCTTTGAAGACTTCTTTTTCCTCTCTGTTTTCTGCCCAAGCAGACACACCTTGGGGGAGCCCTAAGGCAGTTTTTGTAACAAGATTAAAACATTATTATTTAAGGTAACAAATATAAATGTAAATACTCCACATTAAACTGTTTCCTCTTCCTTTATATTATATTAAGCAAACAAACAAACAAAAACCCAACCACAACTGTTTCATACATACAAAATAACACAGATCTGGTTGATTTCTTTAATGGTTTAATATCTTTACATATATATATATATATATATATATATATATATGTTTTGATGATCTTTGTTGATGATCTGGATGAGGGGATTCAGTGCACCCTCAGTAATTTTGCTGAGACCAAGCTGGGTCCAAGCTGGGGGAGAGCGTTGATCTGCCTGAAGGCAGGAGGCTCTGCAGAGAGATCTGGACAGGCTGGATCAATGGGCCAAGGTCAGTTGTGTGAGATTTAACATAGAGAAGTGCTGGATCCTGCACTTGAGTCACAAAAATCCCACACAATACTGTGGGCTTGGGGCAGAGTGCCTGGAAAGCTGCCTGGTGGGAAAGGACCTGGGGGTGCTGGTTGACAGTCAGCTGAACATGAGCTGGCAGTGTGCCCAGGTGGCCAAGAAGGCCAACAAGGTCCTGGCTGGTATCAGTGTGGCCAGCAGGACTAGGAAGGTGATCTTGCACTTGGCATGGTGAGGCCCCACCTCAAATCCTGTGTTCAGTTTTGGGCCCTTCACTGCAAGAAAGACACATTGAGGTGCTGGAGCGTGTCCAGGGAAGGGCAATGAGGCTGGTGAAGGGACTGGAGCACAAGTTTCATGGGGAGCAGCTGAGGGAACTGGAGTTCTTTAGCCTGGAGAAAAGGAGGCTCAGGGGGGACCTTATTGCTCTCTACAGCTGCCTGAAAGGAGGTTGTAGGCAGGTGGGGTTGGTCTCTTCACCCAGGTAAAAAGTGAAAGGCCAAGAAACAACCTTAAGTTGCAACTGGGGAGATTTTGATTGAATGTTATGAAAAATTTCTTTACCAAAATGGTGGTCAAACATTGGAACAGGCTGCCCAGCAAGATGCTGGAATCACCATCCCTGGGAGTGTTTAAAAACCACATAGATGTGGTGCTTAAGGATATGTTTTAGCAGTGTACTTGGCAGTCCGGGGTTATCAGTTAGATTTGATGATCTTAAAGTTCTTTTCCAACCTAAATAATTCTATGAATCTATAATTCTGTGATTTTTAAAGAAGGAAAATAAAATATACATATTATACATATACATTTGATATACTACATTAAATGTATGCAGGTTTCTATTGATAGATAAACCAGAAGATATTTGAAGTAATATCAAATTAACTGTAGAAAGGGAAAAAAAGAAAAATGAAAGCTGCAATCTCTGATGCCATACTCTGCTTGTGAAGTTAAATGCTGCTATTAAGATTTCCTTTACAGATTGTACTAAATCAAAGAAAATATATTGTGCTGATAAAAACAAACATTTTCTAATTATTCCAATAGTCTACTATTATTGACCTGTACTTATCTCTAATGGCTATTTTATAATAAAATATTTTGTCAGAATTTTTTTGTACTCAGCACAGGAAACTTCTTGTCAGATCTGCCCAAAAATGCCAATGGCCATAGTGTTGTTTGCAGGCACTTCCATGTATTTTGGAAGCAGGTCAGATGTTGAAAAAAAAAGAAAAAACACCAAAAAAATCCCAAAACAACCCCAAGCAAAAAAACTTACCAGCTCCTGAAGGACCCACCCAACACAAAAACCCCCAAACCTGTACTAATTTTTATAATCTTTTTACTTTTCTTTGTCCTTCTAACATTACTTTAAAGTCTTTTATTATTGTAAAAATAGTATGTTATTGAATACTCCAGACTTTTGCTTTCAGTAAAATTGTCAGGAAGTAATTGAAAATGGTAAATGGGTAGTGGGTAAAACTGATGCTTTTTACTGCCTTTAATGTTTTTACCTTTTATTTTCATTTGGGATTCTTAACCTTACTCATCTTAATAGCGGCTGGTCTTCTGAAAATGAAGATTATTCAATCCACCTTAAAACAGTTCACACTGAAAATCCCTGGAAATGTGGAAAAAGGATGGTGGCTCTTGCAGTCTATAGTTATGTGACCATTCATGTTGATACTTGACCCCACTTATCCTAGGTGGGCTTTTTTGTAGTTTTGTATAAAAGAAACTGATTTTTATAAAAACAATGAACATGTATTAAGTTTTTTCTCTATGAGAAAGTAGCTTTTTATTAATGAGTCTTGTTTGTCTGTCTGTTTTTCCACAGGTCATTTCTGTATGATGACCCATCTTGACCCTTGGCTGGTGACTACTTTTTTAGCAGCAGCTAGTGAAGGAGCTTGCCAGAGGTAATGAAACAATGTTTTCTATCAGTAGATCTCAACATTGACAACATATGGCAGATTATTTTTTTATTTGTTTGTTTATTTATTTTCCATACCTGTATAAGTAAAACAAGTAAGGATCTGGTTACTAATCCCAAGGTCATGCTCTGGACTCAGACATAACAGCTTCACTGCAAGGAAGTTCCTTGCCTGGCATAATGCAGCAGGACTCAGTTAGTATGTTCTCAACTTTTCAGTTACATGTAAAAATATATTAAAGCACATAACCAAAGGTTGCCATTGTTTTCCTACAGAAGAGATGCCATGTTCCTTATCAGAATTAATTTCAATAAGTATCTGAAATTTTAATCATAGTAAAATTTCTATTTCTCTTTTTATGCTTGTGTCTTAGACATTTTTGTCAACAGTATTTCAGTATGTCCTTTTGAATGACACCAATTCTATTCTGCTTAAGTTGTCTTAATTAATCATTACATTGCAATACTTTATTCCTGTCTTGTAGTGGCAATTTTGTATCTATCATTTCTGAAGACATTTTTACTCCAAAACACGAATAAAGTTTGTAATCAATAATATTGATTATTAATTATAAAATTAATTGAAATAAATACTAATAAATAGCCGTAGTCAAATATTGAAGTACCAAATGTTTGGTCTTTTGTTTGTTGTTTGTTTTTTTTTTCTTAAACACAGAATACCTAATTAAAAAAAACCAAACTCTTATGGGTATATGTGTATTTCTTAAAAATGTCCAAATTTCTATGTAAACTAATATTTTTGGTTTCCTGTTTTGTAAATCTTTTCTAGTGTCTGATAGTAAGCTTTCTAATGAATATCTAATGTATTGCAGATGAACAACTGTTAGCTTTATGGCTTTGTACTATTCTGGAACAAACAGAAGATATCTGAGTCTAGGTGAATGTAAAACACTGTTTTACCAAATAAATCAAGTTCTTTTATAAATAGAAATCATCATATGTAGAGCATTGTACAGCTGTTTGGAATGTACTTTACAAAAGTAAACTTGTTCTTTTCAGAAGTGCTGACAGAATAAAATGGATTCAGGATTTACCAAAACAGTTGCAATAACTTAAACACATTGAGTAATTTCATCCTTTTTAAAGAAAAGATTAAACTTTTGGGTGGTAAGCTGGTTGCCAGCATACCATATTACACTCAAAGGTCATATATTAAAACTGTTACAAAATCTTCTCTGAACATCTGCAGCATTTTAGGCAGCTTAATTCCTTCTAACATTAAGAGGATTCCTGTAGCTTTTGCTTCAGATCCTTACTCAGCATAAACATCACTTACCTCTTGTTCTTTGCAATCTCTCAGAGCCAAAGGTGTTCTATTTTAACATCTTTATACTCTTTTTTTTTTTTTTTTTTTTTTTTTTGTTCCCCTCTGGTTGATATTACCAAAAATCATAAAATAATTTTAAAATAATTAAAATTATAAAAATTTAAAGCAATTTAAAATATTAGTAATGAATTACTTTGCTCAGGTCATTTAATCCTGTTTCTTTAGTGCTCTCCTATAAAGACATCCAAAGTTCCCATCCAGTTTGTGAGTCACTGAGAATACTAAATAATGCTTCCTTTATCTATGATATAATCTGTAGCTTGTTTTACTGACTAAATATCCTGATGCAGGTGAGTTTGCATACAGTGTAAGAAAAAGGTTTAGAAAAAAGTGTGAAAAGCATTCTTAGACATTACTCTGCATTGTCCTAAAAATCTATTAGAATGTTAGGCATTAAATCAAACAAACTATCCCTACCATTACTACAAGCTTCATTTTAATAGTCTGTATAAACTCAAAGGACCATTTGTCTTTTTAAAAGATGAGGTTCTCTTGCAATAAATTTAAATGTACAGTGTGGATTATTTATGTTCCAGGTAGCATAACTAGATTATTCTATTTTTCTCTAATGGATTTTCTCACTTTAATGGAAGCTTATAGGTAAATGAAATATCTTCCATCCACAGATTTCCAGATGACTTTTGGGTCATATGCGTACTTCAGGTTATGCTCGAAGTACAGCATTTCCAATTTGACTGTACACTAGAATCTATATTTCAAAACAAAATCAACCAAAAAACATTTGCAGGAAATGCACACACAAGCAATCCAGTGTTCCTTTCCACATTCCCACTTCTGGGGATTTATGGAAGTATTATTCCGAAAAATGCTTTGGTAATGACCTTTCTTTCTGCTGGCACGTTTCCTTTTGTACAGGTTCTACCCAACAGCAAAGTTTTTGTAAAAAGAGAGATATGGGAAAAGCTTCATAGTTGTATTTCCTGTAGGCCTGGGACAGGCTTTTATTACAGCTTCTAAGGATGGGAGGACACTAAGGACCAACCATTGGCTTTCTAAAAGTCTATGAACGGGGAAACTAGCTCCTGACTCTTAAAGCATTTGCTCCGTCTCCTAATACTTCTTACTAAAAAAAATAAATATTAGAGAAGAACAAACAGGTACACAGCTATTCTGTGGAACTTAGAGAACTTGTTTTACCTGACACACTCTGTATTTATCTGCATGGTTGTTCTTTATTTGTGCATACACCTAGGGTTTCCCCCTCCTCCTTGAAGTACTAGCAATAATTACCATTCCTAGTATCAAATTATGCCTTTGGCATGTTATAGCATTTACTAGTTGTAATCACAGTCAATGTTGATTGCAAATTAACTTGTTTTTAAAAATCATAGTTGTAGATATTACAGACTGACTTATTAATATTAAAATGTAGAGCTAATAATCTTGTTCTGCAAGAGGCTTGACACTTTAAGGACTAATCTATTCTTACCATCCATCAAAGCACAGTTATTCTATTTATTATCTCTTTTTCCCACGTCTCTTTCTCATTTTTTTTTTTTAATTTTTACTAAATTCATAATTGTTCTTTTTGTTTGAATTTTGATCACTTATTTGCATATCATTTGTCTCAGTTTGAAATCTAATTTTGTAGTTTATGTTATCATGAATTTTTAATCTCTGTGCTTTATTACATATAAAAGCAAATGACAGTGAACTTTAAATAAGTTTCAAAGTATTCTTGATCTGTTTAATGCTGGTTCCTTAAAGAAAACATGTTTAATAACAATATTCAGTATTTAAAATTAGAGGAAAGAGAAGTGTAAAATTTAAATCTGTATAAAAATTATTACAATCTCTATTTGATTATTGTTTCAACTGAGCACTGTATCAAACTGTACAAAACAGTATCTTGCCAAAAAATAGAGCAGTTCCTTTGTAACCTTTTGCTTAAACATGTTTCTGCATGCATGTGGGTTGTATAACTCAGTGTATGCCCAAATAATATACTATTAATTCACAATCTAGCGTGTCTTTAACATAAGGGTATATATTTTGATTCTAGCAAATCATACAAGTGAAGTAATATTTATTCTGTCTTTCAATGATGCGTGTAGAACTATGGAAATATTTAATAAAGATCTCCTCTAAATATAGCTCAGCTACTCTATCCCTGTGCTAAAGGTTGAGGCTATATGTAAACCTTGGTTATCCCTAGTCTTTGAAATTTACTAGAGATTACATCTCAAACATTCTGCTGCACTGTTTCCCACTCATCATTTTCTCAACCTTGTGCATAAGTTTTGCTGTAATGAGGACTACAAATTGCTATTTGTCTTGTCACTGGTGGACTCAGGAAAATAATGTATCACTGGTAGTTTTATAACACACCTTTTAACAGACAATACTGTTACCCTTCTATCCCACTCTTTTGTGCTAGATAAACCTCCTTGCCTAAACAATATTCCTTTTGTGCTGGTTTAAAACTGTCTTCCTTCTCCTGAATCTCAGGGTTATTGAATCTTTCTTGAAATATAATCACAGTAGAACTATATATCCTGCGTTTTCCACATGACAGTCTTACTAACACAGCCCAGAAGAATATTTGTCTCATTTGTAGATCAAGTTGCTGACTCCTGTAAAGCCTTCAGTCTGCTCTAGACCATGACATCCATTTTCTTTGGTGTCTGCTAGATGCTCCTGATTTTGTATTTGTTCACTTTTAAAGTGTAGTACTTTGCACTTCTTTTTTAATGGACATTATCTTGTTGATCTCAGACCTTTCTCCACTCTATCAAAATTATTTTCATCCTCTCCTGAAGAGTGTCTGCAACTCCTACCTATCTGTTTACCATCTGTGAATGGCCTAAAGTGTTGCCTTTAGTTCATCATTCAGGTTGCTAACAAAAGCCTTTCAAAGGATTGAGCTGAAGGCCCTCTTGGAATAGGAATTATAGCAGCTACTTCGGTATAATTGTTTTAACCTATTATACATCTACTTTTTTAGTGACTGAATGTGAATAGGAACCTGTTTTTAATGTTTCTGTGGAAGGATGTAGTGTCAAATGGCATTTTCATTTCTGCTGCCCGTTGTCTTATAACACTGCTCTAGCTGCCCTATGAATGGAGTAAATTGGATTATGCTAGGGGATTTTTGATTTTTTTTTTCATTATTTTTTTTTCTAAATCTTCCTTACTACTCCCTCTATATTTTGAAATGTTTATTAGTTGTTTGGTTCCAGTTGTCTGTCTCTTTATAAACTAAGAGTAACTGCTTGATAATTCCTTGTCATTCCCCACCCCCACCCCCCTCCCATTTTTTGAAAGATAACCACTCTATGTCTGCCCCTTTCTTGGTTCTCAGTGATTGATACTGTAACCAATGTTATGATAAAGAGAATAGTTTTTCTACCATTTTGTTATCACCACAGATACAATCATTTTGCTTAACAGATGCTGTCAGAGTTGATATTTGTTCATTGGATATGGTTATCTTCCTTAAATATCCTAATTGGAGTATATGATGTAAAGAATTTATAGATGAATTGAAAGCATTTTCTTGCACTGTAGCATGGAAAGTGAAATAACCACATTGATTTATGCTTTTGTGCAAAGACAAAAATTTACCCATTATTAAACCTCTTTTTATCTAAGTAAATCTACTCTAAAATTCTAGAATTTGTAGATTAGAATTTTAGAATAGATTTACTTAGATAAAATTCTAAAGAATTGCTCAATAGTCAATTCAGGTAGTGTCTGCTAGAACATAGTCATGAACTTCTTTCAGAACATGCTAAAATTAACACCTTCTAGGTATCTCATTGGTTTTAATCACATGGAAAAATGCATTCTGTGACATACTTGTGATGCAAACATTATTGTTCAATATCTTCAAATGGGAAAATTAAGGCATAGACTGCAGTGGCTTGTCAAATATCACCTCGATACACCAGCAACGGTGCCAGGATTTAAAACCTTATAACGAATATATATAACGAATTCTCTTTTTCTGTTAGAATTAGAAACTTACTGAAATCAACAGGGTCAAAGTATTGCTGTATCTGGGCACCCAATTTTGCAAGTGCTATGGGAGCCTCAATTTGTAAAACACAGTAAATCTATAGAAACAGATGTACAGAAATCTATAGAAATAGGAACAATTAGACAAAAGCATGGTAGGAGGTTGGTTTCCTTCAGAAAGTGTAGAGACAATATCTAGTCTGAAAACTTATTAACTTTTCATTTTTTTATGTTTTGCTCTGTGGACGTTTTTTATTATGAGCTCTGAGAAGTACCATTTAGAAGGAGAGTCTGAACCCAAGGGTAAGAGAAGAATGTGGGATTCGGAAATATGGGCTTATGCTGCACTTACTAGTGCCATAGAAATCTCCACATATCTGTGACACTGCTGACTTTAGCTGTGATTTCTGTAGTCTTTGCAGCATTACACTGTATGTAATAATATAAGAAAAGACTTTTACATTTGTTGTAATTATATCTTGTCCAATCCACATCTACTAAAAAAGGTGTCTATTTCTTCCTGACTGAAGATAAGGAAATGCTTTATTTTCAAGTAATAAACTAGTGATATATTTCACAATTAATGCTCCATAATTTTTGGTGGCCTAAATATATCTCAAATTTTAGATGCAGTGACCAAAACCCAGAAAACTGAAGAGTCAGACTTCAAGTTCATTAGAATAGGGAGATCTGCTATTGAAGCACATTGAAAGAAATGGATCTCTTCTGGTTTACTGACCCCTTCTGTGTACTCTGACAAATATAGGAAAATAACAGTTTTTAGCATCTTTATCATCTAGGAATATTATAGGAATAATAATAAGTACCTGACTTGATTGGTCTTTGGTCCACAGTTCGTTGAAGATATGAGACATCTTCCTATCAACTTAATACCATGTGGGTTTTTTTCACAATCAGTGTTAACATTCAGCTTATGGCTTTCACTGTTAGTCTTACTTTATTATATAAAAACATGTACAAATAATAATTGTAACATGGAACATCTGTAAGTTTGTTGCAGCATCAGTTTACTATATCAGAAAGTGTTATCCTCCCACTACTTTGCAAGGTTTTGTATCACGTGGTAACCATACTGCCACTGCATTGCAACTTCTGCAGTAAGTGAAATACACTTGTGCCTGTTAATCTTGCCTCCATACTGATAGCAAAATACATTGTAGATTATCCAGATGCTGGCAAAACTTGAATAATAAAATATTTAGACAGAACAAACTTAAGACAGTCTTTAATTATGGCCAACTGCTCAAGATCAGTTTACATGTTCTTTAGTCATTCTGTTCACCTTAAAATTAACCTAAAATTAACTTAGTTCTGGAATTTACATAAGAAATTGAAATAGTTACTTCAGAAAGGACTCTTGTTCATAG
>JAVJGJ010000037.1:65992028-66011689 GCA_035590215.1 Microhierax caerulescens | reverse complement strand
GAAACCAGGAATATCTTATCCTCCAAGGATTAATGAGGTTTCACCACACAAAGTGACAGAACAGTCTTACACTCTTAGGTAGAAGCACTGAATCTGGACAACATATATCTTGCCATTCTGTTCTATTGATTTGTGAAGGGATATCAGTGGCTCCACCTACAAGATAGATCACATCTTTCTGGTTAGAAGGAAATGTCATAAGAACTTCAGGAGAGCGTGGCTGTTGATCCTGCCTGGATGTCATACTATTACTAAAAATGAAGGTAAAATCTCCCACAGGTGGTCAGACTAAATTTAACCAACTCATTGGTGGTTTTTTGTTTTGGTTTGGTTTGGATTTGTGATTTCGTTTTTTAAAGGCAGAGGCAAGTAAGTTGTCACGCTTCCCTTAGACTCAGTGACACATGAGGTACTTTCAGGCCTGTGCTCCTATTAAGTCAATACAAGTCTTTCTCTGGACTTCAATGTATAATAGCCTGAAATTTTTACAAGCAAGATGGAAGAGGAGATTGAAACTTGAGTGTTATGTAGTGTAATCCTTCTTCAGCCTGTGTTACAATTGTTCACAACCATATTGCACTCATTTTGGAAAAATGACTTGC
The DNA here is from genome assembly GCA_035590215.1 of Microhierax caerulescens. Lineage (NCBI taxonomy): Eukaryota > Metazoa > Chordata > Aves > Falconiformes > Falconidae > Microhierax > Microhierax caerulescens. Next base: position 66,011,087 of record JAVJGJ010000037.1, on the reverse strand, counting down.
AAGGGAATACATCTAAAACCTGTGTCAAGAACATAGGTATCATATGGTTTGTAAGTGGCTCATTTTTCAATGTATCTGCTCTGATAAGGAGTGTTGATTCAGTATCGCTGGAACCTGAATGTACCAGTATTTGGCAGCCCAGCTGTTCTGAGTGCTATATGGAGGCTACTAAGCTGTGCCCTCCAGCTGTATATAGTAAGGCTAAAATAGACACAGAATATGTTGATACAATTTTTAAATCCATAAATTAAAATGTATCTTCTTATTTTTTTCCTCCAAACAATGACTTCTGTTTTGGAGATGGAAATGAAAGGCTAGAGTGCAAAAGATGTTAACATTAACTCTGTAATGAAATTACTTTAGCTTTCAATTTACGGTTTGCTCAGGTATATTTTGGTAAGTTATAACTGTATGTCTGAAAATATTTTTTTTTCTCCTGAACTGGCAATAAGATAATTTTTCACCCACAATCTTCCTGACACAAATGAGACAAGAAATAGTTTAAAATACAAGAAATAATAATAACAAGAATCTTCACGGAAAAAAAAACCAACCAAAATCTTGAAATCATAGTAATCACCACAGTCATCAGAGTAAGTGGTAACATTTTGCTAAGTACTTATTTCATGAAAGACTGGTATGAGCTTACAGTATTATTATTTGTAATTAATTATTCAGCAAGGTAAATTTTGGTTTGCAAAAATAATTCATTTTGCAACATTTTGCTATTCCATGTACCTTGTTCACCTTTATGATAATTGTTTTTAAGGCTAATGAAACTTGCATAGGTTAAAAAAAAAACCTGATAATGTTTGCATATCTCTGAGTGTATTTTAGCTATTTACAAATGAAAATGGAGCATGGGGTTTTAGAGTCTTTTCCTTTCTCCTTTTTTTACACTTTTGCTTCTTCTAGGTGTAGGTACCTTCAATCACAAATTTCTTCTAATTGTCTAACTGCATTTTGCAAATCACTCTCAATAAAAGAACATTTTTCATGGGCTTTATTCCCAGCCAAACTACCAATAGACACAGGAGCAATTAATCAAGAATATTATTTCCTTCTACCACATCAGTTCTGCTCAGTGGGGTCTCTGCCTGTGAAAATATATGCACTATGTTATTGTTCTAGTCCGAGATCTATTCTAGAGTAGAGTAAATGAGCACTAGAGTAAAATAAATGGTCAATCATCTTTGTAAAAGAGAAACAGATTTCTCATTGATTTTTAAAAACTTGAACCATGGCCTGACTATAGTGATGGCTTCTGGATTTAGGAAGACCAGTTTCTGTTACAATGACTTCTCACCAAGGAAGTTCCAAGAGCTTACTCTGAACTGGTTAGGCTGAACAGCTATGGTCCTAAATTTTTTTAATAATTGGTATTACATGAGTATCTATTAATGCTTATAAATGTGCTTAATTAAATTCAATTAAATCTTTTATTAAGTTTTAAAAAAAAAAAAACAAACACAAAAGCCCCAAAACAAACGACAACAACAAAAAAATAAAAATACCACCTTATCATAAAAAGAAATCCATATAAGTTTTATGCTGAAATAAGTTTTTGGTGTAATCCTGATTGCCTAGCATTAATAAGCAATTCAGGTTTTACCTTAATGAAATTTAGTCACCTGGCTACTTGTATTCTCTTTCTTCTCCACAGAGATAAGCAAGAGCCACAGACCCACAGAAGGCATGTAGGGAGTTTATTCAGCCTTGCTTAAGATGAGTGTCTCTCTTTTCCATTACAGATGCAAGAAACGTTAGCTCCTCTGTTTCCAGCTATGTTACAATTTAAAACACATTTCAGAAGAATGCTCTGGCCATGTTGTGACTTTTCACCCTGCCTTCTCTAAGATGAGCAGCTGTAGAGGGAAGAACACAAGAGTACTTTTTCTAAACAATTTCAGGAATGCACTGTAACAGTCATGCTATAGATGCTAATTTTTTTTTTTCCATTTCACATCTCTCTCTCTTTTCCTGTATCCTCCCTGCCTCCCCACCCCCGCTTTTCATCTGCCCAACTCAATTCCAAGATCAATTCAGTTCATGGCGTGCACCTTGATATAGTCATGAAATATATTGTATTTCTGTCTTGTATCACTTCTTGCACTAAATCTGAGCACAAAGCCTGGAAAACCTGGCTGGATTAACCACCTGGGACATAAAGAGTGTTAGACACTTATGTACAGGCAAGGTTTGGGCAGACTGGATCTTACTCTCTAAGAAAGCTCATGAAGACATACACATTTTCCATAGGAAACTACATGTGAAAGATGCAGTGCATCATTCTGGTGCTTTGTAGTAGCTATTAATCACTGTCACTTCTATATGAGATAAGAGACAACCTATTTACTTCACACTTACACAATTCTTCTCTGGCTCCAAAGTATTACAGTAATGCACGCTAGCAATCATACTGTAACTCCTAAATGCCTTTTCAAGTCACACTTTTCTATCTTTCTTTTCATTTACCTTGTACAATATGAAGATCAGTCCAGCTCAGGGCACACATCTTTTATAAGGCTGCAGAAAGATCACATCTCTATCATGTATCCAGTTTTGTATTATACCTGGATACTACATACATTTTAAAAACATGATTGTTCATACATGTCCTTTTTGTGAAATGTTTTACTTCACATACAAGATGTTGTGATATCTTAATCAAACTTTTTATAGATACTTTTGTTTTTAAAAAGTATAACCAGTAATTCCCTGCTTTATAGTCTCTCTGGTCCTTCTTTTATCTTACAACTGGATGAATGAAAATAGTTTATGTTGTACTCATCCAGACTTTTTGCATCAACTGTCGTGCTGCCCTGAAGTAGAGGACCCAAGTTTCCTAGACTGTTTCCTGCTGTCTAGTGCTTTGAGCTATATAAGGACTCTTTATGCAGATATTTTCCACATAATCTTGGTCTTAAACAGATTAGTTTAATACATATTTAACAAAAATAAAATTTACTTTTTTTCTATTTGATTCAATACTTCTCCTGTACATGTAGGCATATTTGCTCAGAATACCATTTTCTCTGTTTGTTCTGCTCTTTTCTGAATGATTTTTTCAATGTTTCCTCAGACTGTACAAGTAGAGCATCAACATCTACCACCCAAGAGATGTAGCATCAGCACTTGACAGAAATGCTAATCAGCAGAAATACTCTCTATGTGAAGATCTTTCTAGGCTGAATTCAGAATGGATTATACATGTTGATGTTGTTAAATCTGTTATCTATTCCCACTAATGTGTATCTAGAAGGACAAAAGCATTATTCCTGCAGCAGATCATAATAGCAAACACATTTGCATGTTTAGTCCTGGTAGACAATATCTATTTCTTGCTTAGAAGCTTTTAGGTGAGGAGGAAAGTATCAGTAACACTAAGGCAATTTGTGTTTTCTTTTCAGTAGCTATTAAGTAGTGAGTTTTTTCAGCATTTCTGTAGCACAGCACCGTAGACAGTACCATATTCATATAAATCATATGAGGTTTTAATTTAAAGTTTTTGGGAGGGATGATATAAATCTCTGCTTTTCAAGTCACATTTCAATACACATATATATATGAGGAGTTAGACCTCTGATTTCTTAAATATCATACATAAAACAAAGTTTAAAATGAGTATGATCTTATCCAGAAACATACTTTAATAAAGAATACTAGTGAAATTCTAATCCATTTGAGATTTAATCAAATAACACACATTATATAGTTATATATTATGTAGAAGCCACAATTCTGTCATTATCTTTAATTGCTTTCTTCAGGCTTTACGAATTGGTTTAAAAATAATTCCCTGAATGGCAGGGGTTGGGATGTTTACTTTTAAAGATTTTTTTTCCCTAAACAGTTATATTAGTTGAATTTTTTGTATATATAATTTTAATGAGACAGTTGCTTATTAGCATCACTTCAGAAATCATAGATTTTGAAAACCTGTTACATGACAGTTAATCCATGCTTACTAAAATAGCTGCCCCTCAAGATACCCAACTTTCACTTACGTTCCTGGTTCAAGCAAAATATATACTGAAGGTCACCTTTCTAACCACTGAATTAATCTGTAACCATAGAAACAGCTGGACTGACTGCAGCTGGGGTATTCATCCTGAGGGAGAGCTCACCAGTTCTGCAGAGGCCTGGCTGTTTGAGGTTCAACATTCCATGGCCACGGGAAATGTGACCAGCTCTCAATGTTTGTTAAGTACAAGGGGAAGGTGCATGTACGTATCACCACGTGTTCTCACCGCGATACACTTCTGTGGTCGCTGAGGTAGATAAGGTTTCCTGCCTTTTCACCTTTCCTCAATTATCCATAAAGCCTGATGATATAAGTTATTCTTGTGAGAATTTATAACATGAGTTGTATTCAGAACTACTTGAGGTTGGGAACAAAACTGAAAATAAGTTCTTATTAAAAAGTTTCTACTAAAATAATCATTTTTCTCTGCACATTCTAACAAGTTTCTATGGATGACTTCATAAGGTGCTACGTTTAAGATCTAACATTTTTAAAAAAAGACATGTTGTCCCATTTCAATGAGAACTGGGGTCTGATTGTTCAGAAATGCCAAATTTTATGGTATCAAAGCTGCTGGGGACTCATATTCAAGTTTCTTACTTTTTGAAAACATAAAATAAAGGGGTTTAATTTTTTGTTGGTTTGTGGTATGTTTTTGTGGGGTTTTTTTTTGGTTTTGGTTTGGTTTTGGGTTGGTTTTTTTTTTGTTTGCGTTTGCGTTTTTTTAAGCTAGACCTGTTTACCTACTTAGGGGACAGAGTTCTTAAGAAGATTTATTTGTTGGTTTGCTTGGTCATTTCACCTACTGCAGATAGAGGTGTGCTGGCTTTTGGATGCTGAGTTGTTATTACCTAAGTCTTCTAATACAGACTATCAGGGTAATTCACTACTAAATGTTACACCACTTAATGAGAGTTAGACAGTCTGGATTGCTCCCCAAGTTTATAAAATTATCTTTGAAATTCTATTCAACTCCGAAACTTCAAAGACTGCAAAAAATATATATAAAAATATGTAATAAACAGCTGTGTTTCTGACTTCATACTGGGTTACCAAAAAAGGGCCACACTGTCGTGTGGTTTTACCCAGGTGTTTTTATTTTCACAAGGTAAAAGTCACGCACCTTGACTAAGATGGAAAAGATGAATAGCATGAAGCAAAGCTCAGGAAAGAACATTAAGTCATTTCATGTGGGCACCAAAAAGGATCATAAGGACCTAGTCCTCTGAAGCACGGACTTATATATGTGTATATGTATTTGTCTTCACCCGTAGATGTACACAGAACGATAATTTCCTACAGTGAGAATTTTTTTAAAAAAACTTGTTTGCTGAACAGGCACATTCAGTAGGACTGAATTCAAGCATCCTGAGATGGCTGTAGTATGGGGGAAGCTAACATCTAGTTACCTGCTCTGTGTGTGCTTTTGAAGGTGGGTGCTTTTATAAATCCTGTCATTGTCATTTTGATGAAGAAGAAAAAAAGTGGTACTGAAAAATGTCTTATTTCAAAAAGCAGTCCCCAAAATTAATTGAACATAAAATAAATACCACAGATATTTGAAAATAAGCTTGTTTATATCCTGAACTGTTGAGATACTCAGAATTATCATAGTTACTACAATGAGATACAGCAGTTCTGAAAAACGTCACCCTTGACAGGTTTTTAAAAAATTGACTAGGAAATATTTATTTTTTCTATGTGGGAGGTATAAACCCTTACTGAATTATGGACCTTAATTTAAGATAAGTTTATCAATGTTAAAGAATAGTCTTTAATATCAGAATGCATTCTTGAAATTTCTCACTCCCCCAAGTACTTTTCAAAGAGTTTTAATTAGCAACAGTGCATGAGATGGGTTTTCTAACTCTGATGTCTAATTTAGTGCTTCCAGTTTTTCCTATTCTTGTGATATTTTGATGCAAAATGAAACCCCTTTTCAGGTCCTTTACATACCTCCACACCAGTCTTTGAAGGAATTTCAGATCTCTTTCATTTGGTTTTTTTTTTGGGGGGTTGTTTTGGTTTGGTTTGGTTTGGTTTCGTTTGTTTTGTTTTGTTTTGATTGTTTGTTTTGCTTCTTTGTTTTTTTCTTTCTTGAGTAGAACCAAGTGAAAAATAGGACTGAAAGAAATGACCTAGAAAATATTTACTCACTGTTTTTATAACTGAATTTATTAAACAAAGAAGCCTTTTGGTTTTCATGCAGTTAAAAGTTCTACAATATACAGGAAGATACAGCACAAGGTCAAAGACTAAATTCAGTTCACCAGTTTTATACTGTATTACTGCAGGTCATAAAATCAATCAGGAGACTGCTAAAGCTAAAGACAGTAAAAAAATAAAAGCAATAAAATGTGTACAAGCGGTGGTGTTGTATGGGTGCCTAACAACCATTTCACTCAAAATAAACTTTGGTGGCTTATTGTGGTATTTGAACTTTCAGATTGGGAAGCATGCAAAGAGCTCATTCTGGTAAAGGAACAGAAATCCCACAGGATGGATTCACATGAATAATAAATTGGAGAGCAGCCTACTCAGCCTCCCATGCTGAAGAATATTCCTGATTATCCTAAGATAATCAGGATTTGTTATCAGATGAAAAACTTTTAAGTTATAGTTCATATGGAATACATACTAAATGGGAAGACTAAATTTCAGAATGGACACTGAGGGCTTGTTCCAGTGTTACTTCAAATAAAAATTTTATAAGAATGAAAAGTAAACCAAAAGAAAGAACAAAACTCCCTGTTAAATGTCATACACAGGGTGCAATCCAAGCTTCACAATATCAGGCATGAACAAAAATTAGCCATCAGCACCTCAGTTTGTCTAAGCAATTGGAGTTTCCCAGGAAGCACAGATAATCTATTTCATTTAAGGTCAGACTTAATGCTTTAGTGCTCCAGGAAAAGTAATCTCTTACCTGACCATTTTTTTATATGCTCTTAACTTACCAATATTTCTCAGCAGGTCTGAAATATTCCATACTTAAGTTCTGCTCATTAGCAGTGTTTCAGAGTTGTGTGGATATGTCTGAAATGTCTCTACTATTGTATCTTCATAGATGCAATACAAATTATCTTAATTTTGTGTCTTTTCTCTTGCTAGTGCCCCTATTTCGAAGTAGCTCATCTGTAGGAGTTCTCATTAAAAAAAAAAAAAAAAGAAAAAAAAAAAAGATATGAAAGTATCCTTGTGTAGCTTCTGGTTGTAGCATCAGATTTAATTTCTAAGTCCTTTCTTATTTTTTGCATCAGTTAATGGGGAACATACTCACATAATCATAGAATACTCATTATCACACTTTTCTCTCCTTGCTCAAGGTAATCATAGTCTTTACCTTTACAGAACTGTTTTGGTTTGGTTTTATTTCGCTTTATGATAGCATGTTGTTGCCATAATAGTGCATCATCATTACTAACTTTTGTTCAGAGCATGTTTATGCAGGATGGAATTTTCTCCCTTTTATGGATATGAAACTGCAAGAATGGAGAATAACAAGATAGCAGTCTTCATTTTTCAATAGATTTGCTATCAGGAAATAAGGAATACAGATTGTCTCCCTGGATCTAGTACATCACTCAAAGAATGAAAGACTCATTAAAAATCTATGCCAACATCCACAAACTCTGTAGCTGATATAAAGGCCAGTTTACCAGAACAGAATTTAGTGGGTTTAACTATGAAAATTCCTCATCTGTTCTTAGGTGCCTATATTGCAAACTTTGAAAAAAAAATGGCTGGAGATTCTACAGGGAGCAATAGCCCTTTCTATTATATATATAGCCCTCCTACTTCTATCACTTAATGAGACTCGGTTCCTCTAGGAAAAAATATCATTGCTTGAACTTGCTGGAACTTAGTAGAACCTGCTAGAACTTCTCTCCACTACTCCAGATACCATCTTTAAGATTGTTTTAGATGTGCAGCTTCTCCATTCTCTTTTGCCTATGATTGTGTAGTTAAAGACTGCAGTTTATGAAGTTGTTTTTTTTCACTCAAGCTCTCGACTTTACAGCATGAATAAAGTAGTTAATCAGAAATCATTCTTTCTTTTGCAGGTTTAAAAAAAAAAACAACTTAAAAACCAAACATACCATGGTGATTTTTCAGTAGTGTTGATATATTTAAGGCCTCAGCTTCTTGATATGATGGTATAAGTAACTGGGTTTTCGTGGGTAAAGCTGTAGAAATTGAAGAAGCTACTGTCCCTGCCTATCAGTTCCTTCTGTCTGCCAGGGTGTGTGTGTCTGTAGATGAGTTGTATGACATGGTTTGAATTCATATCAATGTGAAGCCATTAACAGTACTTTTATGTGCTTTAATTGAAGTTTCAGCTACTTGTGCACAGAAGCAGACGTGTAGGTTTCACTCACAGGGCAGTGACAAATGGCCGTGGAACTACTACTTTCTGTAGCCCTTTCAAAAGTACGACAAATATATGTCCTAATTTTGTGAATTAGAGGTGAATAGCAAGGTATCTTTGAGAATGAGTTTTGTGGTCTGTTAACAAAGCTTTTTCCAGGAAGTGCTCTGGTGCTCCAGGCCAATGGTCTGCCATGCAGAAGTGTAGAAGCATAAAAGTGTGCACTAATAAATTTGGGCTTATATTTCCTGGCCCTCAGTGCTGCTGTTGGGTCAGGCATGTGCCATAAAGATAAATGGCTTCCAGGTGCTCCAAAGTATAGGTAGATCAATATCAAATCTTCTTGGAGAATGAGCAAGACTCAGTTTCATCTGTCTGCAAGAACATGTATCTACCCATAGATACCACCGCTGTCTTCTCGTGTCCATTTCCTGCTGCTCAGGCTTCCTGCCCTTCGTCCTGGATAGGCCCTGTTCTCACCCTCTAACTCTTTCTGAAGTGCCTGCATACTCCTGGTCACTGTGACAACTCCCTACCACTATCAAATTTTCTTTTATTACATCCATATTTTAATTGGAGCATGGCCAATGCAGGCAGAGGTCTTTTCTGAATTAAGTTTTCTCCAGCTCTGAGTTATTTTAGTATGAATTAAGGTCATCATCTGTGCCTAATTTTCCCCAGTCCGCATTTGAGAAGTGTGAAGAGTAAAATATGTTCTGATTTCAGAGATCCTTGAAGATATTTCCAGAATCTAGTGGATCTCTGTTGTGTTTGTGGTAACTGATATTATTCAAAGGTCTGTAAATTCAGATGGGTTTGTTTAATCTAAAAAAAAAAAAAAAAGGCTTTTCTCTTTTAATGTCTGTTTCATGGCATGAGTGTACTAAAACTATTTTAAATGCTCTATATTAATATTTCATAAATACGGCAGACATAACATTATTTTAATCCAGTTTTGCTTTGTTCTTAATATGACTGAGTTATTTCTGTTGAAATATGTGAAATTTTCTTGAAGTCTAAATCTTTCACAGTTTCAAATGGTTAATGTTTAAAAGTTGTGAAAAGCTGAACAAAACCTTAATATAGAGAAGGTATTTATTTTCCTATTATCATGGACTAGATCTTCCTCATCCTATTTGTTCAAATAATCTCTTTGTTTTGAACAAAAATCTAGCAAAGTTCTGGTAGAATGAGAAATTTCCATTTGGTGCACATGCATGTACACAAACATCACTGTTCAGGGAGAATAGAAGATTATATTTCACCTCCTCATATAAAAATATGGAGCAGTATATGAGGTCACATATTATTAAGAGTTGATGCCTTTTTCTAAGATGTGCTACATTAAATTAAATAAATAAATACTTAAATGAACAAACCTTAGAATTAAAACTAAAATTTCATTTGTCAGGTAAATAACGAAAGTACATTGTACATGTATTAGCTTTCACTCTCCTCTCCCTTCAAATTGTGTGATCTCATGTGGAAAGCTTGTTCATTCTTGTTAATTTTTAACAAGATTCCCAAAATCTCCTTGGATAAGAACAGCAGAGGATGCCAAAACAAGAGTTTTAACGCAATTCCTGTTGAATTTAAAATATGTCTTCCTTAAGCAACAATTATTTATCTTCTCCTATTTGCATCATTCTGAATAATTTTCCTTGTGTTTCTGTTGTAATTTTTCAGAGAGTTCAATGGTGAAAATATGCAAATGTCAGAAAATTTTGATATTACCACATCAAGAGTGAAAGCCTGAACTTTATTTTGGTGACTTTCATATGTGATTACAGCTCAAGTTTCCCAATAGGTTTATAGTATGCTAATGAAAAATAAAGTTAATAATAGCCAAATGCAACCTACTTAATCAAGTGAAACATCTCTGTCTTGTAGCCTAACCTTACTAAAAATGCTGATAAAACATGAAAAGGAATTTTGACCTCTCACCTTTTGCTTCTTCACACCAAGCAATTTGTTGCTAATTCATCTCAGGAAGATTGATTTCAGGCTTAAAAAGCAACGGTCTGTATTATGCAAATCATACTTTACAAGTCTTGCTGTTGCTGTTACTCCTTTTTTCCCTCCAAGTCACCAAAGAAGACTTAAGAGTTGATCCATGGGCCACCATCAAAGTAATTCATATTCAATTGATCAATATACATGTAGCTATGTATACACTGATATTTGTAGGTGTTGTGGGTTGCTCTGGTAGGCAGCTAAGCACCACCCAGTCATTCACTCACTCCCCGCAGCAGGGTAGGGAAGAGAATCAGAAGAGCAAAAACAAGAAATTACCCGTGCGTCAAACTCAAGATAGTTTAATAAAAGAAAATCTGCATGTGCGAGCAGAGCAAAAAGTTCATTCAGAATTTATCATCAGACAGATAATTAGCCATTTCCAGGAGAGCAAGGCTCCGTCACATGTAATGGTTACTTGGAAAACAAATGCCGTGACTCTGAACATGCCTCGCTTCCTTCTTCCCCCAGCTTTATATGCTGAGCGTGACATCATGTGGTATGGGACATCCTTTGGTCAGTTGGGGTCAGCTGTCTCAGCTGTGTCCCTTCCCAGCCTCTTGCCCATCCCCAGCCTCCTCACTGGCAGGGCAGAGTGAGTTAAGTTTTCATTCTGTGTATGCACTGCTCAGCAACATTGGTGTGTCATCAGCACTGGTTTGGTCACCAGTCTAAAAGGCAGCAACTGTGCAGACTGCTACAAAGAAGAAAATTAAAGCCGTCACAGTCACACTCAGTACACGATGGTTCCATACTCTGATTACAGAGTGGTGGAAAATGAAACTTGTTGACTGTGCTTTGTAGCATAACTTAATGTTTTTACCTATACAGAGGCTTGGGAGATATATAAACTCTTCTTGAGAAAAAAAAAAATAAAAATCAAATATTTGTGCATTTCATATGTCTGTAGAATGTCCCCTGCTGTAACTGTTACTCCACTACTCAAAAGGTACTGAAATGAGAAAAAGAAATGTAATTCTTTAATTTCCAGTGTACATTGATCCAATAAGCAGTGTGTTATCATTCTCCTGCTGCAGCTTGGTCTCCCTTGTTCAGTATAAAATCAAACAAATCCACGCACACCCCATCCCCAACAGGGAACAATGTCTCTTCCCTCTGTTTAGACCCCACCACCCACAGGTAGGAGTAATATCTGCTGAGGTTTTCTGAACCATTTCTCAGTTGCTACTAATATCTGTGGCACAAACTGATAGCCACACAACCAGCGGCCTTGTACACACCTGGGGCAATGGTAAGGAAAAACACGGGAGTATTGTGTCAAATAAAAGGTCTACAGATGAGAGGCCCACAGCCATGTGCACCTGGGCAAGGCTTGTCGTCACGCATGTGGGGCTCCATACAGCCTCAGAGAAGTCACTGCCCTTCTTCATTCATCCATCATCATTGCTCTGCCCATGTATCCTGTGAAGCAAAGTAATGATGATACATGTACTAAGACTTCTGTACATAAGCAAATGACAACCAACTGCACTGATCCACCAAGGATGCAAGGTAGTTTGATTTTGCTTAAGCCTCATTCACTGGGAGCGAAGCTGAACGACCCATGGAGTAAAATGGGAAATGCTGTTGTTCACCTGACACAGCACGACTTGTGAAACAGTGGGAGCTGCAGTGCACATCCTAGCTCTAAGATTTCAGGCCATCCACAGAGACAAATTGAAATTAGGGGCAATTTAAGAAGTAAGACACAAGAGTATATCTGCACATTGCAAAACCCTAAATCTGCTACATTTGAGATGATTGTCTTACACAGACATCCTAAAATATCTTCATAATTATGTCTAACATGTTCTAACATGATTACCTTCTTTGAATGTTTTATAATATTATCTGCTTCCATGGTCTCACAGGTAGTGTACTTGGTGTCAGTGTTAGGTTTAAATCTAAACAATAATGAAAAACACTGCACATTTCCAGTCTGCAAAACAATAAATGTCAGCTGCACTCAGACTGTAACTCAAGACAATTAACTGGAAGACAAAAAATTGCTTTTTCTTTCCCCTGCTGCCAGAGCTGTAAACTCTTTGCCAAATTGCCTTTATAAGAATTTAACTTCCCTACTGATTAGTTTGACTCACATTAAATTAAAAAATATCTCCACTACAACTTACTACGCTATAAAAATATCCCTTTTCCTAGCATGAAGCCATTGTGGTTGTTATTTTATTTTAGTTCGAAGCTTTTAAAAATAAATAAATAAATAATTTTGAAATCCCAATAGAAATAATGTTTCTACTCGATAATCTTCTCATAAAAATCTTCCTCTGGTAACTTAAGGTAGTTTTTAAGAAGAAGGTTATTTTCCTCCTTCAAACCTGTTTTAGCTATAAAATTTCTGCTCACAAAGGAAGAAAATGTTCCAGTTTACTGATTTCAAACCTGAGCTACATTTTCCTTTTCATTTTAAGACTATGTTAGTCCTTTCTGACTTTATAGTAGAATACAAACCTTATTTCCTGGCTGGTCAATTTTTTTGTTTGTTATTTGAAATTAGTCATTAAGAAATTCAAACAGGTAATGGAATAACATTCTGTGCGCATCTTTGTATGAAAGTAATAATCAGTGTTTGGGGGTGGGGTGGGGTGGGCAAGGAAAGACAGTGAATAAGATTCAAACCATAACCTCTGATAAGGAAACGCAGGACAAAGTTAGATGGCTTGATGAGAAAAAAGTGATTCGACTTCTTTGTCATTCAGAAGAGGTGGTAGAGGTACAGATGTACAGAAATGACAGTTTCATATTGGCATGCTAGAACATTTGGAAATGCGGAGGGAGGTCAGCTAAAAGAAGTGGGCTAACTGGTTTGGACCATAGGCCCAGAGGCAGACTGGTGGCCTTGGCTGGAACTACAAGCAGAAGGGGAGGGAAAAGGGGCTGAACGAGTTGGAGGAAAAAGTGAGAGAGCTGACTGGGTCACTGGTCAGTTCAGTAATGTGCCATGTGATATTTTTCTATACTGATATGCTAAACTGGGCTATATTTTCTTTATACTAATGATGATATGGTGTTAGCACAGCTGTTCACATTTGTTTAGGACTATTTTGCTTCTTCTAGAGATAATGCAGTAATGAATGCAAGAGCTTCTCATTCCTCTTAAGAGAAAATTCATGTTTTGTAATATCAAGCTAGGGTCTATCTAGGAATCAAATACAACACATTTTACTGCCCTTTAAAGATAACTTGACTGGCTTCATTATCCTGCATTTGCTACTTATCAAACCTGACTTGTAAATAGCAGTATACTTCATCAACACCAGCAAAGCTTGCATAAATAAGAAAGTTATGAGTCTAAAATGATAATTACCACAATTTAATGAATCACATAAATCATTTATAATGAAGGGAAATAAACAACGACTCAGAAATGAACACATTAATTACTTAGGGTGTTGAGTTTGGTTGTTTTTTTTTGTTGTTGGGTTTGAGTTTTTTTTTAAAGCAATATCTTAATTTATATGGTGTGTCCATAAACAGTACAACTGGAATCCTATCAGTGAAATAATTAGTAGTTAATCTAAAGGGATAAACATATCCAGAGGAGTCCAAATTGAAAAATAGCTATTAAAATGATCATTAAACTAGGAACATTACTATAAAATTATAGTAGATGACCAATATGGTTATAAAGACAATTCAACATCTTAAAGAGATCATTTACCAATCATAACATCTCTCAGTCCCCTACAAAGCCCCCCCCCAAATGATTTAAAAAAAAACTGTTCAAAAATGGGAAATCAAACCTATTTAAATAAAAAATTACATAGTAACAACAAATAATAATAATTAAAAAAAAAATAACTGGGATTCTCTTTGTCTACAGTTTCATTAAAGTACGTTGGGTGAGAATGACTTGGGTATGAGTCCAGCTGATGGCTGCTTTGGGTCAGGATTATTATGTGGCATGATGCTGGTGATTCAGTAGAGCATCTGTCTTCCTCAGTGAGGTAAAGAGATAGTAACCAAGCACCAAAACTACAGTAGTGATTTTGAACAGTTGGTGGATTGCACTTCAAACATTCTTTTTTAATGTGTTTAGAGAAACCACTTTCAATGTATGTGAGAAGGTGACTGGGTTTCCAAACCATTTATGTATATTCAAAAGGAAACACTAAAATAGCAGGACATTTTTAACTTAAGTATTTGAAAGATTATAATATGAATACTGTAATAAAGTCTCTAAACAGTGAATAGTATAGAATTGTTATATTACATGTAATAATTTAGCAGATTATTTTAATTTGTAGTGTGTGATAAATTATTGCATCATTAGAACACTAAAAAAATATTCTGATTCATTCTTGTTTATTAGTATTTATGAAAATTTATTATTAGATTTATTGTTGCATTATCTATTTTAGCTACAAACCTTATTAAGTCTATTATTTCGGCTTAGTAGCCATTAAAAGATCAGATTTCTTGAAATACTGCATGTTACCATTTACTTGCAATCAAATGGATTCATCATATTCCATCTCAAATTAGATGGGTGATCATAGTGCGTAATTAAGTCAATCTGTTAGAGCAAAACACACAGATATGAGATAGAGGGATATGTAGTCCTAGTGATTGGTGAAATGTCAAGGAGCTCTCTTCACTCAGCAAAATCACAGTTAGGCAGGTTAAGAAATTTCAGGGGTCCTGGAGAGCATGAGCAAGCACATCAGTGCTACACTAACCTCTCTGTCTCTTCAGTACAGACTGGAGGGGGGTAAGTAAGAGATTGCAGGCAACACTCAGAAGCCTATAAATTGTGGAGATGAGGAGTAACCGAGCAAATTCTTTAGAAATGCATCACACTGCCACTAGTCCAGTTGAAAAAAAAAAGGTTGATTTTGTGAGCATCCACTGCAATTATGACTACCTCATCACCTCTGCTTTGCAGCTACATCCACCCAGCCACCACCTGCCAGACTTCTGTCTTGCTCAGGATACAGTTAATCAAGGTTTTCATGGGTATACAACGTTGTTGGTGCTGTTTTGCTTTTTCTTCACCCAGTTCAGCTCTTCCATCAGAAACAAGAATAGTCTTAGATATTATTTATAGATAAATGTAAGAAGTGTACAAACTATTGAATTGTTTTTCTTTTCGCCTTTTATTTTTATATGGCATTTAGATGCTGGGGTTTTGGTGTTAACACAAAAATATAAAATAGAGGATGCTTTTCTTCTTCCTTTTTTTCCCTCCAGCACTGGAGGAAACTCCTTTGTAATAAACAGGAGTACAGAGAACTAGAATAATGATCTCAGCTTACAGAGTAACTGAGCTTCTATGTTTCAGCACCCAGTAACTGTCAACTGGTAAATTAAAATTGGCAGAGGAGAATGATTGGCAACATGTCCAAGCAATTCACAAATGACAACAGGGCATATCATTGTCTGTAAAATCCTTATGACTGCAAGATATTATTCAGGTTGCTACTTGATAACCCATAGAAAACATTGGTTTTTCTGTTGAGTAAGATAATATGAATTTGCAACTCTCCACTCACAGTTACCAGCATTAAAAATACTAATGATCTTTGATTTCTATGTAAGTTTTTTTTTTTTTTTTTTTTATATCAAGTAGGCTAATGAAAGTTCACTGTCATTTCTAATACATAGTATTTCTGATAAGAAATGTAACCGTGCTGTTGAAAATTTAATTAAGAGAAATATTCAGCACGTAATCATTTATCTCAGTAAAAAAACATTTCAAAAGAAATTAACCTTTATTTGAAACACCTCAAAATGACTTACTGGGTACAAATAGACGTTTTTGTGAAGCTCCCAAGGACAAAGCTTATTTTCATGCTGATGAGTAAGTCATTTTTTATTTTAACATTACCTCTGCAGTTCATTCTAAAAGCCTGTCCTTATTTCTTCTCAAATAACTGCTTTTTGCAGAAATTAGTATTTCATCTAAAACCTGGGGCCCAATCAAACATCACATTATTTTTAGTTCATTGCCATAATTCAGATTGGTGGTCAGTGAGTGATGCTTCAGTCATACTTTTTCTTACAAAGTTCTACTACAGCATCCAAGGGCTGAAATGTCCTAAAAATAAATTCTTTCCTTAATTTGTGACATACCATTTAAAAATCTATATCAATTGTTTGGTCCCAAAATGGTTGGTGTCTGAAGTAGCCATCTAGCTGTCATGCCACTGTAAATACGTCTTTACTGTTATATTAATCACATTTAAAGGTTTCTGTGCTGTAAAGAACACACATCAGTTTTGCACTATCTGCTGTGGGGAGAGACAGTGTCACAAAATAAACTGTTCATAGGAATAAAAGGCATAACATTATCTTATTTTTGCACTTTCGATGCCTTTAGAAATTACAGACCTCTCACAGTTTCGGTTACACAAGGACCAGATGGCTCTGCTTTGGGATAGTAAGAAATACAATCCCAAGACAGCATTCACCAGATGTCTAGGCAGCAGCTCCAGCTGACCAGACAGGTTTGCTCTTCCTCCACTCCACAACCAGCCAAAGCCAGGGAAAGTGCAAGGACAAGGGAATAAGCCACAAGCAGTATGGCTACTGAGCACGGAGAAAATTGTGTAAAGACTTAAAACAAGCAAACAAACCTCAAATCCATCCTACTTGCAATTTTCTCTTTTTTGGGGAGGAAAGGAAAGGGTAGGGAAATGGCACAGGGAAAGAAGTAATTGGATTTTCTTTCTTAAAAAGACAGAAAAAATAATATTTTTTCTGATGCAGGTGCTTATTTTATGGTCACTTACAGTAAGTGCAGTTGATAACTAGAACTGTTGCTTTAATTAGAAGTATATTGTCTATGTCCAAATAATATTCTGACAAGGTCTTCAGCTGAGCCCTAAATCAGCATAAGTCTGTTGAGCCAAATAGCATTTTGAGGTTTAAACTGGGCATCAGTGGATACCATTTATATTTCATTTCTGATTGGCTGTTGCTATATAATCAACAAAAAAAAAAGACAGATTGTACTTTTATTTCTGTGACTGACATTATAAAACAAATCAGAACTTAACATAACAGCTGGAATACTGCAGAAACATTAAAGAACAAAAAGGGGGGATTTTGCAGTTGAAACAAGTCTAAAAGCTGAGATGTGCTTTTACTCACAATCTTATATATTATCTTTGTAACTCTGAACAAGTTGTTCCCTTTCTCTCCACTTCTGTTTCCTTTACTGATGGATATTTAACAGAGAGAATGAAGGCAAAATTAAGTTCAGTAGGATCTACATCTGCTTCACCCTTCCCAAGACCAGCTATGTCTAATGAAAGCCTTGAATTTTCACCAAGCTCCTGTTTGTCTACGGTTTGTATCATGATTTTCGTGAAAAGGCAACACGAGCACATTTTCCAGGGGGAACTCATGAACTGCTGGTCTACAAGAGCAGAGGCACTGCAGTCTTGAGATGGCCTAGATGCAGGTGAAAATGCTTTGAGAATTTTTATTGGAAATAGGAAAGGGAGATTTTTTTTTTAAGTATGCCCCACCCATTCAAAATGCAAGTTGTTTTTGCTTACATGGAGTGTAATACAGTTCTTCCTTTTCTCTACGCAGAAATAACATCACAAAGTATCTCTGTGGCAGACAGTATTTGCTGGCAATCCTACAGAAAAAGCCAATGGTGAAAGAATTATGGATAATACACTTATTTTTTTCCTTACTTTTATTGTTGGTCCTTCCAGAAAAGTCTGAAGTTTTCTGGCAATGCCTTTATAAAACGATGTGATTTCCACTTGCTGGTTTTGAACTTCAGTTTTCTTTCTAAAAGTTTGACATAATTTGTTAGTAGTAAACTCTTATTTGTACTTTTTTTTTTTTTAAGAAAAATTAAATTGCCCTTGAGCTCTGGATTTTATTGCTAAATTGCCTTATTAGGAGGGATCATTCCAGTCAGACTGATTTCAGCCTCCTAAGCCATCTGTGGTTAGTGGTATTACACACACAGGATTTGATCCTCGTCTCTCATGCATAGACACATATTACATCAGCATGATTGATTCCTAAATTTGAAGTGATATCCCACCCTGACAGTTTACATCAGTAAGTTAGGAAGTTTTTAGATACTCTAATTAGAGTGATTGAACATGGGTGGAAATTAAAAAAAAACCAAAAAAACCCCAAAAAAACAGTGACATGTTTCTGAATAGGTGACACTCTTACCAAATATCTTACCAAATATTTGTAGTGTGTTTGATATTAAATAACAAGCACCTGTAAATTATATGTCTATGTATATGCATTTTGATGCAGCTATCATCTGATTTTATCTGTTTGAAGACTCCCATTGACCTCAGTGAACTTTTGAGCCATACATAAATAGTAGACTGAGATGACAAATATCACACAGGATTGTAAATCACAACAGAAATATTATTTATGCATACAAAATGTTAAGCCAACAAACTTTATAATGTCTTTTCAAGGCGTGTTGAATCAAATTTGCATGGGCAGGTGTCAAGCATCATAGATTTTTTTACACTTCCAGTGCTAAGTTGGGGTTTTCACTTCTCTGGTAGATGGATAACTTTACTGTCACTGTCTTTAGATTATCATTTTAGTTGCTGTGATCCCACCATTCCTTCCTTCCTTCCTTCCTTCCTTCCTTCCTTCCTTCCTTCCTTCCTTCCTTCCTTCCTTCCTTCCTTCCTTC
>JAVJGJ010000037.1:65958021-65978088 GCA_035590215.1 Microhierax caerulescens | reverse complement strand
GTCCTCCACTAACTTCTCCAACGTGGGTCCTACCCGTGGGCTGCAATTCTCCATGAACTGCTCCACCATGGGTTCTTCCCACAGGTTGCAATCCTTCAGTAACAGACTGGTCCATTATAGGTCTCCTGCAGGGCCACAGGTCTTGCCAGAAGACCTGCTCCGGTGCAGGATTTCCACAGGTTTAAAGTCTCTTTTGGGCACATCCACCTGCTCCAGCACGGGGTCCTCCATGGGCTGCAGAATGGATAGATACCTGCTCCACTACGGACCTCCATGGGCTGCAGGGTCCTCCATGGGCTGCAGAATGGATAGACATCTGCTCCACTACGGACCTCCATGGGCTGAAGGGGCACAACATGTGTCACCATGGTCTTCACCATGGGCTGCAGGGAAATCTCTGCTGTAGCACCTGGAGCACCTCCTACCCTGACTGACCTGTGTCTGCAGAGTTGTTTCTCTCACATGTTCTCATTCCTCTCTCCTCTGCTGCTGTTGTGCACCAGTTTTTTCCCCTTATTAAATATGTTATCCCAGAAGTGCTAACACCATTGCAGATGGGGTTGGCCTTGGCCAGCAGCACATCCATCACACAGCCAGCTGGCATTGGCTCCATTGGACATTGGGGAAGCTTCTGACACCTTCTTATAGAAGCCACCCCTGTAACTAACCCACTACCAAAACCCTGCCACACAAACACCAAGGTTTTGTATCTTTAGAAACGTCTTTTCAATGACTCTGAATGTGAACTATTAAAGACAAAAAATCTAATGTATAAGTTCTTCCTCTCTAGTAGACATACAAAATTCAGGTGAAGAAGTTAGTTTATAGTTTAACATATTTATTGTTCCTGTAAGATAAAGTGTTCACAGTAACAAATTAAGGAGGAAATTGCCTCAGTTTGTCATAATTTTATATTACACAGAAGTAGACTATTAGAGATGATATGCAGCTGAATCACCAGTACAGTGCAGGGACTTGTAATATCAAACAGTCTTGGGTTTTATTCTTTAATATCATTAAACTTAAAGATTTCTTCTTTCTTCTATCTTACTTCCCTACTTTCATTTTTTTAAAATTTTATTTCTTGTTTTGCTTGATTTTGGATTGTTTTTCCACATTGGAATGTTTCCAGTTGGGTAATTTACAAGGTGGCAAAAGGTTTTTGTGTATGTGATATTCCTACCTAATTTATTTTGAGTAGCTGAGCAACATGAGAGTTGAAGGAAGTAGCTTGCTTTGTATGTTAACGGCAATACTGTATTGTTGTTCCTATAAACCATTCTGTTGAAGACTAAATAAGTCACTAGCCTTTCTTTGCTGCAGCATGATTATTTTTACTCCTGATAGCACTGATTTTATATAAAATGAAATTGAACTCCTGAAGATCTACACACAAACATGCTTTAATGGCATGGAATATTTTGCAACATCTGACAATTTATCATGCATGTAGTTGAAGACGTCAATTTAATTTGAGCACATATCGCTATCTCTAACCAGTCAGTCCCTTCAGCTTGTAAACAGTTATGTCCAGTGTTCCATTAAAAAAAGCACATAGAAAAAAAGAAAGCAAAAGAAACCAACCCTTGCAGCTAGTCAGTTTCAGTAACTAGGCTAAAAAAATATTAATGATAGTGCCTTAGACCTCTTTACTACTCTTTAAATTAGAATCAAAACCACAGACTTTGATGAGGAAAGCCATAAAGCCTGCAGGTGAAGATTATTAAAACTATATTTGTTCCAACAAAATCTGTCTTCAGTAAAACTACTCTCAAAAAAAATATCCAGGGTACTTTCATATATGACAGCTTATAATGACCCAGTGATTTTTCTTTCCTTTCTTTGGTAAAAATGTCACTAATAGCAGTTATTAAAGTCAGCCTTAGAAATTCAGAACCTTGAAATTAATTTTGGGTCCACAAAGACTGTTATCCTGTATCTGGCTAATTCTCAGAGGTATGGAAAATTTTCAGCCTTAAGCCAATTTTGAACCTTAATATTAGAACAACATAACCCCCCCCCAAAAAAAACAACAACCCAGCCTTTCAATACCATTGTTAATAAAATAGTTATTTGCTCACATTCAGCAATTCAGCTGAATAGCAGTAATTATTACCGATTCCTAATAGTATGACATCAAGAACAGAGACCTCAGAAATCCCACCCATTTCACTAAGCAGTCAGCTTTAGCATCTTACTTTCAGACTGTTTTTACTTAAAGAGGAGTAAGAATATCATAACGTATTGTGGACATGGGTTTATTTTAAATGGATTGGGTTTCACAGGGACATAATCAAAGTACACTAATTGAGAATTGAAAATATGTCCAAGTGAGCCCTCTTTCTCCCTCTCCCTCTCCACACACTCTGCCCCCCCCCCCCCAATTTTAAAATACTTCTATTTTTTTCCACTTTAATATTCTCAAGGCAGTTTTGGGGAGGATGGCCAGTAGTAGGTTTAGGTTTTGGATTCATTAATGTGCTTTAAAATAAAAAATATTTTTAAAGAAGAAGAAAATGGAAAGATGCCAAAGATTTTTTTTCCCTGTTTTTTCCCTGAAGTAGCAAATTGGCCTCTGCATCTCAAAAATATATAAAGTCATAAGAAAAGTGAGTCAAATATTCTCAACAGAACATTATATTGAAAGTCCTCCTTCATAGTCCCCCTCATTAGAGGACTGATACACCATTTATTGTCTGGTTGTTGAAAATAAGCATGTGAATTATAATATGGAGACCAAGTTACAGAGGAAATTAACAAAGACTACACAGAATTCTCAACAGTGATGTTGTCCCGGAAAGAAAAATAAAATATCTGCTTGAGGTAGGTAGTGTCATTTATCCAGGCTCTTAATCTGAATGGTAATAGTTTTGAGGAGCTAGCTATGTGGAAGACAAAAAGATTGCCCTTGATTTTTTCAAAGTCAAACTTCACTAACAGAAAATCTCAGTAGAACAAAGCCCATATATCTTTGTGCACTTCCCTTCTTTGCTTATCTTTTATGATCTGAACAAAATGGATCGTTCATAAGTAAAAGTCCTGCCTTTTCTTTTATGAAGATGAAACTGAAGCTCTTCAGCCAGGTTCTACTGGTATGTGCTACTTTCAGGGATCTGAAAGGAAAAGGCCATTATATGTCCAAGGCCACAAAGACCATTACAGCCTGGTAATCTAATTTATCAGATCTCAGGCTGCAAAACCTATTAATACTTTCTTTTCAGTGTTGATGGAGACAGTGGTTAAAAAGATTATTCTGACATTTAAAGGAAATTCTGTCAAAGTCAGTGTACTTGACTCACAAGGAGATTACAAGAGCCCAATGCTAAACTTGTAAACAAGCACATACAGGCAGAACGTTGTTTTGTTCCACTGAACTGCAGCTCTTTTGGTAAACCCAAACAAGTGAATAATGAAGTCACACAAATTCTACATTGTCTCAGGTTTCACCAAGAACCATTTGGAAACTTCTGATAAATAATATATTTTTCATTAATTTAATATGTACTGGAAAAGGTCTTCCTTAGAGTAAAGAGCACTCAGAAGAGCAGGCTGGTCCTTTATTTGGGGAGTATTACTCCCTGAAACTGGAAATAAAGAACCATTTATTTAAGACTGAAATTTTATTCATAAAGCTCTTGCTTATACAAATTTGTGTAGCATTGTTTTGTGAACTAAAACCACAACCTTTTTTGTTTTAATGAGAAGTTAAAAATGTTTTGACCTTTCATGGCAAGTTTGAGTTGGATGCACATGTAACTTGTGGGGGTTTGAACTACTGAAAAGAATTTTTAAAGGTGAAAACCACCAACTTAACCTTTAAATTGGCAGCCTCAGTGTTGATTTCAGGCTGAGAAAAATGAAAATAAGAATGTTTATTTTTATAGGGTGGAATACTTTGCCATTGCCACTCATAATATGCATGTTAATTTATTACCCCTGAGTAATCCATCTGTTCTTCATATCCCTGTTCTTTATATCTAAATCCTTTTGTTACAGGTAAAATAAAAGGCAGAAATAATTGTGAACTTTATAGCTTCTATTTATACTGCGTCAACAGATCAAAACTCCTATTGGCCTTTTAATGAGGGGAGAGCTTAGAACAGACAGGGAGATCTTAAAGCTTATTTTCTGTTTATGTATTAGAGTTTCTCATGTGCTAAAAAAAATGAGAAAATCAGAGTGGTTTACTGTCATGCTTCTCAGCTGAAAAGTATCCCACATAGTATTACTCAGGCCTTTTGTCTAAGGAGCTTAGATCTCCTCATTTGTCCTCTTATTATCCCCCTGCAATTTCACATTTTATTTTTCCATCCCTTTATTATCTCAAGACAACCTTATTAGAGCATATCAACTCATATTATTCTTCTGCTCATTACCTGTTTTTAAAGACATTGGTATTCTGCTTTACACATCAGATTTAAAATAGAACTATGTGCCTGAAAACAAAGATAATCCACTAGTTTGTTGTTCAGGGGTGCATCTAAGCAGGTTAGACACATAATATCCACTGACCTCATTTATATCAGCTCTTTAGGATGCTTCAGATATATATTTTAGTGTTATCTAATAAAATAAAAATTTATTAGCTTTTAAGTTCCACAGTGGCACTGGGAGAGTTCATGGAAAACAATTCTATAATTGATACACATATGATATTGTGTATCAATACATACATGTATGCATAGAGATATAGATAAGATTTTTTTTGGTTTTTATCATAACTAAAAGTAATTTAGGTCAGTAAAAATTTTGTTCTTCAAAACAAAATAAAATAACTGTTCAGACTTAGAAGTTTGAGTCATTTTGATGTGAGAAAACTAAATATTTAATTTTTTTTTTACATTTGAAACTAATATTTAAAAAAAAATGTGCAAAATTTTCTTCTGAAAATTATTACCATAAACCATGAAAATTGCTTTTGGGTTGGTTTTCTTGGAGCTGTGGAACAAGAAAGGTTACTGAATTAAAGTCAAATTAGAGATTATTTCATCCTTATCCTCCATTAAAAAAAAATAAAATCAAAGGAAATCTTATGTAACCTTAAGCAGCAAAATATCTTTAATAATACAGATGATGCCACGCACTCTCCAAAAGATTCATAATGCAGGAATATTTTTGAGGAATTATATCTCTAGGACAGAAAAGCCTTTGCATGCTGAATTGCAGCATTCTACAGATAACGGTGCATACAAGTGATAATAAATTGTATTTAATTTCTTTTTCTAATGAAAATTAAATTTTGAAAAATCATTTAACTGTACAGTAAATTTAGTCAAATGTTTGTATTAAACACTTTCAGTACTGTTGTGGCATGGTTGCAGAAGCAGCCTAGCTACTTTAACTGTCAACAAGAAAGGCCCCAGTACTGATCTCCTTAGTTAGATCTGGAAAATGAAGTATAATGGTATAAAATGGTGTGGTTTTATTTTTGTTTTAAACTTCTATCTGTATTGTTCTATGGTTTTGTCTGGACATCTTCACACTCATTGACTTGGGTCCTTTTCTATACCTACACAGATGTCTATGGTAGTGAACTGCAGCATTTAAACTCCTAAGAGGCAACTCACCAGTCAGTTGAAAATAAAAATAAGAATAAAAAAAAGGAGAAAGAGGTCCTTTTTTTCTTCTTCTGCCTAACGTGACTGAAATATTGTTCTGAAAAGATTAATCCCAACATTGGTGATTTTAACTTTGCTACTCTTTTGTAACTTCTCAACAGTAGATGTTCAATTTCAGTACTCTGGCATTCATTCTTCATTGAGGATAATCTAGTCTGCACTAAAAAATGAAAGCACACATGTGTTAGCTTTGGCTTTGAGATGAAGGGGAAGACGCAGACTCATTGTGAGTTAAAGCTTCCACCTTATTCTAGTCATTCACATCCCTTTATACTTCTGCTATAATCTATGCTCACTAGTCACAAGCTCATTTGTTACCAAATATCGCATATACATGAAGCACCTATACATATTCATAACCTACCCCCGCCTATCTTTGCTTCTTATTGTAATTAGGTCTCCTCCCCTTAGCATCTGTGCAATGAGCTCCTAAGGTCTTGGGCAGGGGGCGTGAAGGACTGGGCAGTGGTCATAGGGAGGAAGTATCTCCTCTTCCTCGCAGCTGAACTTTTCACCCTGAAGTCTTGCGCAGCCTCCGTTGTCCAGTGTAGGTTTTGGGGTAATCTTTTGCTGACACATACATACCTAAGAGTAGAGGAGAAGCCTCTGTTTCCAGCAGGAGATAGTAGCTAAGCAACTCAAGCAGCATTTATCTTGTGCACACACAACAGATCACTCTGTCTTCCCTCTCCTAACAGTTTTCCCATACTGCCATGTCCTTGTTCTTGAAGCCATTCCTCCACACACATGCAGTTTCTGTACATCTCTCTTACCATCTTTAAGTTACACAGAAGCAACCTCCCTGCAAACAATTGTCAAACACACTCTATTTTTTCATCTAAAGGACAGCCACACATGAGTATGTTTGTTTCTGGATTCTGCCCAGAAACAGACATATGTAAGTAGGTAGGACTTTCAAGGGATTCTGTAATCTAAGATCTGAAAAGGACATACAGGTGTAAAGAATGGGGTGTTCAAAAGGCAGAAGTCCAGATGGAGTTAACTTGGTGCTTGGTATCCACCTTTGCCAAACAGAAAAATAAATTAAAACGAAACTGCCACCAGAGGATCAATGAATGGGAGACACAAGCAAAAGGACTTTTCTATGAGCACTAAGGCAGATGCAGAAAGTCAGCCAAGGCATTGTCATACACATCGTGCAGCTTTACAAACTCACTTCCAAACTGGCTGGATAGCACTGCCAGCAGATTCATGAAGATCCCCAGCACAAACTTTAAGCTGTCATTTCTAAGTGTGTACAGTACATTGAGCCGAAGCTGTACGTCTGTTGATACGAAGTAATGAGCAGAATTATGAGAGTGAACACCCCCTGTGGAATCCATCCTGTTGAATGCCTAAATCACCATAAATATTGAGGTTTCCAGAATTAATTCTGCAATCCTTAATATTTTCGTCATTGTTTCTATATTATGATTTTGCTAATTGTATTATTATTTAAATATTAATGTGGGGTAAATTTTATCATTAAATTTTTGATCTAGTGTATCATGAAGCTTCACTAATCCTTTAATTATGACCATTAATAGAGCAATAACCCAAATCATCCTTCCTTGTCCCCAAAACATTCTCATAGTAAACACTCTGTTGAAGGAACAAGAATTGTGAAGTCACAAAGAATGTAAAAAGGAAAAAAAAAATTGCTTCCAACTTAAAGAGTGACTATGAAGCATGTGTTTTACATTTCCCCTACATTCTTTTGAACAGATTTAAAGGCTTCCCAGGGATGACAACAAATAACATTTGAATAATTACCTGGAAGGATCAAATTAGATAGCAGTTGTTTCTCTCAGGATGCAGCTCTATCACCTTGGTGTGCCTGCATTCCATTAAGGATAGTAAGGGTGTTTAAATAGCCCATAGCCTCTATGACATCCAGCTGGTGTATTTCCAACTTCTCTGTTTCTTAATACATCTTCTTTCTTATTTTCTGTGACCAGTGTTGCTCCCATATAATTTTGTTGTTTTTTCTTTGTCTCCTTTCTCCATCTTCTCTATTTCAGTTGTGTTGATATAGTCCTTTGCACTTTGTGTCTTCTTTAATTTTTGTATTTTTTGCATGGTTTCAGAAATATAGTTTGATCAATAGGAAGTGTGCTGAAATTGAGAGGAGGAAAAGAAAGATATATTTCAGTACAAGACAGGAAAACAGAAGGATTAGGAAAGACTTTGTTCTGGGAAGACACAGTTTTCCTCTGTGCATAGAGGTGAATAGAGTTAGAATGGAAACCTCAGAAAAGAGAAAAATAAGTAATAGGTAGTCAAATGGTATCGAGTGAAAAAACTGCATGCAAATGAATGACTTTTCACAGACCACAGAAATCTTGTTTGTTCTGTAGCATAAGTATTGCAAGCAATGATGTTTTTGAGAAGAAAGGAAAAAACACGCAGAAATATGTTTCATGTTAAGATAAATTTAAATGTCAATTCTCAATGTGGAATTTCATTTATAGTAATGATAGTAGATCTTAGTATCACCCATTTTTCAGTTATTTGGTGTACTATTAAAACTAACACTTTACTGTTCCTATTTTCAGTGGAAGAAACTGACAAGGTCATTGTGTTCCTTGAAAGTAGAGGGAAGTCACCAAGACCAACCACCTACTTTATCTGAGAGTAAGGGAATATCAAATGTGGGTGCTCTAAAAAAATCCCACCTACCACTAAGGAGCAATACTATTAATAAATTATTAAATTTGAAAAGAACATGTAAAACCAAAAGCAAACAAAACAAATTCCTAGATACTCTCTACCTCTGTTTCTGAAGGGGAAGGGACAATAGTGTTTATTTGTAAGCAACATTCTTACACAGACTTTCTGAGATTTCATGATAGTAGGGTAACTGAAATGAAGAAATTAAAGAATTAAAGGAAATTGTATAAATATTACTCACTACGTTTAATAATGCAGGAGTTGTGAAATTAAAACTAACACAAAGCTGTCTACATTTGCCCTGCTTTCAGCTGGGATAGAGTTAATTTTCTTCTTAGTAGCTGGTACAGTGCTGGGTTTTGGATTTAGTATGAAAATAATGTTGATAACACACTGATTTTTTAGCTGTTGCTAAGTAATGCTTATGGTAAAACAAGGACTTTCAAGTTTCCCATGCTCTGCCAGTGAGCAGGTAAACAAGAAGCTGGGAGGGAGGACAGGACAGCTGACCTAAACTAGCCAAAGAGATATTCCATACCATAGAACATCATGGTCAGTATAAGAACTGGGAGGAGTTGGCTGGTGTCTACTGATCACTGCTGCTCAGGGACTGGATGGACGTTGGTCAGCAGGTGGTGAGCAATTGTATTGTGCATCACTTGAGTTTTTTCCCCTTCATTTTTATTCCTCTCTCTTTTTCCTTTTCATTACAATTGTTACTATTACTATTGTTACTATTATTACTATCATTGCTATTACTATTATTACTGTTATCACTAGTACTACCATTACTATTACTATTATTACTATTATTACTATTATTGTTGTTGTTAATTTCAATTCTTAAATTGCTCTTATCTCAACTTTTGAGTTTTACATTCTTTTCTGATTCTTCTCCCCATCCATTTGGGTGAGGGGGGAATGTGCAAGTGGTGGCGTGGTACTTAGTTGCCAGCTGGAGTTAAGCCATCACAATAATACACAAGGGAAGGTGACTAGTCATTTTTTTCAGGGCTCTTAATGTACACTGAATGAAAAAGAAAGCAAGCATTAATGATGAAAATTATTTCTGGATTTATTTTGTATTAAAGATTATTTTTGAGAATAATATATGTGTAAATGTTTTGGTTTAGGTTTTAAGCAAAAAATATTTTTAAATGTATACAACAGAACTGTCTACTAAAAGTGATGATATATTCAAATTGTTCCTGATTTTTTACTTCTTAGTTTCTAGTATAAAAGTGCAGCCAGTCTGATTTCATGAACAAAGAGCCACATTTTGCGTCTCAGTTTTTCAGCTTGCCTGATATAAGTCACAAAATACGTACTGCTAGTAATAATGAGAGATTCTGGGAAAGATAGCCCCCTTTAAAGCGTGAGTCAAGTTGGAAATGAAGTGACTCATTTGTGTGGCTGCATGTTTTGAGGGTGAGGAAGAAAGTCATGCAGAGTGCACAGAATAATTTTGTATTAAAAATCTTTGGGTGTTCACTGCCTCATCTTCTATCTGAGAAAAATTCATGATGTATCTCTTAGTAATATTTGGGATATGTGGATACCATTTAGCTTTTATTATCCCCTACAAAGGTGATTTTACATCATCCCATGGCAGCTTGTTCCATCACTTCAGTATCCTAATAGTCATAGAGGCTCTCTCCTCTGATATTTAACCCATAGATTCCTTAGTATAGCTTAAGTCTATAACTGATTTTTAAGGTTTTGTAGACTTAAAAGGTTACTTTAGCCTTTTTCAGTTTAGAACTTCCTCTTCTACTCAAATAAGACAACTGCTATTCTTTTTCTCAGTATGGTTCATTCTCTTATTCTTACTCCATACCTTTTACCATTGAATTTCTTCATGTTCACATAGAAATCTGGGCCATATCATCACTGTGGTATGAGCTATATTGTTGAACTTACACAATTTTGCTGAAAACTTCATAGATATATACACCTCTATGTATATATAAAAATAGATAAAATAATTTTGTCTTGTTTCTGATTTTGTTTGGTTATATTGTTTAAATTGCCTTTTGGTATAACACTATTTTTGGACATGGGATGGGATATTCACTTCTAAATATAACACATTTATAGACTGTAGGTCTGTCTCTTTATCATATTTCCAGTTTTTATATCTTCACAAGTTTTCATAGAATCAGAGAATCATGGAATTACAGAATGGTTTGGGTTGGAAGGGACCTTCAAAGACCGTCTAGTCCGACCTCCTTGTTGTGGACAGAGACATTCACTAAACCAGGTTGCTCAAAGCCCCATCCAATCTGATCTTGAACACTTCCAGGGATGGGGCATCCACAACTTTGTTGGGCAACCTGTTCTAATGTCTCACTACCTCATAGTAAAGAATTTCTTCCTCACAGCTAATGTAAATCTACTCTCTTTTAGTTTAAATCCATTATCCATTTTCCTGTCACTACAGACCCTAGTAAAATTCTCTCTAACCCCCCTTCAAGTGTCAAAAGGCCACAATCAGGTTTCCCTGGAGCCTTCTCCAGGCTAAACAGCCCCAGTTCTCTCAGCCTTTCTTCATAGGAGAGTAGTCCCATCCCTCTGATCATTTTCAGGGCCCTTGTCTGGACCTGTTCTAACAGGCCCTTGTCTTTGTTGTGCTGGGAGCCCCAGGACTGGATGCAGCACTTAAGCGAGAAGGCCAGAATTACCATTAGAAGAATCAGTCACACAGTCTGTTGAATGTGCATAACTCAGTTATTAAGCTTCACCCGGCTATCCCTTTCCTTAGAGCAGTTATCCCCAGGACTTTACATTAGACACAGAAGCACATTTGCCTGTCCCCCACACAGAGTGTTAGTATTTTCATCTCAACAACTATTTCTTCTGAGTAATATGCCCTTAAAACTTCCCAGACATGTGAAAATTACGTTTAATAACAAACGTGATGCAGATGATCTTGAAGATTAAAGGAGCAGATGTTAAACAAAATAAAATAGAACAAAATAAGTCTTGGAGAGGAGCTAAAGGGAAAACCAAATACTTTGTGCCACTTAGGTACTGAGTTGAGACTTTCATGGAATGCTAATTGATGGCAGGGTGACTGTGATCTGTGAATATGTTGCAGCCTAAACCAGCAAACAGTTCTAAGATGTGCTGAATGAGGCAATTCAGTAGGAAAAAGGCTTAATTAATGCAATTATAAAAGCTCAGATGAACTTTTTTTTAAATATTATGTTCAGCAATGTTTATATAAAGTAGATTTATAACAGAGACTAGAACAATGGTGGGATAGAATAAACAGAATTTAATGACTGAAAATAGATACTATAGTAGGATAATCCTGATTTGGTGCTTGAACCATACTTGATTTCAGGCTATGTGGGATTTTGCTTTAATATACACACACACAACTTTAAGTTTAGTTTTACATTTCAAAAGAAACAAAAATCCTTAATTTGTTTTTTTTTTTTCCATTTTTCCCGAATTTTCTATGAATGGCAGAGTACCGCTTTTTGGTGAAAATAACCCACATTCATTCTAATGAAACACTGTCAAGGTCATGATAACTAAGTTGAAAACTGGTGGAAATACAAACCAAGCTTGTGTAATTCTAGCTTACATTCAATATAAACTTCCTCAAGCTTCTGGGGAGAAGAAATTAAGCGTGATGAAATTTTTCATGGTATTTCTTTCTTCACACAGATGATTTTATCTGTAATTTGGTTTATACTGCCATTCAGGAACTGGGGTCTTTTCTCCTTCTTTGAACTTCTTTAAGTTTATATCTAATGCCATTTTTATTATTTATTGAATCACTCCTTTTGGACTGAATGGTCATCTTCATCACAGTAATCTGATAAATGTTGCAAACCACTTGATGACATGCCCAACTGGAAAATAGATTTGCAGAAAAGGATCTGCAGGTCCTGGTGAACACCAAGTTGAACATAAGCTACTAATGTGTCCTTGTGGCAAAGAAGGTAAATAATATCCTGATCTGCATGCTGTTGCCAGCAGGTTGAGGACGATGATCCTTCCTTTCTACCCAACACGGCTGCACTGTGAGTGCTGCATCCAGTGAATATGGATGGCAGTTAAAGGCCTGGAGCATCACTCCTATGAAGAAAGAGTGAGAGAGCTGGAACTGTTCAGCCTGGATAAGAAAAGGTACAAGGGGATCTTTCCAATGTGCACAAATATGTGGAGAGCGTGCAAAGAGGATGGAGCCATAGTCTTTAATGGGGTCCAGTGACAGAACAAAAAGCAGTTGCCACAAACTGAAACACAGGGGAGTCTCCATCTACCAGGAAATCCTTTTTTTGCTGTGAGGGTAACCAAGCACTGGGACAGGTTGTTCTGGGAGGCTGTGGAGTCTCCAACCATGGAGGTATTCAAAAACCATCTGGAAATGGACCTGGGCAACTGGTTGTAGGTAGTCCTCTTTTAGCAGGGATGTTGGGCCAGATAACCTCCAGAGCTCCCTTCCAACCTCAATCATTTGTTATTCTGTGATAAACCACTTATACATGTACTTAGAAGTAACAACTCTGATAGATTTGGAATCTATTTATAGAGACTACTTCTACATTTTTGTAGTGAGTACACATAGTACGCTAGCAATACCAATGACAGACTTGGTATTTCAAGTACTTTGTCCAAACCACTTTGTCTTTTTTGTCATTTTAAGGGACATGACTTGTCACAGATTATCATTTTGGTTTGCTTCATTGCTTTTTTTCTCTCCCTCAAATGACTATTAACAGTCCCAACAATTTTAATTCACTGCTTATTAAGTTTCTGTCTAACTGAATATATTTTTCCTAAACAAACATTAAACTATCCTTTGCATACCTGAAAAACCAAGCATGTAAAAATAAGCCCAGTGCTTGTAAGGCTTATTTAAGGCTTGTGTGTATTTTTATTTCATAAATGAACTTTATTTTTGATTGCAGTCTTGTGCAAAGGTATACAAAATACTGACCAACAGCAACACCTATTACGAATTTTTTTAAAATTATATGCCACCTATTAAAAAAATAGCATCAAAATTTTTGTGCAGTACTTTGCAATTTATCTTTAGATAATATCTAATACAAATTTCCAATAAAATAAAATAATTGAAATTGTTAGAATGCAGACAATCAAGAAGTCAAAAAGTTAGGGAAAATTCAATACAATCTCAAATACCTGATTGCATATATTTTCAGAATAATGATAAATTTTTAATGATCTAATTCCATAGTATATTTTACAATATATCATTCACTGAATAACTATTATTCAGTATTAACCTTTATTTGCTTAATGTCTTTCCCATGTATTACTTATTTGGCTCCATATAAATCACCACAAAATGTGAAAGTAACTGTGGATTTGTGTTTTTGTGATGTTTGTGTTTGGTTTGTTTTTTAATGACTCTTTCCTTTCTAAAACCTTTCTTTAGAAGGCCCATGTAAGG
Organism: Microhierax caerulescens; assembly: GCA_035590215.1. Taxonomy (NCBI): domain Eukaryota; kingdom Metazoa; phylum Chordata; class Aves; order Falconiformes; family Falconidae; genus Microhierax; species Microhierax caerulescens. The sequence continues at coordinate 65,964,369 of JAVJGJ010000037.1, read as the reverse complement.
TGAAGAATTATTATCCCTATTTTCTATAACAGAGGAATTAAATCAAAGATAGTTTAAAGCTCCAATTGTTAAAACATTTCTAATTATTTTAAGCACAAAAGATCCATAGCAGCATTATTCGGTGCTTTGTGTTCAGACCAGAGTTTTCAGTGACCAACATCAAAGATAAGAGTACACTCTATTTCTGTAAGTTATACCCCAGGAACCTCAAATTAAATAGCGGCCACCTGTGAAAACATGTTATGTGAGTTGTCTTATATCACAGAGGAATCCCATAGCAGAGACTGTATTCCTTCAGAATAACATTATTCTTTAAGGCAGTCCTTTCACACAGAGCCTCCAGTTTCTACAAGAAATGAAATAAAAATGTTTCTTTCTGTGAAAAACATCTTTTGTTCTTAATCCAAATGAGTTGTGGAGATTAACCCTTTTAAGAGGAAAGATGTATTCTTTTAAGCAATATGGTCAGTCTGAAATGTGCTCCATGTCATTTGGGGACAGGGTTGGAGGGGGAGAAAAGAGGGGAACAAAATGGAGGAAAATTTCCTGCAATCTATTTGGCTTACTTAAACTTATTTTTGGTTGAAAATAATTAGATAAGATATATTAGATAAGAAATAATTAGATAAGAACACTGAAATTCTACTAATTCCAAGGTTTATTCTTCCATTGCCTTTTACGCTTTGCCAAATGCCCATACTATCAGTTAATGAAAAAACTTAAATGCAGAAAAATGTCAGGCATTTCTATTTTGTATGAGTTTTCAGTCATCTTTAACCCTTTCTGATGCTCACAGCAAGGTAATAATTTAGACGTGCTGTTTAGAGATTTACTTCGTGACTCTCAGATCTACTCAGTCTTCACTTATTTTCTTTTCTACTTGACTCACAGAGATGCAATGAAATAATGCAATGTAATTCAAAACATGATCTGTGTATTATTCCAATTGATTTGCCTTCCCTGGCTGGAGCAGCCTGACATCTTTTATAGGTAACTTGAATTGCGCTTTGTTCCATGCCTACCAGGTTAACAGCAGTGAGCTCTCAGACTTGGAGAGCTTTTCTTTACCACAGCTCTCAAATCTGAAGAGCAAGTTGCTTACCATGGCTCTCATAGTGGAGCAGGTTTTTTTCTCTCTGATCAGGAGGCAGTTGGTACCTATCTTCCCATTTGTATTTGTTGCTGATGAATTACAGGTGTCTTAACTCTCAGGGACTCAGCTCATTGTTAAATACCTAACATAGTGTAAAACTCTCCAGTCAATATCTTACTCACGTGCTTAATAATTTCTTAGGTCTGTGTCTGTTCTTATAACACTTTTAAATTAAATTCATAGCTATAATCTGGCATTATGAATTCAATTAATCTGGAAAATATGCAGGACACACCAAGTACTTGTAAATCTGTGTTAAAATGCTGTTACTGTCTTATAATACACCAAATGATTTTCCTGCATTCAAAAAACCTATTACAGCAACTCTCATGGTTAAAAAATTATTCTCATGACTGTCATTCTCTGACCTATAACTGCTACAGGAAATGCTATTATGTTGGTGCTATGGACTTGCTTAATAGGCTTATACTACTTGCAGCCTGGTTTAATCTCTGCAGTTATCAGTTGTCAAAGCTCTGTTGTTCTGTCCATGTGAAACCTGTTTTACAAAGAATGTAGCAACTGTTCACTGACATCAATGAAGCAAGCAGGAACGCAGAGAAAGTAGGCAAAAGTGTCATTTCTGGGCTGCAAGTGTGAGAACTATGGGGTGTTTCGTCTTCACAAAACATTGTCTATTCTGTTAGCTACTGATACATTTCCTTATGTGTTTGAACATTAGGGCAAAAGCCAGCAACTTTGGTAAGGTCAAAGGAAAAATAAACTGGTCTGGAATGAACTGTCATAGTACATTAATGATGTTTAGTTTTGATACATTGATCAAGTGCAAAGCCAGTGAATGGACTAAACTCCTCAAGGACATCAACAAACAGGAACTTATTGAAAAGTCTTTGTTACTTGCTTTTTTTCATATTTTTTCAACATTTTTTAAAGTTAAAACTTCTGGGTTTATTTTGTTACAACTGTTTAGAAAAGCACCTTGACTTTTTTGTTTAATCTGATGAGAACAAATGCTGTAGGTCATAAAAGAAAAGTTAGGGAGGTTGAAAATTATACAGAGATACATTTTTAGAAAAATTCTTCAAAGTTTCACTAAAAATTAGAACACTGACAGAATCAAAACTTCTTATAAAAAAATAATGCTGTTAGGTGGAATTCCATTTTTTACACAGTGAATAAAACCAAACATATAAGCAAAAAACTTTAGAGGGAAAAAATCCCAACTGACTAAATCAGGCTTTCAGACTTTATTTTACCTATTTGTTATGCACTAAATTCATGGTAAGTTGAAAGGAAAACAAAATTATGTTTTATTCATTTTAAGAAAGAAATCCATCATTTTATTTATTTGCATAATCCTGAAATCTTTTTATTAAATTTGAGTGAAAAAACTAATCAAAATAGTCTGCCTGTACCTGTGTAACTGAGAAACATTGTTGTTTTGAACAGCTTTTATTAGAAATATTTGAAGTGAAAAATTCCTTGAAAAGTTTCTGTGATTATTTTAAGAGCAAAGGAACTCCTAGGGTATGAATTAATATGTTTCTCTTTAATAAAGCAGGTGACTAGAAGATATATGTGACACCAAAAGGCAAAAATACTTTTCAGGATTATGAGTAAAATTACTAAGCAATTTTACATTGGGTCTTCTCCTCAGTGTGCCAGTGACAGCTATGGGAAAGCTATCAGTTATTTATGTGGGAGCCAAATAAATTTCTGCTGCTATTACAGTGTTCATAAAAACAACCCCTCTAAGATATTTTGTTACTCAATGAAGGGCAGGAATGATGTCTGAATGATAACCCAATCAGAATAACATACACACTCACTACATGATTTTCCCAGGGCCTAAAGTGAGAGTGATTAGCCTCTTGTTTCCTGGATTGACCTGTTGTCCCTTTTTGAAGACAGGTGCAGCATTTGCCTTTCTCCAGTTGTCAGTGGCCTCTCCAATCTCCACAACTTTTCAAACATGATAAAGACCTTGGAAGAACACTACCCATCGTTTTTGGAGTCAGCCATGGGGTCCTGTATGGGTTGAAATCCCTCCAGTAATTCCTAATTTAACGGCTGGTCATTCTCTTCCTTGAATCCTGCCTCTTATCACAAATATCTCTGAGACCTTGCCAGCAAAAGTTCAGGAAATGCCAGGAAGGCACTGAATACCTCAACCTTGTCTGTGCCCACTGTCACTAAATTATGGTCTTTAGTGAGCAATGGGCTTCTGTTTTCCTTACTCAGACTTTTGAACTAATGCAGTGGTAGAAGGTCTTCTTATTTCCCTCAGTGTCCCTTGCAAGTCTCAATTCCAGCTGAGCTTTGGCTTTCCTGACACCATCCCTGCATGACCTGGGCAATGGATTGAAGCTGAGTCGTGGCATTCCTCTTTAGTCAAACCATCAATACATTGACTTCCTTAAATATCTTGGAGGTGGAAGTACAACACGGAAGTACAATGTCCAAATAGCTCAATTATGAGGCATATAAATACATGATTTTAAGGTAACAGAAAAGCATTATACTTAGAAGCCAGAGAAAGCATCTTCCAAAAGTGGGAAAAATTGTTCGTACTTAACAAAAAGCCAGAAGCTGTTCCTTCTTTTAACATTATACAATATGAGAGAAATAGCTTCTTAGTTACAGCTCTTGTATCTACTGAGATCCTAGTAGATACTAGAAGGAAGGAGGCTAGCTGGCAGCAGAAACCTGCCTTGGGTAAAGTTATAAAGGAGGAATGACCTACAGTGACTGGCTTACTGCCTGATGTTTCCCAGATGTTACAATGAAGTCATACTACCTTAAAATCTTGTTCCTTGGGTCTTGCCTGCCTTTCTTCAGTTTCAAAGACAATTAATTATATAACAGAAATTAAATTCTAATTTCATGTCTTGGTTAACTGAAACTAAGAAAGTTATCATTGCCTGTTAAATTTTATAGCCCTTTTCTATAAGGAATTACTTTAAATGAAATGGCAATTAAATATATGGTAAAATGTTAGAATAAAGTAGATTTTATAATGGCACATAGAATAGATACTTACCAACTGATGTTACAGTCCCTAAATGAAATAGAAACATAGCCTCATTGAAATACTTCTGGAAATCTAAATCTGAACTGTTCCTGTCTTTATAGAACAAGACAAAGAGCAATCTTCTGTAGGAATTACATTGTTCTTGTTGAAAGGCTGACAGGCAGACATAGAGACTAAATTTTCAAAGCAAATACTGTAATCCTATAAATTTAATATGCATGCCATTAAGGATAAATTCCCTAATGCTGATAGTCTGCAAGACATTACATCATGTGCTGAAGGACCATTTCATTGCAGTATTTTGAAATGTACAAAATTTACTGTACGCAAGTCAATGAAATATTTTTTTATAGATTAGCATAACATGTTCTAAAGCTTAAACACTCCATGCAGTTTTGCAGTACCGATGCATAAATAAAATGTGCAAAGAAAATCAAAACATCGGCACAGAGCACCAAAGAAAATTCATTTACTATTTAGTTTCAATGGAGCAGCTTTAACTGTTTGCCAATATTTGCTAGCAAGCTGGCAATGCTGGAGCTCATCTACCACGCTGTGTTGACACCCCAAATATGTGCAGCACCAAACAGCATCATATTTGTTGGGTTCTAGGGCTGCTGTAGTACCCCAAATCTGAAACTCTGTTTTTTTCTGCAATTGGGATAACTCTTGTCTATGTGGACCCACCCCAGCTCCACAGTCTCTTCAGAAGTGGTCTTTTATTGTTCCTGTTTCTGCTTTAAAAGCTATGTACATTGTCTGTAGCCTATGAAAGCAACCTCTGCAGATCAGCAGTGCAGAGACAAGCTGGCGTGGAGACACGAGCAGCATTGACAGTGAGGGACTGGAGTTTGCCTGTGCTATTCTGCTATTCAGGACAGAGCTGAATAGTGTGTGAGCAGCTAGGCAGTATGTGAAGCCAGGGAGTGCATGGAGAGGGGCTACTGAAGGAAAGGGAGGCACAGACCCTGGATGAGTACAGAAAAGGGTATTAAAAGCCCCCATCTTGCATTGCCCACCATGCAGGGCTCAAGGATCACATCTCTCCTTTCCATTGGGACCACACTCGTGAGGACCAGGAGAAGAGACACTACCATTTCTTGTTGCATTTCCCACAGATCCCGTTCATTGTTATCTGATTAAGATACATGATACATGTCAGTACTGTAGTAAACTGACAGGTTTGTCAGGTCTATGGAACTTTCAGGTGATATTATCAATTACTGATTTATACTAGGCAGAGGGCATACCCTTTGATAGATACAAAGAAAGAAATGTATCTGCAATAAAAGTTTATACCACAAACTATAATCTAAAGTAGAAACCTGTGACATAAATACCACATTCATTTATCAGGTGGATTTTATGGCCATTATTTTCATTGTTAGTAGAATGTAATGGATTCACCAGTGTACTCAGAATAACATTTCTTGGATTTCCATTGGAAGCAGCTAATTTGAGTGGAAGTCAATATATTTATGCCCCATGAAAAGCGAGTTGGTATCTAAGAAGCAATGTGAAATTTCTTAATCCTCTAAAAATATGTGAATATTAACCTTTTTAAAAAATCAGTAAATTTTTCACTTCTTGAGGAAATGTATTTGTAGGTAAGTGATGGTATTGTAACAAAATTATTATTCTACTTGATGAATTTGTATTTGCATGGAAATAAATGATTCATGTCATTATGTTATATCAGTGGGTTGTTATTCAACTGTATATCAGTGATTCATGTCATTATGTTATATCAGTAAAGGATTTGTGCTTAGAATGATCACCACCAACATACCTGACCAAAAATGCTACAGCAAGAAATAACTGAAATTTTGATAACAGTGTAGATGGAGAGGTCATTTGAGATGGGGAAACCCTGCTCAGATTTAATGAGAGGCTTATCTGTTTCAAACAACTCCATCAACATAATATGAATATCTTAAACTCAATATTTGCATGCATAAGGATTAGAATGGTCAAGGAGTAAGTGTGCTTATTAGGGACAGGAAGGAAAGCCCACAGAAATTCCCTGGTTTGGAAGCCTTTTCAAACTGGATTGAGCCAAAATTCACACAGAAGTAGCAAGCAAAGATTAATTATACAGACACAATAAAGAGAAAAGCAGTATACTTTTATAAGAAAAATGAAAGAATGTTTATTTTATGGGAACCCATTTCTGTCTTTATACACTCAGGTAATGCTTTCTGTA
>JAVJGJ010000037.1:65945600-65958007 GCA_035590215.1 Microhierax caerulescens | reverse complement strand
TTCTCAGTGGGTGGTAAATAAATGGCCACATGGCAACTTGGACTAAACCAGCCAACCACTTGCCTCTTGATATATTCATCTCAATAAATTCTTACCACAATAAACATCACACTTTCCTTACCATAAAATAAGCATCTGCCCACCAAAGACAAGGGGTATGTAAAACCGTATAGTGTATAAATTGTAGTATCACAGGCACATAAAAATCATCATAGAATTAGACAGAGATTAAGATCTGATCCCAGCCTACCACCAGAAAGAACCTCCTTCCTTAAATAATTTTCTCAACTTGGTCTCTTATTTTTTAGAAAAGTATTCTGAAGCTTACCCCAAGGAAAACTATTTTTAAGACATGCATAGACAATCATAATGCATACAAAATCGAAATACTTTTTATCCAACACAGGTCTTACCTGTTTTTTGAAGGGAAAATTAGAATGCCAAAAATAGGAAGAAACAAACTAGAGATGAGTTGTGGTCTGGGGTTTTGTAGCTGTTATTGTTCTTTAGTGACAGATTTTACACTGTTACAGACTAAGAAGAACAATATCAAAAGTGATGTTTCAGTCAACTGCCCCTGTAGTTGGGAGCCTTATTTCAGTTTAAAAGAAATAACTTAAGTTCGTTTCTAAACTGCACCCAAATATTTTGCTGTAGAACTTTACTTAAGAGATTAAGCAACTCAAACAGAACAGAATGGTTCTAGCTATTAAATTCTGCTCTTGTGGTCCCTGATCTTCTGTTGTTTTCTAATTTTCACTCAAGAATTTCTGTAGTACTTTTCCATATAAACCCATTTTACTGCTGACTAAAAACATTATAGCTTCATTATTCAAGAGGGCAAAGGGTTGAAAACAACAGGAGTTGGACATGGATGCTATTCCCTAAGTTAGACAGTATAGATAAAGGAGTATTAGGGTCAGGAGAGTGAATTAGAGCAGTATTTGTTCTACACTTTTAAAATTTTAGGATATTATATATATAATATATACATAATATTTTTTTTAAGTGTATAACACTTTTACCATGTGGTGTAGTGCTGACGGTGCTTTCAAAAAAGCATTGTATTCTTACCCAGAACTGGCTTTGACATAGAGCTACCTAAAACTTAGTCATAAACTTTAGAATATTTGTTTACTAGTTTGATTCTCCTCAGTTGTAGTTGGTTTGTCTGTTGTACATGTGGAAGTATACAAGTGTGGGTTAATTTGCTGACTTCTGTTTTAATCATTTCGTGGCCTTCCTGTAACACCTTTGGACCAGCACTTGGGTAGCACTAGATAAAGCAAATTCTGAAGGTTTTTTTTGGTTCCACACTTCCCCACACCCCCTATATTTAATAGATACCTTAACATGAACTACAGAAAGTTTACTGGATCCAGAATTGTAAGGGTTATCTGGATCACTGTTATACATGACCTCTTCTCCATTCTTATAAATCCATAAAATCTGTATGTATGTACACTGTAATATTTGCTTCTAGAAGTTTCATTGAATATTATCCTAACATGAGATAAGCAAAAATTTTAGAATGTACTTTTATGTTTTCCTAGGTTTTTTGCCCCCAAAATATTTTTCCCTATGAAAATATCTTTTTAAAATAGAAATACTAACATTTTATACTCTTTCTGTTTCAGTGTTTTGTGTAACACTCTTTCAGCATTACATTGCATCCAGCACATCCTCTTAGTTCCATAAAAAATAGAAAGAGCAATCTGTCTGTTATTTTGGCAGGAAACAGACATTCTGGCAGCCTTACAAAGTAGTCTTTACTCTGGGGAATGCTACCTGCATGACCCTGTCTCAAGTGATTTAGTTAGCTTACAGAAGCATCCAAATTCTGAACTGTTTAAATTTCACTCATGACTAATGACTATATGAGCCACCCAAAATAAATTGTTTGTGAACTACTTCTGAGATAAGGTGAAGCTTAGACTAAGTTGGAAAACCTTCTAGTCAAAAACTTATACAAAATTGCATTGCTGTCTTTTTTTTATTTTTTTTTTCTTTTGATCTTCACTTTTGGACATCCTCTATACTTAGTAATATGCTTTTATCAAAATCATTGTTATGTTGTCATGCACATTTTCAACACAAAAAAACCCACAGTTACAGAAAACGGTAGAGAATTAGTTTTTAATCACCTTTAGTGTAGGTGGAAAAATCAATCAAAGCTCTTCCTTCTGTTCCTCATTACACAGTTAGTAGAGAAAAAGGCAAAACAAAAGTAGTACTTTGTGAAACAAAGCTAACCCATGCATCCAAACCATTAGTCAGGACATCAAAAGGATGTAACAAGTTGATACAGTAGCTAAGTAAGTGAGAAATGTCTATTTCTTAATTTCTATTCCTGTGTTTCTTGTGTTTAATTTATCATTTTTTCTCCCCTTTTTCATTAGTACAATTACAGCCTGGAGAATTCTTTTTATTTATATAACTATTTATAGAAGTGTTGATAATAGACTATACAGTAGCATGTCAATATTGTTCTTTATGCACCATGTTTTACATGAACTACAATTTCTGTATGTATAAGAGTGCTCCCAGCTACAGTAAAGTGGAATACAATTAATTTTCTGGCATTTTCCATATCATCAGTATATCGTCTTGGCCTTATGGAATCATATTTGTTGTTGAGGACTAGTTCATTTTTCAGTCTTATCAGACATACTTTGTTCCTATCATCATAAGAAAGAAATGTTATAATTTATGTTTTTATTTCTCCACAATTAAGAAAGAAAAATAAGTGAGAATGTTGCTTCTATAAGAGATTTTTTTGCAGAAAAATGTTTCATTTTCTGGGTTCTAGAACTGTCAGCTTACTCATTAAAAATTATATTATGTCTGCATTTTAAGCTTTTTCATTGTTCTCATTTAGCACCTACTCTAACCATAAAGCAAAGCAAAATAAAATATGTAAAATAAAAATAATTAAGAATGGTTTCAAGTTAGCATTAGCTAAAGTCGTTTTTAATGTCAAACTGTTCCTCCTTTTTTATAATAAAAAAAAATTAATGAAAGGTGATCCAAATATTAGCTAAAATCAAATTTAATATATTATGGTATCAACATCAAATACATTTTAACACCAAGAAACCAGTAAGTATCATAAATATTTTGAAACAAAAAATCAAGTAAAACTTACAAGTTCTAACCCAAAATTTCAAAACTTATGTGAAAAGATTCAATTTTGTAGGAGGGGTAATGTTTTTAGACCATACCATATTAACATGTGTGTTTGTACTATTGGAACCACAAATAGCCAAATTAAATAGAACACATAGAACCATAAGTATTTAAAATATTTTTTCTTCTAGATAATTTGATATAATTGATCATTTAATGCATATGTATGGTTTTTTTATAGTAAAAGTAACTTTCTAAAGTAATATAATCTAAAAACTCTGATATTTCTACGAGCAAAATCCTAATTCTACTGTAGTCTCTTGTAAGTCTCAACAGGTTGATTTGAGATGCTTATTTCATATAAGTTGTTTTTATCACATTCATATCAGTGGCGTTGTTTTAATTGTGAAGGTAATTTAGTGAATTCAAGGACTTCATATTTTCTATTACTTCTTTTGTGGACATTTCACTCATGCCTCATCATATTTGTAGGTAATTAAAATTTATCAGTCATTTTGCTCTTTCTGCATTCGAAAACTAGTTTTCAACACACTTTTTGGAAACCCAATATCAACATCAAACTGAATTGGAAATATGGTACATGATTTTATGGAGCAAACAAATAAAGTAAGGCACTTATTCAAAAATTCACAAGTGTTGGTTTCAATGTGGTGGGTTTGTTACTGACTGTAAACCTTTCTATGACAGTGTCATATTTTCAAAGAATCAGATTGTCCTTTAAGAAAAAAAAAAACAAAAAACAAAACAAAACCAACCCCCCCCCTCCCCAGCTTAGGCATGCATTTTGCTATCAGAAAACCTAGTAATTGTATTCTGTCATCACAAGCAGAAAGGAAAAATGGCAAGTTTATTAGCAAAGGAGACTATGATAATGTTGCCTTAGTTTTCAAAGATGTTTATAAAAAAATTGCTTACAATTTGTGTAAATGATATTTTAAAATGATATTTTAAAACTATTTTAAGTTTGAAATGCCAGTATTGAGACATAGGTTTTTTTTTCCCACGGATGTGTCTTTCTGTTTTAGCAAGTGCAACTCACAAAGGTAGAAGATCTTTTTAAAAATGTATCACTGTCATGAACGTGCTACAGGGATACAAAAAAGGTTGGGTTTTTTTTGTGTTTAGAATGTAAATAACTCATAGATGGTAAGAATTATTTAGTGTCTGGTTAGGGAATTTTGGAGAAGATACTCATTAGAAACAATTTCAGTGATATCCGTGTACTGAATATAAATGGAATCACTGGAATCCTGTACCATCTGAGATGCATGATCATGGGAGAGTTTGTTCAGATTCTCTTCCCGTTGCCACTTATGCCTTTAAACAGTATTTCTGCATGCACAGGAGTGACTGATAGAGCAGATACAAAATGTTTATGTAATAGTGAATACGAAAATTGTCAAGATAAATCAAGGATAAGGTGTTTATCAAATTGAGAACTCAGCCACTTTTCTTCAGAGACTTTCACTGAATGTTGAATATAGCTAAGATCACTTCTTGTTCATTTTAAGTTTCTATCCCTTTGATGAAGTTTTTCAATATGAATTCATAGGAGGAGAGGCTGACAGAAAAATGGGGTAATGTCTTGACTGCTGAGACAGATTCCATTGTAGGTTTCTGCCCCTTAATACTGATAAACAGAGAAGCAACTGCTTATAAGAACAAGATATGGAGTATTTCATCCACTTTGCTTTTGCAGTACTTACATAGGATTTCTATTTATGTATTCAGTCCCCTGCCAGCACTCATAGAGATACAAATTTTGTGGATTGATTTGTCAGCAGTGTATTTCAGGATTAGGCAAAATCTTATTAAAAAGCTAGCAGTGTAAATCACAGCCTACATTATTAAAAAGTTAATAATGGAAATTAGAACTTACATATTGACAAAGCAACCTATTTCCCTGGCTATCAGTTAAATCCACACTGGTCGTTATTATCAGGTCCGTTAGTCTTCATGTGCAGAAATTTTTGCCTTAATTAATTTATGCTCTCCTTTTAAATTTTGAGAATGATATTTATTTCACTTTAAGTAATGCATTCTGGCAATGAGACGTGTTGTACGTGCACCAGTGTCATTCCAGTGACTTTTCTCTTACCAGTGTTCTCAGTCCTCAAAGCAGGGTTGTGAGACAGTAGCTGAGTGTTCAAAGCCACTTCATTGATTGAAAACCCAGTCCTTGATGAGAACTTGTTAGAATTAAGGTGTTTAGATACTTGATTTCCATCAGTCTGTACTGATTCAGGTCAGCCTTGAAAGTCAAGGAATATATATTTTAGTTCGGAAACCTAACAATGCCAGAAGTTCCTAGTGGGATTCTCAAAACGCACCCAACTCCTGTCAATTTTAGCTCTCATTATACTTCTGTCTCAAAATGTGGATTGAAAGTTGGAAAGCCACAAAAGCCACAAGCAGATGTCTAAATGCATTTTGAAGCAAATGCCTGAGGAAAACACAAACTATTAAAATGGCATGGATTTCTAACAAATGCTAACAGCCATCAGAGGTCAAAAACTCTTTATCTTTGGAGTTAGGTTGAAAAGAGAATAACTATATCTAATATCGTGGTGAAAACAGAGCTCAAGTATTTGCTGTGGCATGAGGGCTACTAATAAATAGCCAGGAGGCCATACAGCAGCTGTGGGAATGCACAGGCATTCCTGGCTGGAAGAGCTGTTCGCAGGGACCACATATGAGACTATGACACTGAAGACGTACAAAGAAGGAAAGCAAGAAACCTTTCCCATGCCCTTTTTTGGTTTCTTCTGACACTACAGGAGGGAGTTGGATTTAAATCTAAGGGGAGGAGCAGTGGCAGGGTAGTTGCAGTCCTGATGTTTTTCCTTAGGACAGCACAGCAGAGACTATGCTGAGACCTCTACCATGGCAAGCTTGTTCAGCTCCTGTTCTGCACCTACGATATGGCAAACTGTGTCACTTGGGTGGTAAGGACAGAGCAGATACAAGTTAAACTATGACACAGATAAATCATTCACAGTTAATGTTAAATAGAGTAAACTCCAAGCTCTCCACACCTTTAAATTTGAAGGCTACCAAAACTGCTGATAATTTCACAAGTGGTGTTTACTACACTTCAGGCCTGTGATTTCAATCAGGAGAAATCCAAAGGAAAAAGAATCTAAACTGGAAATACAGCACACATCTACAGAGGCTGCTGCTTTCTAACTGTCCCAAGGCATGAGTTGCAAATTCCGTAAAATAAACCTGAATCCATCAGGCCAAAACAGAGCTGCAACTTTTTACATCACAACAGTCAGGCTGAATTTAACATAGTTTCAACTTCAGTGAAAATGAATCAGAAACTAGGTGAATGCAACTTTTGGTGTCCATGCAGTATCAGCCATTTATTACATTTCACTTATTTGTTTTATTTAAGAGCCAATTCAGAAAGCACTGTTGACTTGTGTTGAAGGAAAAACAAATGCACATTTGTGCGCTACATAAATGTGTTCTCATGTGTCTTGTCATTTTTTATACTAGCTTTGATTGAATAAATATCCCAAAATAAAAATCATCAGCTTTGAGAAACTTATCTTCCAAATCTTGAATGGTGTTCCTTGGATTTAATGCAGTGAAGTTCCATTGTAAATGATGAAGTATGTTCATAACCTTGGAACAGAGTGCCAATTAAGTTCACCAGAACTTGGAAACATAAAAAACATACAAACCTTAGTAAATTGTTATTACTAGGGAAGTCAGTTTACACAAAGTATTTTCATTAAATGTTGAGATTTTTACTTCCTTTATGGCTTTTCGTGTGTTGACTATTACACTAAAAAAGCTTTTTACCTGAGTGTCTGTGAATGTGGCTTGGTTCTGATTATGGGTACTGTAAAAAATTACAAATTAGAGATGGAAACAGTGGGAGTTGGTCTTTCAGTAAGAAGAAAAAAAAAGGAAAGACCAGAAAAGAAAGGAAGATAAGAATACAAGACAAACCTGACAGGTAGCTTGTAGTGGAATGTGGTACTTGGAGCAGGCAGGCAGAAGTGACTGACTACAACCTGTGGGACAGAGTCAAGATTGGAAAGTGGAACAGCTATTCTTCCTTCTAGATTGTTTTTATTCCAGTTTAATTGGGCCTTTGCGCATAGATAGTTAAACACAAACACAAAGAAAAAAAAAAAAGAAAAAAAATATTTTGTTTGCTTTTTCACTCTGAGTTACATGTGGTATGCAATACCAATGAAATGCTGTACATCCAATTTTAAGCAAGCAGTATCATACATATTGTGCCATGAATCTCATTCATCTGCTGGTAAGCCATCTGAATTATTTACTGTCAAATTATATTATAAACATTTTTTTGACAAATTGAAGAAATCAGGGGTTAGTCTGACTGAATTTCAGCGATGCACATTTTTTTCCCAAAATTACTGTACAGAGAACTACCCTGGTACCAACTTATGCAGCTCATAGCGGATACACAATATTGTGTTTAAAATATCTTTCCAAAATTGACAATCATCTCAGAAATATAACTGACATAATTGTTTGTAGGGTTTTTTTTTAAAACATAGCTGAAACACAGGTGTGGTCTGAACTAAATGCTGGATTGAGTTAGAGACATTTTAAATACATTTGTATATGAAGTATGTTTTGGTCTATGGAGTGATTCACAAGGTACTTGCTAGAGAGACAACACGCTGAAGGCACAGGCCACTGTGCCAAGTCTCCAAGAGTTTTAAAAGACTTTTAGTGATCCTTACTGGAGATATGCTGCTTTTTTGTTCTGTCTGGGAAGTGGAGGGTATATGTTTGGTAACCTATGTAATCTTATTCAGACGGATGCAGAACAAATAAACTGAACTGGAGACTCCCAAGCACCCACTGAATGCCCAGGGCTTAATTGCCATTCTAGGGCTGAGAATTTTTTCCATCTGTGAAGAAGTGACAGTCCATTATTTCTGTCTAATATAGACTAGGAAAAACATGGAAAATGAGATCAGTTCTGTAGGAATGCTAAACACCATCTATACTGTAGTGTATACTTTACATTTGCTGTCTTTTTCACTACTGTGGTAGGCAAGAAATCGATTTGAAAGATGCAAGAAAAGCAACTTCACACACAGGTTGCAGGCTAAGTAGGAGGGCTCACATCAGCGTTTTTCAAAATGACAACATTCTCACTTGTCAATGTGTGCAGTAGCGGTGAGAAATTCATATGGCAGGAGGTAACCATGAAGTTAGTACAAAATGGATTTCATAGTTCTTACAAAAATTTTAAACTGTTGTGTGTTCCATTCAGACTTAAAATATTTTTTGTTAGGAAATAATTAAAGAAAGTGTTATAATATCATGTGTTGGCATCTGTATTTGTGTTGGGTTGATCAAGGCTGGTTGTCAGGTACTCACCAAAGCCGCTCTGCTGGGCAGGGAAGAGAAAATGTAACAAAAGGCTCTTGGGTCAGATAAGGACAGGAAGATCACTCAGTAGTTACCATCATGGGTAAAATAGACTTGACTTGGGGAGTTTATTACAAATCATATCAGAGTAGGATCATGAGAAATAACATGAAACCTTAAAAACACCTTCCCCCACCTTTCTCTTTATACCAGGCTTAACTTTACCCCTAATTTCTCTACTTCCTTCCTCTCCAGTGATGCAGGGGGGTGGGGAATGAGGGTTGTAGTCAGTTCATCTCGTGTCATCTCTGCCACTCCTTCCTCCTCAGGAGGAGGACTCCTCACACCCTTCCCCTGCTCCAGGATGGGGTCGCTCCCATGGGAGACAGTCCTCCACAAACTTCTCCAGTGTGAGTCCTTCCCATGGGCTGCATTTCTTCATTAACTGCTCCAGCGTGGATCTCCTGTGGTGTCACAAGTCCTTCCAGCAAACCTGCTCCAGAGTGGGCTCCTATCTCCACTGGTCTACAGATCCTGTCAGAAGCCCACTCCAGTGCTGACTTCCCATGGGGTCACAGCTTCCTTCAGGGTCCTGCTCTGGCATGGGGTCCTCCATGGGCTGTAGGTTGATATCTGCTCCACCATGGACCTCCATGGGCTGCAGGGGGACAGCCTGCCTCACCATGACCTTAACCATGGGCTGCAGGGGAATGTGCTTCAGGCCCTGGAGCCCCTCCAGCCCCTCCTTCTGCATTGACCTTGGTGCCTTCAGAGTCGTTACTTTCACATATTCTCACTCTTCTCTTCAGCTGCAGTTGCTGTGTTGCATAGCAACACTTTGCTCTTTTTAAATGTTATAAATGAGGCACTACCACCATCTCTGATGGGATCAGCCCTGACCAGCTGCAGGCATTGTGGAGCCAGCTGGCATTGGTTCTATTTGCCATAGGAGAAACTTCTGGTCCCTTCTCAAAGAAGCCACCCCTGTAGTCCCCTGCTACCAAAACCTTGCCATGCAAACCCAACATAATGGTCATCTGGAATCGTAACAATAACATTTTACGATTTATTAGCAGTTTCTGATAGCCTTTTTAAATTTACGTCACACTCACATTTTTACCCTGTCTGAAAATCCTTCCACAAGTCACTGGTCCAGCATCCCTACTGAAAGGTAGTATAGCTTCTCACTTCCCATGAAGACATCTCATGCCTTTGTATGCCATCATGTGGTTGTTTTGTCACACCCACTTCCAGATTATTCCACCTCTCTTCAAAACTGTCAACTCTTGTGCTTTGAGTGTTAGTCACACTGACTGGTCACCTTTATCATATATATGCTTCTCCTCCCCAGTTTCTCCTCTATGCTGAAAATATGCATACAGTAACAAGCAACAAGACCTCTTCTCTGCTTCTGAGTGTCATGCATGAGATGCAGTTGGCTGACCTATCATCTGCTGTCAAGAGCAGATGTGGAGCTTCTCGGCATTCAAAGACTCACTCCTGCGTACAGACACCCATACAGAAAATGGGAAGAAATATTGTAGGAGTAAGTGGTGAGATCACTTTCCTGTCTAACAGGGTGTGCATCTATGGCTTATCCCTATTCACAACACACAGTGTGCTGCTTGAGTCTCATTTGGTGGACCAGGACAGAGCTGACCAGTCCTCCTGTTACTACCACCAATGTTTTTGTAAATAATTTTGTTCAGTATATTTTACTAAAAATCTTTGAATTAATTTTAATTGTTTTACTATTGTATTAGGGCATTTAAGGCATGTTTCTACTGTCAGGCAAATTATTAGCTGTACTACATTTGAAGGATGACTAATAACTCTAAAAAGGTTTAAATACTTCTTTGAACCTAACCTTTATTTTTACATTACAATAACAACTGTAAGTGACTACAGTTATTTTTACAACAGCCTGGGAAAAACATTCTGCAAGAAAAGGCTGGAGGCATTTAATCATCAGGCTTTTCTTCATGTTATCAGAGGGAACAAGGTTCTTGCATCCTCCATCTACACAGAATTCCTGTGACATGCTGCTGCTTAAAGTCTAGCATTTAACTGTTGGTCCCTAAGACACTAATATCAGTGGAACTCTATAACCAGCTGAACCAGGGTTGACTGCAGCTTATCTTAAAATTCCTTTTAAAATGTTAGAACTACTAAGGAGAAAAAAAACCAGTTAAATTTACTTAAAAGCTAAAAAATTTCCATGCCTGGTAATTAATTATTTGTACAATATGAAAAAGCATCCTATATTTCATATTTCAAAGCAAGAAAAAGCATAAAATCCTTTAGCCATGTACATACAGGCACAGAAAGGTAGCTGCATTGCATATTCTGTATGTAAGGATATTGCTTTCTGGCTACAGTGGCAGGCAAAAGTTATGCTGATTTTTTTTACAGTTTCCAACAATTCCAGTAACAGTACATACTCCATGTGAGTCAAATAACCCATCCGTAACACTTGCCTGCCTTTAAGTATTTGTAAAGGATTATGTTTTAAAAATAGGTTTGATTAATCTTGCATAGAACCTATGCTTCACAGTCACCCTTTCTTTCAAGGTTGTATTTGTTTGGATCTCATTGCATTGACAAGATTACACAATGACACCATCGCAGTACAGTTTAGAAGGGAACACTCCTGTAGCCTCATTAAAAGGATTCTGAGCATTCACACCAAAGCCTGATTTTATAGTCATGGCACTAGCAAAAATTCTTGCCTGAAGAATACATTACTTTTTTTGATTTCCCCTTACCTTTCCTCTTTAAAACTCTACCCATTTTTTTTCTACCATGATGTATACTTAAATGCAGTTTTATAAGATCCTTGGAAATTAGATATACCATTCTTTTGCAGAAACAGTAAAGCACATTTTTCAGCTTTTTTTTTCATACCCCACTAAACTCCCAACCACA
This sequence comes from Microhierax caerulescens, assembly GCA_035590215.1. Taxonomy (NCBI): domain Eukaryota; kingdom Metazoa; phylum Chordata; class Aves; order Falconiformes; family Falconidae; genus Microhierax; species Microhierax caerulescens. The sequence continues at coordinate 65,946,568 of JAVJGJ010000037.1, read as the reverse complement.
CTTTGAAATTAAAATTGTTTCCCTTGCAACTCTAACCTTCATTTCATACAACTTTGCACACATAGGCAAAAGGATCTTCCTTTCCTACATCACAGTGCATTCAAAGGTGTTATCCAAATTTTAGTGTCATGCTGCTGCCTTAGCTGTTTGCTCAGCTGAGGCTGTCTGTGCACATGCACAGGCTTGAATAAATTCAGTTCAAACACATATTTAATAATAAACTCTCTGCATTCAAGACTGTGCACCTTTGAGGTTCACCTGAGTATTGAAGATGGACTACAGTGTATGAGCACTATAGAACTGCCACAAAGAGGGAAGTGCTACCATCAAAGACTTCTCAGAGAAGAAAAGGTTTTGCTACACTTCCCATTGAATGTAAGTCTTTCTGTAGACCAATATCCAAGAGACTTGGTATCAGAAGAAGGAGGCATAGGTTGTTTAAGTCCAACCCTGATCCTATCCTCAATGTCAGACCAGCCATGTGGTGGAAAGGAAGAGGAAGAAATTGCACATTGACTTCCTTGCACTGCATAAAAGAGCTGTGGCAATGCATAAAAATTGTAACAATCCATTTGTTGAAATCTTTATGGTCTATTGCAAATGCAACATCTTTAACTAATTATCAACAACAAATTTGTTAATGGTGTATTCAACTCCTGCATCCACGGAATCATAGAATCACAGAATGGTTCGGTTGGAAGGCACCTTAAAAATCATCTAGTTCCAACACCCTGCCATGGGCAGGGACACCTTCTACTACACCAGGTAGTAGACCCATCCAACCTGGCCTTGAACACTTCCAGGGATGGGTCATCCACAACTTTGCTGGGAAACCTGTCCCTGTGCCTTACCACACTCACAGTAAAGAATTTCTTTTTAATATCTAATCTAAATCTACCCTCTTACAGTTTAAAACCATTCTCCCTTGTCCTATTGCTACAGGCCCTACTAAAAGGTCTGTCCCCGTC
>JAVJGJ010000037.1:65919464-65945571 GCA_035590215.1 Microhierax caerulescens | reverse complement strand
AAGGCCCCTATGAGGTATCCCCAGAGCCTTCACTTCTCCAGGCTGGACAACCCAAACTCTCTCAGCCCGTCTTCATAGGAGAGGTGCTCCAGCCCGCTGAACGTCTTCGTGGCCCTTCTCTGGACTCACTCTAACAAGTCCATGTCCTTCTTATGTTGGTAACTCCAGAGCTGAATGCAGTGCTGCAGGTAGGGTCTCATGAGAGTGGAGTAGAAGGGGAGAATCATTTCCCTCAACCTGCTGGTCATGCTTCTTTTGATGCAACTCAGGCCTACAGATGGCTTTTCTGGGCTGCAAGCTCTTGTTGAGCGTTTTACCCACCAGCACCCCCAATTCCTTCTCCTCAGGGCTGATTTTAATCCATTCTCTGTCCAGCCTGTATTTGTGCTTGGGATTGCCCTGACCCACATGCAGGAACTTGCACTTGGCCTTGTTGAAGGTCTTACTGTTATGAAATATTAGATACACTGAGGTTCCTGAATATATTCATTGTTTGATATAAAATAAATAAATAAATTTCAAAAAGTACAGTTTTCCATATTTGAAATGAGTCCCCATCCTGTTCTATCCTTTTACTTCTGTTCACATTGATTTCAGTGGAAACAGAATTGGTCCCTTGATAAAGGTAACTGGAGACCTTGGTCTTCCTGCTGTCCATTTCTTTAATATATGAATGACTTAAATAAGGCTATAACACCTTTCTTCTGACTCTTTGCACCTCAGTACTGAGGCAAGTACTGGCAGAAGGCATTAGTTAATGGTTCATAAACATATCTTCTATAAATCTCAATTTTCTTGCATTTGTGAGTTAGTCATAATTTTTTCCTGTGGAGTGAAACTGGCCCACAAATTGGCCAGGGAGCAGTTAATAATCTATTTAGTTAAAAGAAACTCAGGGAAAGCTGAGTGAGGTAAAAAAGTATGCCTGTGTTTATCTTTATATAGGACTATATACACGTGTATACACAAGCACTAATATACACAGTATAAATAACAGATATGTTCTGATTTAAAGTCTCAGAATGACAACCTCTTTAAATTCTTTAAAATGCTTCATAGGAACAGAACCTCCCCATTTAGATGTTCAGTGGCATGAAAAGTGCTAGCTGTTGGACAGATGAATAAGATTCATGCTGACAGCTGTTTATAGCTCTTTTGGTTGCTATTTATAAGGGGTGTGGGTGGGTGTGTGTGTTCAGAGGATACAAATCTGTCTGTGTCAGCGTAGATGTTTTGATTCCACTATTGCAGGTGATGGTGGTAACCTTTTACATGTGGTAAATGCTCAATAAATTAAGCATAGTGTCATCACCGAGGGGTATCTGCTCTGTTATCAGCACAGACTGGGTAAAAACCGCTCTGAGGAGTGTGGTTCACAGCCATCAGTGTATGTTTCTGTTGTTTTTTTGGTTAGAACTTGACAGTTACATTGCAACTGTCACGTTTCAGTCCATCTCCCACAGTTTCTTTCACCAGTTTGGAAAGCATGTGTCAAAAGTACGCCTGAAAAATGTTAATTTCTTGTAGCCTTTGTTTCCATGATTTGCAGAAAACTTCCTGATAGATCACATTTAGGAAAGTGAAATTCAAGGATGGAAAGGATCTAATGATTTCTTCCTACAAACAATTTTTTCCTGCAGCAGTACATTTACCAAGATGCCTTTTCTTCTCTTACCAGTCTTTAAAATTTTCCCAGACAATATGATTTCCAAAACTTGCCATACATGAATATCTTATACCAAGAAATTTTTGTTGATATCCATATTATATTTCTATTATATTAATTATTATTATCATCATTTTTTTAAACTGTTATCTTGTATTATGCTAAATACTGCCCCTACTTTTTTGTGCACTGTTCTGGCATTGCTAACCCTAGTAAGTTTAATGAACGCAACACACAAAACATCTGTTTTCACTAAAAATTTGGGTCAGTTACAATAGCCTTATTCTAAACTCATGCAGCAAGAAATATCTTTCCCTTCCTGTGCTTATAGACATATAAAACCTGTATATACCAACAACAAATGCTGTCAATATACAGTGATCCCACATGAGTTCACAAACTGGTATGTAAAAATATCTGCATTCTTAAATGGTAAAAAGCCACTAAATCCTGACATATTACTAAATCAGACATATGCAATTTTTTTTTTTCTTGTTCCATTACTCTATATATGTATGTCCATAACCACAACATGTCAGTGCATTGAGTTTTGATATAGAAGTATTATTCACCAAATATGTGAATGGACTTACTTTTTGGGTAACTTTCCTTACTAAGTGCTTCATGTGGACCTGTTTTCATATTGCCACTAGTATACTGAATCAGTGAAATAAAACCTCATGTATAAATAAGAGGACTCCTCTGCATAAGCAAACAATACTAAGAGCAACCTGGAAAAAAAAGCAATAGATGTGTAATCACAACAAGGAATCAAGCCAACCAGTCATTACGAAGTCCTTCAGATTTGCCCCAGATCTAAGCCAAATTCCTACAATGCCTTCATCTCAGTCATCTACCTGAAGTTGTTTGTTCTGGTTTTACACAGAGGAATCTGCTGGTCAGGGTGATCAGAGTATTCATTTGGCAGCAATCTATCTTGCTCAGCAAAATTTATTAGCATAGGAAATCCTAAAACAAGAGAGGGAAACCATTATGTGTAATTTGGTGCAAATATGCCTGTTTTGAAAAGGGAAGTGTTCCTGGCAAGGGGGAAAAAAAAAAATATTCAGGCACATGATTTGGGGGTTTTGTTTTTTTGGGTTTGTGATTTATTTTTTTTTTTTATAATACTGTAGAAATGCCTCTGCAAGTTAGTAAAATGATTGCATAGACTCCCAGTTTGGTAGTAATTGCACTAGCTAGTCAGCCTAGAACTGGTTAAAAGGCCTCAGTACAAGGAGCTGCCTGAAATTGTTCTCGCTCCGGTATTTTGCCAAATTAATGCATTTATACTGCTTTTGAGACTCAAGCTGCACAGTGCTACCTGGACTCATTAAGCCATCTGATAAGCTCCTTACCCTTGATAACTGCTTGTCGCAGGGCAATTAAAGCTCTGAAACCAAAAGATCAATTTGCACAGAAACCGGTGTTTGAATCAGCACGGGGAATATTGAGTTTCAGTATCCTTTTTCCATGTAAAAACAGTATTACAACTATGATTTCTAATCTTATTAGTAATGCTTTAGTTGCACGCAAACAGCATCTAGTCTAACACTTGCAACAATACACATAGTCACACACAGCCACCCTCACACACTAATTGACCCTTCACTGCGTAGTTACCAACTTTCCAGCCACCAGAGACTGCGGAGTGGCAGTACCCGTGTACCACCCGGTTGGTGACCAGGGAAGGGCTATGCTGGTGACACAGGACAGCTGTCACTGACACCACATATGTCTCTCTGGGAGACTTCAGGATTCAAGGGAAGGCCATGCAGGTGCCTCCATGCCAGGTCTGCTGTCTCCACACTATAACAGGTCTTTAGAGATACAAAAGTAAAAAAACAAACCTGCAAAGACAAGCGAATGCTTAATGCAATCTAGTACTTGCCAGTTGGTCCATAGTTTCCAACTTAAATACTCTATTGAAAGACTCTACACAATGTTTGGACATATTCTTTATCTTGGGTTTGTATTGCTTTAGGCCCACAAGTTTACAACTACATGACTAAAAATACTTAGGAAGTAAACATGACAATCATGTCATTTAACTGTATCTGTGGAGATGTTCAATATTTATTAGCTAATCATTCATGATCACTCTATAACAGCCAGTGAACACCCATTTCCTGAGAGTATTTAATCCAACCCTACAACGGGTGTCTATTTTATAAGTTTTTTCCTTTGGCTATGGATAGAGTCTTGATTGGATCAAATGCCAAAAATTATCTGGTGAGACAGTAAAATTAGGTGATTAAAACTTTACTCTTGTGCAATTAAACAGAATGGAAACTTCCCACGTAATAGAATTTCAAAATAAAGGAAAAATAGTTTTTAGAATAATAAAAAACATATCTTCTAAAAACTGCAGTTTGATTTTATGATGAGTAAAAGGGAAGTATTCAAATTTGAAGAGTTGCTGATGACTATTTAAGAACTATAACCAATGAGTTAAATAAAATCCAGTGACAGGGAGTTTGTTCACAAGTAGTTTCAAACCTATGAGGAGAAAAGAATAAATAAGATTTTCTGTCATTTCCTTAAACTATGCTAGCTGTAAACAGTGGTTCTTTCCTCACCCCATCAGACTGGATATTCTGCTTAGCTACTATTGTTGTATAGGCTTGTAGAATAATTCAAACTGGAAAAGACTTTGAGGGGGTCAGGGGATCAAAACAATTGCTTAAAACAGGGCTAACTAAAGGGCCTTGTCCAGCTTTCAAATATCCCTAATGATTGATGTTCCTATGCTCTGGGAGCATGTTCAGTGTTTGACCACCCTCATGGGTGAAGAATTTTTTCCTTTTGTCAGATTAAATTACCCTTGCTTCAAAAGGCACCTGCTGCTTCTCATCCTTTCACTATGCAACTTAGTAATAATGTCTCTGTCTTCCCTGTAGCTGTCCATTAGACAGATGAAGACAGCACCAAGTTCCTCTTCAACCTGCCGCACTCCAAACTCAGGAAATGTAGCTCCCATATACCTTCCTTGTATGCCATTTCCTCCAGCTCTGAACATCTTAGTGGCCATGCACTGAGTTCTCCGCAGTTTCTCTCTCTTATACTCAGGTGGTAAGAGTAGCAACTCTGAACGTGAGTCTCCAGTTGTGGTCTCATAAGTGTCAAAAAGTTCTGAAAGCTGCCCCTCAGAAACGGACCTGGTGGTGGTAATCAACAGCCGCTGAATATAAGCCAGCAGTGTGCCCAGGTGGCCAAAATGACCATTAGCATCCTGGCTTGTATCAGAAACAGTGTGGCCAGCAGGACTAGGGAAGTGATTGTCCCCCTGTACTCGGCACTGGTGACGTTGCACCATGAATACTGTGTTCAGTTTTGGGCCCCTCACTACAAGAAAGACATTGAGATGATGGAGCATGTCCAGAGAAGAGCAACAAAACTGATGAAGGGTCTGAGGCACAAGTCTTCTGAGGAGCAGCTGATCGAAGTAGGGTTGTTTAGCTTGGTGAAAAGGTTGCTCAAGGGAGACCTTATTGCTTTCTAGAACTACCTGAAAGGAGGTTGCAGTGAGGTGGGTGTCAGTCTCTTCTCCCAAGTAACAAGCAATAAGACAAGAAGAAATGGCCTCAAGTTGTGTCAGGGGAGATTTAGATTGCATATTAGGAAAAATTTATTCACTGAAGGGGTTGTCAAGTATTGGAAGAGGCTGCCCAGGGAAGTGGTTGAGTCATCATCCTTGGAGGTGTTTAAAAGATGTGTAGATGCGGCACTTAAGGGCATGGTTTAGTGGTGGACTTAGCATGGACTTCATGATCTTAAAGTTTTTTTCCAACCTATATGATTCCATGATTCTATGCTTTGCTCAGCCTGCTGATTGCCCTTTTACTAAGGTAGCCCAATAAGTAGTTAACATTCACTGATGCAAGGGTACACAGCTGGCCTGTGTTTTACTTGCTGTCTACCAGGACCCCCTTGTCCTTTACTGTCCAACTTCTGCCTAGCCAGGCAGTGTCCAGCCAGTATTGCCGCATCACATTATTCAGCCTCTGGTGCAGGACTTCATTTTTGTTATCACTGAGGTTCACATAATTTCCCCAGCTTTTTAAGATACATCTGAATGGCAGACCAACCCTGATGCATATAAGCACTCCTCCTAGTTTGCTGTCACCCCCATATTTGTTGAGGATGTATTTTGTCCTACAACCCAAATCATGAATGAACATTTTATACTGTACAAACTCCACTACCAACCTTGAGGAACTGGTAGCCAGCTGTTTGATAGAGTTCACCCACTTCTGCCTAGAATCCACCAGAGACATCCACTATTATGCTTCCCTCATCAGCCTTCTCTCTGATCCTGACTGTAAATTCTTGACCAGCTCATCACCCATTTCATAGTGAAGCTCTGGGCAAGTGAGCAGCTCACATCTACCTCCATATCTTCTCTCCTCTTAATAACCTTGTATCCATCCAAGCATTGCAGCCAAGCAGGCTGTCCCACCATACTATCAGGTTGCCACCATATTGTCATGTTCTCATTGTCATGTCACTATGACTGTGCATAAACTCTTAATTCCTGTTATGTGGGGTTTGGGGTTTTTTTGGGTTTTAGTGGTTTTTTTCCCTGTAAACTATAATATATCATATCATATCATATCATATTACATCATATTATATTATATTATATCACATTATATTATATCACATCATATTATATCACATCATATTATATCATATTATATTATATCATATCATATTATATCATATTATATTATATTAATTATATTATATTTCCCTAGTTAAACTATATTAAAAACCAACCATATTATAAAATTTTATTTCTACTAAGGGAAAAAAAATGTCAAAGTTTTAATAATTGCCTTATATAGATCAGTGGTTCTTGAATATTTTTTAATTCAAAAATTATATAAATTTTCTGATGGTCTGTGAATCACCATGTCATTTATCATTTAAGGCTGTGGAAGAAAGTTAATGATAAACATCTTAGCATTTATAAAACATTATGGTGGTACAAAATTGTAATTTCACAGCCACTATTAGAAGTCATTTAAGTCTGCAATATTGATACTGAAACCATGGATGTTTGGATTTGCATCTTTTGCACAAGTTTATAACAAAGTCTACAAGTTTTGAGTAGGTTTTCAGCTGGACTTGAAATACACATCTAGCAACTCTTGAGTTCTGATCGCAATAGTTTTGGAAGTTGTACTAGCTAGGAACATACAAATGTGGCTTTAGAATTAGTTTTGTAATTGTCTTGTGTTTGTGCAAATCAAAGAGCATCTGTATGATAAATACCTACGCGGCCTTTTTTTGTAAGAATATGTGACTGAACTTTATCAATGCTGCGGACTGGCATGATGAACATTAGATAAGCTCCCAAACCCATAGACTGTGGCTGAAGTGCAGGGATAGATATTTTAAATAACATGTTATTTGCTCAGTGACAGCCTGACAGTAACTGTGAATATGTGAGGGTTTTTTGTAGGATCCTCCTCTTCAATAATGTCTGTCTACATAAATGCATCTCTGAATAACAGTTGGGGAAAATAGGAGGTTTATGTTTCCTAGATTTACTTTACAATTCTCTTGATAACAATCTAACACGTTTGAAAAAGTCAGTAATTATCATATAGATGTTCTGTTGTCAAAGTGGTTACTAGTGTTATCATGTTTCATTATGATTGACTAGGCTTGAAAAACTGTCCTGTATTGGTATGGAGGAGGGCTTAAAAAGCCTCATCATTCACTTGTCTTTAATTAGAACTCTCTTGATCAGTCCTGACTTGGAGACATCACTTTAGGAAAAAGAATTGCTTCCCTCTCATTATTCAGTATACTCCAAGAATAATAGTTATTAATGCTGATAATTAATGACATTAATGCATTCTCTGTCAATGTTATTTAAAAAATAAACTTCTGCCAGGCAGTTATAGATACAATTTTATTTTTCATAAAATGAAAATTGTGTCAACTCAGTTTGTATCTGTCAAACTATGCAGGAACAGAAAGCAAAGCATGTTCTGCCTCAGAAACCTTGGGGTCTTGTCTTTTTCCTTGTTAACACTATTGGACATGTGTAAAGTTAAAGAAATTATGGATTATCTCTGTGGAATGAACTATGGAGTTCAAGCATGCTAAGGACACTGCCTAAGCAAACCAACCCACCATATAAAAAACTGATGAGGATTTGTTATAAATATTTATATACATTTATTTATTTGTGTACAGATACGCATATAGATGTTATCCTTTCTGGAGTTTCACTCCGAGTTCTTAGTTTTGAAAATAAATGTAAATGTATATGTTTATTATGTTTATTTTGGATTTTTTTTTTTTTTTTACTTCTTCAGATTCAGTACCAAGTTTCAGGTCTGTTTACATCTCCTCTCCTTTCCTCTCCTCTCCTTTCCAGAAAGCTCACATATCAGTGCATGGAAATTTCATTTTGGTTGTTTGCTATCACTCTTGTCTTGCTATAGGGGTGTCTTGGATTATTTTGACAGATGTAGAAACTTGTATTAACCTAAAGTGTAACACTGACCTATACTAAGCAAAGCAACTAAATTTTGGTCAGACTCTGGGGGAAAAAAAAAAAAAAAAAAAAAAAGAGTAGGAATGTTGTTTGAAACCAGACATTTTAAGGGAGTTTAGGTACCTGGATCTTTCCAAGGATGGGTCACAAGATTCCTTACTCATCCCTTTCATAGACACAACCTTAGAGTAAAAGGATTTTGTAGGCTTCATTGTATTCTTACTCTGTGAGAAAATTATTCTCTTATCATGTCTGACTTTGAGCAATATGGATGACTTTGCCAAAACTTTTAGCAGTAATATAAATTTTACCAAGTGCAACTCATTAGTATTCAGAGCTATGTTATCATAATTTCTAGCTGGCAACAGTCTCTTTTCTTGCTAAAGAAAAGTCATTGAAAAAATAAAGAGCTCAAATTTAATTAAAAAAAAATAGAGTTTGCTTTAGGGCTCACTACAAACTCCACAGATTTAAAGTCTTTCCTTTGTGTTGACCAACACTTGTCTCTTTGGATGCTGTCTGTTGTTGGGAGTGACTGCCTGGACAGATCTATGCTACATTTTGCTCAGACCCTCCTGTGAGACAGAGGTATCACTGTGCGATAAGGCTGACTGAAGCAGGGCTTCTGGAATTAACCATGACCATAGCAATTGTCTTTCATGCCTTCCTTCAAATTTCAGAATAAAAGGAGAAAATCATATAAAGCAAAATAAATTTAATATTTATAAATTTAAGCATTGCATATTAATCCACTTGTCTTCTGCAAATAAAAAAGCAGGCCCTGACTGAAAAACAACAAAAAACCCTCAGTGCTCACTGTGCAGAAATGAGAGTGTGAAAATCAGTAGTCAATAATAAGGAAATGGCTGCAGTAACATGAAATGAAATTATAATGAGATTTCACCTGTAATATGGGTTTTAGGACCAATTGTCCTGTATTAAGAAAATCATTGCTACACCAGAGGTGAGTAATAGAGTTTAGTTAGAAATTGACAAAAACACGAATATAAAAATGGAGACAAAAGATTAGTTACTTAGCCAAGGAAATAGGTGTATAAGAAGGAAAATGGTTCAAAAATATCTGAAGCTGTGAGAGGCAGACAGATTGGTTGCTCTCATTTGTAATGACATCAGAGCAATGAGGCTACATGATAGACTTGAAAAGCAAAGAATAGGAAATTAATAAAACATACTTTTCCAAAAATTGCAGAACCCACTGCCAGAGAAAGGGAGCAAAATAAAGAAGCTGGAAACTAGAAATTTGTAAAAATAGTAAGAATGGGGACTCTCTACAGAGTTAATGGTAATACAGGTAGCATTAATTGGCCAGAATTGCTAAATTTTCTTCTGTCTCCTGTTAATTTTCAGGCTTAAATCTCCTGCTTAATACTGGGATGAAACTAAAGGCAGGGACAAGTTATCTCATGCCATCTATTACAGGCTTCTTTAGTTTTCTTCTGAAGCATCTTTCGCTAACCCCTACTGGAACAGGAAATTATATCTGAAGTTGAAATCTGATCAAATCTTTCTAGTGTTGTAATCCTGCCTTATATCTTTCCACTCCCAGCTAAACTATTCAAAACTATCTGAGGAGCTGTCTCTCAGAAGCATAAAGTTAAAGGAACAAAAGACAAAACAGCTCATACACAAACTTTCCAAATATGATTGATTCTTTTATAAGTCAACTAAAAGTCTTCTTATGAGTTTGCTTTTCATTGCAGAAAAAAAGATGGAATTTGAAGATTCTATTCTATAAAGCCCTCTGAAGAGCATCACAGTTCTGTGCAATAATCTATAACTGTATTTTCATTGTAGATATCTTTTATTTTATAGTAGCATTTCATATTCCCTTGAGTCATGAATCAAGCACCATAGGCAAGATTCATCTGCTGAAGATGAAAAGAAACAGACAACACCCCCCTGGAGTCCATAGTTGATATTCTGCTTCAGACACAGAAATTGAGAAGTTATCTTTCCAGAATGAAGATGACTTATTTAGCGCTATTATGCACAATTATTCTTTCTTTTAAGGTGAAACTGACAGACCAAAGTATTTGTCAGTTCTTGTAAGATGCACTTTTATATACGTGCATGTGTATATGTGTGTTTTGAATCACCTTTTACCTAGAAGCAGGACAAAGTTTAGAGAGAAATATTTTTGTTTTCTTAAGTAAAGACAGTTTTACTTCTCCTTCCTCCTCTTTTCATCTGATGCAATTTAGATTAATATATTCAAAATGAGAGGTTTCACAAATCACTATCAGATGCAACCTCAGTCAGATTTATTATCATCTCTAGCACTTGGTTAAAGAAATTAATGCTTCTGCTAATAGTCCAATGAATAGGACTATCAGCCCACAAGCATGGTTATTGGAGCTGCCTTGGGACTTTCAGTTCTTGAGCCAGCTGGAAAAGGGGCTATCATACAGAAAATACTCTGAGGCTCTGGGAAAAGATATATTGAGTGCACTGTGTCTTTGTGTTCCCCTAACAGCTGCTTACAGAGTGGTAATGCAATCTCAGAGGAGTCTGCCTGCCATTTAACTTGTAGGGTGACTGCAACTATCACAGCTGCTTCAGTGAGATAATACTGAGGAAGGGGAGGGTATAGAACAAGTTAACCCTTCAGTGATATAACTGGAAAAAATGTAGAAACAGACAGAAAATGCAGAAGCAGGAAAATGCAGAAGACTTCTGAGTGAACTAGTTGCTGAAGAAAAGCAATCCCTTTAGAAATATATATACTAAAGGATTGTATTGTGTAAATCATGACTTATTTTCAGTGCTTATTTACTCAGAGACCTTTTCTTCTGGATGTTTACTTACATGGTGGCTGGGGAGCCACCTTTTTTAGTTTAGAAAGAAACCAGCACAACCTGAAGAATTCACCTCTGTATTCACAAATTATTTTGCACTAAAATACAAATAAATCAGAAAGAAAAAAGTGACCAGCAAACATAAAAAATACTTTTCAATGTATATATTTTTCTATTTAAAGAATCATTGTCTGTCCTTTAGAAATCCTATGTATTTTGAAACATCAGTGCCTCAGTGAAGGGCTCAACTAACAGATTTATTTCTATGTTAAATAAGCTTTCAAAGTCTGTCATTCCCTACCATAGAAAGATGTTTGGATTAAAAAAAAAAAAATAATAATTCTATAATTAATTCCATGCACTTTGAAGAGCTCTCTGCCTGATTTATAATAATGACCTTGCTAGAATGAAGATATTGGACTACTGTCTATAACAATTTTTGTTCTCTAACCAGGATTCTAATGTACAGTACAAAAAATCAATTAGTAGAAAACTAGGTTGCTTTCTTTTGCTAGGCAAGAAATTCAACATTTTATGAAAAATCTTGTCCTGAGTTTAGGGAGGACATAATCATACTCCACCCCAAATGTCATTTAAAAAATATGTCACATTGGTTCTTCTGAAGGCCAGTAATGATTTGAAGAGCTTGCTTCACAACATTACTGTTCATCTGTTATACAAGTAAAGCTAAATAAATGCTCTCTGCAAAACTCTTCTCAGTATTACATATGGGGCTGACCTTAACCATTTGCTTTTCCATCAGAGGGAAGGTGTTTTATCTGTCTCTTTTAAGAGCCTCAAACCTGTTGTAAGTACCTGTCAAGGAGTAACAAATAAGCAGAAATCCCAAACCAAGAGAACTTCCTCAGCACACAAGTTTACGTAAAAGATTGGAGAGGGCATTTTTTAATTAAGCAACATTTTGCAACATGTCCTTGCTTCTAGATCTTACCTATGTGTTGCATCCTTTGCATTTGTCTCCTTCTAACTGATGTTTTATTCTCCCTATCCAGAATAGCTGACCTTCATTACCTGCAATCCTGAATCAGTGGTTAAACACTTTTTTCCTCATGCTCAGGTAGTGAAGGAGATTTTAGCTACAGACTTGCAGAAACCTCTTGGAAAGACTCTAAGACAGTTGCTATCCTGTGATTGTTGATCAGCCAGTTTTGATAAAGAGATATGACTGATTTCATGTCACCAATGTCCTGATTCCCTGGGAATAAAAAATGAAATAATTAAATTAAAAAATAAAGACATTTCCATGCACTTTTTAAAAAAATTCTTTTTACCACATAATAATTTAAGGTAAATAGAATAGCTTGATCATACTAAGCACATTTTATTATTACCTCCTGGTAATGTTAAAAGTGGGTAGGAAACACTTCTGGCAGATGGTGCAAATCTCTTTTCCTCTAAAAAAAAAACTAATATGGAAAGCAAAAAAAAAAATTAAAGGTCACTTTGTTACCACTTTCCCTTGTGCACCATATATCAGAGTATAAGCAGAGAAATTTACTGCTACTTTTCTCTAGGACACAGAGGAGACATTTTAAGGTCACAGTTGCAAAAAAACAACAGGTAGACATGATCACAGCTGTACATCAGACTAGAGTTTTCTTTTTCCATCACAAAGATCCCCAGTGAATAGCCCTTCATTCAGGACAGTTCATCTTTTCAAGTGTAACAACTACTTCGTGATAGTCAATGAGGAGTTGAACCAGGCACTACAAGCCTGAGTGGCTGCAGTTAACAAACAGGTAATTTCTGGAGCCAGAAGACTCAATTCTGCAAATCTTTACATTAACATAAACAACTGAGTTAAAAGTCTGCTTTTTGTCTAACATTCAAAGTTAGTCAGTGAAAAAAAATATATAAGTAGTAGTAAAGGAACTGTGCATACATTTGTATTACAGAATGTATGTATGTTGCAAAATAAAAGTTCACAAGAGTCTGGATGCTTCATACCAGTTAAGTATTTCCAAAATAGTGACGTCAGGCTATCTGGGTTGCATTTTTGGCTGATGTAAATTCCCATCCCTTCACAGAAGTCAATAGCTTTATGCTTATTTGAACCTGTTGGGGATTTGGCCCTATGCCAGATTAATACAAATCACTTTAAGGACTAATTTTGGTTTACAGGTGTCAAATACAATTTTTGGTTCATGAAGATGGTCATGAGTTTGACAGGTTTTGACAATAAAAGTTAATTACAGGCAACACATGATGAAACAGAAGCACAAACATCTGACTTCTGCAAACTCTAGAGGCTGTGTAAATGAAGCACATTGAGAAATCACTCAGCCAAAATGCACAAGAGAATATCTCAATTATGAAACTAACAACAAAATCATGTCTATACAGTTTAGTTATCAAAACAAATTAGAAGAGTTTTAACTAAGGCACACTTCCCAGATTACTGTCTTTTGACCTGCAATAGACTGAAACACCACTAGATGTTCCCTGTCCTGGTCCATTGAAACATTTGTAGTGACATGCTTGGAAGCTTGATGATAAAGGTGGTTGGTTTTGTTCTGGTGCAGAAATTTTTGTCTTACTGAAGCACACAGTGGTTAATTACTAGTCCTGTTTCTCACTCCTTATTGTTACATGAGGCTGAAAGAGGAGGTACCTAACCCACTACCTTGTATCTTGGAAGAAAATGGCCTTAGAGATATTTTTATAAATTCAATGTGTGTTTTGTGTGTTTGTGAATATCCATGTTATCTGTAGAACTCTTATGATTTCATGGGACTGCCTGTTCAAGGGCAGTTCTAAGATAATGCAAACCCACAGATTAACCTAATGGGGTTCCCTTTCAATGCATGTTGTTAAGAACTAATTATACATCACGATAATACAGTGTAAAACTGCCTTTATCTCAGCCAAAGAAATGGAATAAGGGTAGATCAACAAAGGCAGAGCTATGTATGACCCGAGAAACTTGATTTAATTGAGCACAAAGCCAAGTCTCAGGGCCCTGAGGGCACCAACCAGCCTCCATTGCCCTGACCAGCCTCACCCAGGGTTTCCTGACAGGCGATCCCTGACCCCAGGCCCAGGGCCTTAAACTGAGCCTGAGCTGTGTGGTAGGTGGCCTGGTCTCCAGCAGCCCTGGCCCGCTGACTGAGTGTCTCAGAGAGACCCTGGAGCTGACCCTGCCTCACCTTGTGTGATGGTCCCCAGCTCCTGGCACTGGCCCCACACCGACTCTGCTCAGGTTCTGTGGGGCTGTCCCCTGTGTGGTGGGGCAGTGCCCTGCCCGGGCCCTTGGCACAGCCAGGCTTCCCCAGCAGAGCAGAGTGCTGCTCCCTGACAGCAAGGCACAGCAGGCAGCAGGGAAGCAGTAACTGAGCTGCGCAATATCCCACTCTGTGTTGGTGAGGTGAGAGGGAAAGAGAAAGAAAAATAACAAAAGGAAAGATTTATGCATACTTTTTAGTACATCTTCAGGGACAGTACCCTGAATATTCACACAAGATGGCCGGCACCTGAGGTCTAGACTAAGATTTAAGGCCTAATAAAGATATTTTCCAATCTGTAGACTATATCTCTTGTAGCACCAGGTTAGGAAGACTAGAACAATGCAGGTGTTTCGGACAGCACTTATTCCAACGAGTTGTGTCTCCTGTTAGGTCAGAGCAGACATATTCCCCTTCAATACCTGTAAAAGATGAGCATCCAGAACATTCAATGTTCTGGTGTCTCTGATCAAATTAGACAAAGCTTGAAAAAAAAAAAAAAAAGTTGAATCAAACCATTTATTGTCTTGGCTTAAAAAAAAAATATATATTTATTTTTTGTCAGTTTGTCAGGTGTATGGAATGGTGTCCTTACAGATGTCCAGCAGCTGATAAAATGTGGCTCATAATGGTAACCTATAAAGTTATCATTGCACCTACTTCCTCAGAATTTTAGCTAGGAAGGATGTTCCCTCCTGCGATTCCAGTTGTTATCACCTATATCCCAAGGCACAAAGTTATCTCTCTCAGCTCTTATCATTTTATGCTAACTGCAGATGGTTCACATTTATGACAATGTCATACTTCCCGATCAAATGATCAGATTTTGAAAGGTAAGCAAAAATCGGTCATTCTATTTGTCATCTTATTTCTTTTGCACCTAACAAATATGAGTGGATTTTTATGATTATTATTATTATGCTTTCTTTATTCAAATAGAAAATCTTCTGTTGGATCATCCTTCACATTCCTGTGGAATTTCCTTTCTTGTTTTCTCTGTACATTTATTGAAAATAATTCACTACAACAGAATATGGTGGGTTTCCTGTATAACCATGGCTTTAGAACTGTTTTTTCTGCTTCTATCTCTGACATTGATCTTGGAATATAAATAATCTTAAATAGACAGTGAATATCAAGTGTTTTCACTCTAATTTCCTTTCACGTGGCTAAAGCACAGTTATATGATCCCAGCATATGTAAGAATTAGTCTCTGAATTAAACTGGTCATGATATACATAAAACACAATCATGTATCATGTACTTATATGCCCAAAACATGGATATCAGAACCTTTTGGTTGCAAAATACAAAGATTATGTACTTCATATAATATTAATAAAAAAATGTTAATAAAAAAAGTTAGCACATATTAAGGTGTCTCATTCTTTCCATGGAGCAGTCACCATAGTGAGATAATTATGACAATGGATAGTACTAAAAGTAATCCAAGAAGCTATATTTTTCTGTAAGGAAGTATTTCCCTGCCTATAAAAATTCTGAATTTTAACTTCATTTTTTCATCTTTATTATTCAAACTATAGAAATCTGGATGAATAATTAAGAAAAGTGGAAAGTGTGATGTTTTATGAAGTTAAAATCACAAACAAAAAAAGGATCTCAAAGGAATTTCACTAAATATTTTTACATTATTTCTAAATATTCAACATGTGATGGAATAACTTCATGTCCAAAAAAAAATAAAAAAGAGCTTAAATGGAATCTCAGAAAAAAAAAAAAAAGTGTCTTCTGAAATTTCACTACAACATTCCTAGAGCAGCATCTCATAAAATAAGAAAAAGTAAAAAAAAACAAAAACAAACCAGAAAAGATTGATAGCTATAGATAAAGCTGTATTCTCTAACTTACAGTAGATACATAAGTTATGAATGGCAGAGCTATGAATGAATAAAGCAGTTATTGTAACTATAAAAACCACACTACCATTACAAGACAATCATTTTATTTATTTGTTGTGTATGAAGCATAATTTTAAAGATAGTTTTTACTGTCTAATAGTATTAAACAGCATAAAAAAAGAAATATTTTTGAGCAGAAGTGTGTCATGAATGCTCATTAGCTCATAAGTGTATTTCTAGAATGATGCACCTAGAATATATTAAGTAAACATTTTTCTGCATCTGGTTATTCTGAAATGCTAAGAATAGTAGGCAAACTATGTTGAGATATTACATCTTTTTTGTAACACATCCCTCAAATTATTAGATACAGTCAAGAAAGAAAGAAAGAAAGTGGGTTAACATTTGTGGGGGAAAAAAACCTTTCATAAATAGTAAATTATTTATCTTACAACTTAAATTATGTTGTTACTGGAAAAAAAAAAATCTCACTCAAATTCAGTCCCAGGTTTTCCAAAAGCTTCTCTTCCTGTGTCATGTGGTGACCTAGGTGAACTATGTGACAGAAAGGTAAAGAGCAATATCTGAGCTGGTTCAGGAGTGGCTCAGCAATGGTGAAGGGGGGTGCTGCAGGGCCTTCGTTGATACAGTGTTGTAAGGGCCAAGGTACTGTTCCATGAGCCTGGGCAGCTGACTGGTTTCTCAGTCAGTCCTGGCACTGGGGTGAGAGAAGGTTCCATAAGTCCCAGAACTGGGGCAAATAAATAGGGGCACACATGAGCCTCAGGGTCGTTCTCTACACTGAACACCTCTGTTGGCAGGTCCGGCGCTGCATCTGGGACTGATGATCTGCTCTCTCTCTCCCCAGCCCTCTCTAGCTCTCTCTCTCCCCCCGCCTCTTTTTCTATTAAAGTTATTAATAACTTTAATAATAACTTTAAGAATAAGCAGATGCAGAAAAATGTTTACTTAATATATTCTAGGCCTACCTCAGCTTTTCATAAAGCTGCATAGCTTGGTTGGACATAATTATGAGAGGGTCAGCATTTTCAGTTTGTTCCATTAAAGCTGATGTTTATGTACAGACCTTGAGTGCTATCTCACCTTAATGCATGCCGAGGGGATCTGTGAATCTTGGTCACTTTCCCCTTCTCATAGGTGGGATGTGACAAGTGTTGACATAAGTTATGTCAGTTACATTATCTGCAGAATACCACCTGGCCTTTAACGCTGAGATGGCTGACATGCAAGTATTTATTTTATATAGCTCTTGAACCTTCTTTCTTTCTTGTAGGATGCTTTCAACTCCTCCTTCACTGTGGGGAAAAAAAAGTGATTGATTCTGACAAAGAGCCAATTTCTGCTGCAATCACTAGGATGTCAACAGGTAGGAGCATTCAGCCAAGAAGTTCAACAGACCTCAAGTTCCTGCATGAAATCTCATCGTTTAGTCCATTTTTCAGTTTTCTGCTGAAAGAAGGAATACTTTTGTGAAGTTTTCTTATTGTTCATCATACCTCAAATACCCACTATTGCTAGCATCTCTTGGTCTCTTCTGGGTTTTGTACAGTGATTAATATTTGTTATATGTATGACAGCAGAAATAAATGAAATAATGAATCTACAAAGAGCTTGCAACCTAAGTATGCTTTGAGTTGAAGAGAAATGAAAGCACTTGGGACTAACACTGTGACTTAAGAGTTCAAATCTAATTCCCTACTCACTGAATCCACTGAATTTTTAAAAATCTTCTTCATACATGCATGCATATGCTTGGTTGAATGTACAACCATATATCTTTAAATGTCTGCTTATATTGTGTTCCTCAGAGGGAGGGCACAGCATTGACGGTTTTCATGGGAAGTAGGTATATTCACTGTTCTAAATCAGATTAGAGGTGCTTAGTTTTAACAGATTATCCAGCATTTTACATTTGTACTTTATATGTTTACAGCAGTTCTATTAACTTCAAATGAACCCTGAAGCTTCTTGGTAATTTTGCTAATCAGACTGCTAAGCAGTTGTCTCAAATTAGGTACTCTGTGCCTCACTGTGAAACTTTGGTTTATACGGCAAGCATTTCAGGAAGAAAATCCCTTGGTCAGGAATACTATTTTGCTATTTAGACAACAGCTATCAAACCCTCTAGAAAACTCGAGGTCACTCCATCCACATGTACTGTGTACTAACAGGCTTATATACCAGGTACTGTATTTTACACTACCTCATAGGGTAACAAGATCTCCAGGCTGTTGACGGCTGTTCTCCATGATAGTACTTCTTTTTAAAATTAAAGATCTTCCAAAACAGCCCTAACTTAATCTCAAAAATATGACATTTTGTTTATTCTAGCCTAAAACCAATGGCAATAATGCCATATAAGCAATGCCCCTTGAAGCTACCATGAACCGTTCAGCCAAGGTATAACTGGAAGTAGACATGACAACTGGCTAAGAGAATGTGCTATGGGAAAAAGTTGGCACGTTTGTGATGAGTCTTCAAAGTCCATCTTGAAAGTTAGGTAGATCTATACCTAGTAGATCTTTTGGCTTTTTGTCACTCGGCTTGTCAGTACTCAAGAGCTTAGTGGAGTGACTGAAAGTAATCTCTCAAAGGAAATTCTCAGCTACAGGGTATATAAAGTTTTACTTCAGTCTTCAAATCTGATGTTTTCTTGTATAGTACACTGAGCATTTGCATGCATGTGACAAGATTAAGTCTGAATTTTATTTGAAATTGTTAAGCACTTTGAGAAAGCATTCTGCCAAAATCATTGGTAGTCATAGGTATAGAGGGTTTAAACAGGTGAAATGTATGTACCTGAAACCAGTTATCACCTAGCTGTGAACACACCAGCATCTTTTTAATCCATTTCATTCTCTGTATTGGTGATCTCTTCTGTGGAGCAAAACTCAGCATCCTAGATAGCTAATACAGCAGTTAAGTTTTAGTTTATAAAAGACTAATTTTAAAATCTGCACGCATTTTCTACTTATTGCTCCTTCTCCCTCTCCTTTTTTCTTTCTTTTTTTTTTTTTTTTTTTTTTTTTGGCCAAGAACCAGATACACATAAAACTAGATATAAAAGAACTGTGAAAGAAATCCTTATACAATCAGAGACCACTGAGTAATAGATCCCTTAAGAAGCAAGCTATTACCTTTGTAGACATTGCCATCATCGCAGACTCCAGCCTTCACTTAAATTAAGATGAAGGGATTTCTGAGGATGGGAAAACTTAGCATAATTTCTGTTCTGGTGAAGGCTCCTCCCTCTTGACATGTTATTTAATTTTTGACAGGTAGTTTACAAATATCATCAGCAGAAAGTGTTTTTTTTTTTATTCTCTGAAAAAGCTAAATCTTTTCTATACTTTCCACTCTTATACAGACTTTCTTTAGTACTGAATTGCTCTAAAACATTTAATGTTATTTTTTTAGCCTCTAGGAGATCCTTTCTAGGCAGGAGGGATGTCTCCATTATGGTAACAGGAAGCAAATCCTAGAGTGCTAATCAAAAAATTTTAGTGCAATCCAAGTGTGCTATCTTTGAGTAGGATTATTTCACATGAACCATTGCTCTTGAAGTTATATCAGAAAGTAACTGACAGTTCTGACAGGTAAGCCTGTGGGGGTTTCTGCTTGTTACTGTCTACCTCATCTGACTAACTCATCACCTGTCTGTTATGGCAACAGAAGAAAATGATTGTCATGTGTTAGAAGTCAATGAAGAACTAGATATGTAGAGAAAATGATAATTCTTATAAAATAATAGATTTATTTCTTTACTCTTGCCTAGGTGTAATTAAGATCCATATTCTTATATTAATCATTTCAGGTGCAGTTTTATACTGGCAGTCGATTATGCCTGGAATTTACATAAATAGGTATACACATGCTACAGTTTGTGCAACTGTATGTTCTTGGATTTACCTGTAGGCACGAAAGTATACTCACAAAATTAAAAACTGGGTTGATATAATTTAAAATAGTCTGTAGAAATTGAATCATTACACCTAACTTAAAAGGAAAACTCAAGGACATTGGTATGTCCAGCTCAGGGAGGTGAG
The DNA here is from genome assembly GCA_035590215.1 of Microhierax caerulescens. NCBI lineage: Eukaryota > Metazoa > Chordata > Aves > Falconiformes > Falconidae > Microhierax > Microhierax caerulescens. The sequence goes on along the minus strand of JAVJGJ010000037.1, from coordinate 65,925,407 downwards.
GACAGCAGAGGTGGAGAAAGGGAGGACAATCTCCATTTCTAAATAAGGAAACAGCTATCACAGGAAATTACAAGTGTAATGGCAAAGATTTTTAATGTCTTTTAAATCAGAAGAGGTAGTAATCACACATTTCCTAAGCTGTAGATCCCAACTCCTCTATTTGCTAACCATAGAAAAACCTGGGTGGCTAAGCTGGGCAGACCCTTAGGAGGGATTTTGAAGAAGTGATCAAGAAAATATGCAATGAAATGGACAGTTGAAGGAACATATGCAAAAACAAGTCCTGCAACCTTATGAATTTATTTCATAACATAAATTATTGTACAGAAGAAAAATATTGGAGTTAATTCTGTTTCAATTTAATATTTCACATATTATTACACAGGGGAAGTATTAACAGAAATTGAGATCATGCAAATACAGATGCAAAGACTTTCAAAGCAGGTGAAAAAGTGGTTCTAGGGAAAATAAAGCTTTGCTCTACTGAATGATGACAATATCAAGGATACAAGTTTGGTGTATTTAATATTCAAAGTGATGAATAGAAATAGTAGAAGCTTTCTGAGTAAAAATACAGGTAATGAGTTGGTAAGAAAATTAACTGTAGCAAAGGATGAGATTATTATGTACAAAGAGCTGGATCACTTGTATTATGAACTGAAATATAATTTGCTGTGTGAGGTTAGGTTATAGTGTAAGGTTATGTTATTACAGCCTAAAATCACTTTTCTCAACTTTTCTCATTTACAGAGAGAGTAAATACAAATATGTCTTAAGTGTAAGTGAGTGTCATGGTTTAACCCCAGCTTGCAATTAAGTATCGCACAGCTGCTCGCTCACTCCCTCCTCACCTAGAGGGGCAGGGAGGAGAATCAGAAAAGAATGTAAACCTTAAAGGTTGAAATAAGAACAATTTAAGAATTGAAAATAAAATAAAAATGAAAGGATAATAATAACAGTTATAATGAAAAGGTGGGAGAGGGGGAAGGAATGAAATTCAAAGGGAAGGGAGGAAAAAACCCAAGTGATGCACAATACAACTGCTCATCACCTGCTGAGAGCGATCCTCAGCCAGTCCCCGAGCAGTGAATGGCAGTCTGTGGCCAACCTCCCCCCAGTTTATATACCAAGCACAACATCCCATGGTATGGAATACCTCTTTGGATAGTTTGGGTTGGCTGTCCTGGCTGTGTCCTTCCCCGTCCCCCCGCACCCTCATTTCTTGTGCCCCTCCAGGCCTCTCACTGGCAGGGGCAGAGAAACTGAGAAGTCCTTGTCTTAGTATAAACATTACCTAGGAACAACTAAAAATCAGTGTGTTATCAACATTATTCTCACACCAAATCCAAAACACAACACTGCACCAGCTACTGAGAAGAAAATTAACTCTATCTCAGCCAATGAGAAAGGAAGGGAAACTCCTGGATATCATTAGCCTTTCATAGGATGGTTACTGTACACTGTGGAAATTAGGCATAACTTTAGGGTGGTTATCAGATAAACTAATTGTAATAAAAAAAAAATTCACTGCTGATATTGTATACAGTTCTGGCTATGTGCATTCAGTGAAGACTGATTCATACTGAAATATGTGTAGCTTTGTATGGACTGAAGTAGAATTATCCAGAGAATTTATTTTCTGAAATTATATAAGAACACCTTAAAATAAATTTCTTTATTTGTGTTCTTATTCTGTTGGTAAGTTACATAATTTATTATTTAGTAAAGGTTCTTCAAACACGTGATTTATTCTCCTGTGTCAGACAACGATATCATATATGGACGAGCCTCAAGAGCAACTTGCTTGCAAGATAATTCATGCAGAAAATCCTCATGCTATCTTTCTCGTCCAATTTTTTTTTTTTTCAATGGAGGAAAATACAAGAGTTAATTAAAAACCCTAATTCTATTTATTTATTTATTACTGGGAGAGACTAAGTAAAATAAAACCTAAAGCTGGATAAAACTTAAATTTTAGAACTTCCTGGCCAATGAAGAAAAAATAGAGTAAGACAAGTTAATATTAACCCCCCAAAAAAGCCTCTTAAAATGCCATCCCATTCAATAGGCTTACTGCATTATTTAATTATGCTTCTCAGGGTCATATCTTATAAACAGCTATACTGGTTCATTCAAGTTCCATCTCATGGTGAAGTAAGAGGATCTATACTTTATTCCAAGCTTAATTTTATATTTATATACTCTGCAGTTACTACTGTTTCTGCTGAAGTCTGTTCAGAAATTCATCTTTCAAGTGTCTGCAAAGTTTTGTCTGATGTCCAGCCTAAATTATTAATTGCTAGTTTGTGCTCATTTGTTATTATGCCAAAATTGTCTTTCAGGTTAAAATACTCCCTTCCTGTCTGTTTTTAGTTCTGATGTGTTAATGTGGTTTTTGTTTGGCTGGGGGTTTTGTAGCTTTTTTTCCTGGTTGGTTGGTTGGGTTGGTTTTTCCTTTTGGTTTTGCTCTGCAAGGCAAGTGTCTCCGATCTCTTCTCATAAAACAGGCTGTGCTGTCTCCTCTTTTGCCAGATGTAGGAATTACGTTCTCTAGTTCTTCAAGTGAATAAAACATTGACTTTTCTCATCAGGGTGAAATAGTTTCAATAACAAATGTTTTGTATAAAGGACACAAAATTAAGTCAAAATTCAGAACCTAGGGAAATGTTAACCAATAAGTATTTCTTCACATGCTTATCATGCAGTAAATACAACACTTTCACTTACAACCTGAAAAGAAGTTATCACACTTCAAAATGGAACACTGCCCATTATTTTCATGAATAAACTAGAAAAAACAATGAAGCAACTTACTCCCAACACCTGAGTGCTTTCTGTTTTGTCCCAGATCACTTGGTTTTCTCATCATAAGGATGATGGTTCTTTCAACCATAGTACCAGCCGACCCTGCACCTTCACCTCCCACTTCCCCTTCAACCTATGTCAAACCATAGCGCCTACAGACTGACTCACTGTGGTGGCACCATTATAAACAATGGGGACATATATCTTTGTCTTTTACAGCAGGAAAGTCTGTCTGTAATAATTCAAAGATAGGGGTTGTTTTGCATAGCCATTTACAGACTGGTGAGCTCTGAGTATGGGAGCACAGAACTGTCTGGCTTATATGGGTGTAACCTCAGGGGTTTTAAAATACTTCAGTTCTTTACTTTTACCTGGCGATTTAACTGGATGCCTTCAAGTTTAGAAGTGCAGTCACAAATGGGCAAGATTTTTGAACAAGGAATGCATGGGATTCAGTGCCCAAAACAGTGTAGATAAAATCTGGAAGTCTTGCAGTCATTGACATTAAGTAGAGACAATGGAGGTACAGAGAGACTGTTTCAAAACAGAAAATTAAATTTGTGTGACTTGTGGACTATGTTAATGCACTAGCCATTGCATCATACTTCTCTCAACAGTCTTCAGAAAATTAGTCCCTATCTGCACGCAAAAATATACAACTACTATTAAAGCCCCACCCCCCAATCCCTGAAATAAATTTCACAACAACTCCATTCATTAACTTTCTGTAGTGAAAAACAAATATGCAAGGGAAACCTCCATCTCAGTATTAGGCAGAGGTCCTATGGGTGGCTCTGTGGTCGTGAAGAGTTGTGTCTGCAGTAGATCTAGTGTGTTTTTTTCCTTTTGGGTAACGTCAGATCAGTTAATAGGTTTAGTGGGAAAAATTGTTTGGAATGGTATTACCAAGTTAAAATTACTAAAAAAAGTATTACTGAACATTCTGTATAGTGAGTACAAGGAAATAATTAAGAAAGTTGCTTATAACACTAACTGCTGTGTTGTAATATAATTTGTTATTTCATTGGTATCTTTGCCAGGGAGTAAGGTTTAGTTAATAAGTAATATCACACTGCTTGTTGTGTCTTGTTATGGGCATTAGTATATGGCACATACCTGCAAAAATCAAGAGCCTATAATTAGAGTATGCAGAATGGATCTACATCTAATTGTCTCTATATTTTGGTGCTTAAAGTACTGAATTACAAATGAAATCATAGGCAAAAAGTGATGCCTCCATTTTCATTTAACAAGGTCGCTTCAGTACCCGTGAGATTCATAAGAAATTAGATGCTATCTGAAAAGCTAGGATTTGTAATAATGGCCAAGATATTACGAGGATTAGAAGCATTTGAATGAACAATCCCTTAGCTCATAAAAGAAAATGATAAAGGATAAAAGGTAGCATTAACTGTTCAGGGTCTTGGCTATGTACTCTACTGCAGCTGCACCAAATTAAAAGTCACTCACTTGATCACTTAACTAAATAAAAAAATCCACAATAACAAAAAACCGAGAGTCTTAAGGTCTCACAAGCAGGATGTTAATGAAAATAAAGCTATTAATTATGCATTTAAATTTTTGTCATGACACTGGCCTGGGTAGAGACTATTCTGTAACAATTTTGCTTCTGTACATTTTCAGACCAATTTAGATTATTTTTTTTTAAATGAAGGCTGATGTAAAGCCTTATACAGCTAGATTGGGGGAATACATTGGTCATAAAGCAGAGTCTCACAAAGGATGTATTAAACGTTTCAAAAAGTGTAATTAAGCTACGCTGCCAAATTTTGTACCATTACTTCATCCCACTTCATAAAAAGTAGTATCAGTGGCACTTCAGATTAGCTGAAGCATGGAATAGTGACTTAAATGCTGTGCTCTGCTAGCAGAAATGAAATTATATTGCAGCATTCTGTACCTGACTTATATTGTCTTTAACTAGAAGAGATCCGGGGACTGCTGGTTTCCTTGCCTGAGAGTGATTCAGGGGGCAGCAGAACCCAGGGCTTTGTGACTTTTGCATGCTATGGAGCTGAAAGAATTAAATAAAAGGTGGTACATTTTTTCACAGAGGTCAGTGGAAAACCTCAAATCCAGGACTTTAATTTGGGACCTAGAAGGCTGTTAGAGAAATTGTTATAATTTGATTGTACAAAAATATTTATCAGACACTTTAAAATATCTCTTTCCCATGGTCGGTCTGTAAAGATATCAGCAGAGTGAAGTTCATGGGAACTTTTTCTTTTATAATGTATGGCATGAAATTACAAAAATGTTGAAAGCCATAGGAAATACTTGGTATTATACTAATATATACCTTGGAAACCTATTCCCAGACATAAACACTGGAAAAAAACCTATTCCATAAGAAAAACCTCCTGTTGCCTTAGAAACCATTACCTGTTACAGGTGCTCTGAATTGTCAAGTATATCATGCAGCTGAAAAGGCCATGTATACCCAAAGAGCATGTAAAGTCTGAATAAGCAACAAGATAAATCCTTACCAGCAGCAACAACAACAAACTAAAATCTTAAAAAAAAAAGGAAACCATTATGTTTTGTTTGGACAAGACTTCTTGAAAAACTTAGATACAGAGTTTATTAATAGTAGTTATTTGTTGACCTGTATCTACTGACAGAAAGAAAAATTAAAATACCAGACACACAATCTGATATAATACATGTCTTGGATGAATGGGTGGATGGATAGATAGATAGATAGACAGGGGATTGTTGTGGGTTTACTCCAGCCAGCAAATAAGTGCCACACAGCTGCTTGTTCACACATGCAGAAGCATATGGTGGGTTGAGGAGGAGAATCAGAAAAAGGTAAAAAAGGAAAAAAAAAAAAGTTTGGGATAAGAAAAGTTCAATAATTGAAATAAAGTAAAAATAATAATAATATTAACAATAACATATTAACAATTAATAATAGCAATAATTAACAATAACAACAATAACAATAACAATGATTATGATAACAATAACAATAATAATAATAATAATGATGATGATGAAGAGGATGGAGAAACAGGAACAAATCCCAAAGGGGAAAAAAAAAAAAAATTTATGCACAATACAATTGCTCACCACTCACTGACTGATGCCTGTGGATGGACCAGGGCAAGGATGGAC
>JAVJGJ010000037.1:65891053-65919364 GCA_035590215.1 Microhierax caerulescens | reverse complement strand
TGGACCAGGGCAGGGATGGACAAATAGAGGGGGTGGGTGGGTGGGTGGGTAGGGGTTGGGGGTGGGTGGGGCTGGGGGTGGAGGGAAGAAAGAGAGAAAGGCAAAGAGAGAAGATGAGAAAATTTGTGTATTGAGATAAAGACAGTTCAATAGCTAAAGCAAAATCTGCATGCACAAGCAAAGCAAAACAAGGGATTCATTCACTACTTCCCATTGGCAGGCACAGGTTTAGCCATTCCCAGGAATTCATGCATGATGGATACTTGAGAAGACAAATGCCATAACTATGAACATATTCCCTTCCACCTTCTTCCCTACTGCTTTTATTGCTGAGCATGATGTCATATGATATGGAATATCCCTTTGGTCAGTTGGGCCCAGCTGTCCCAGCTGTGTCCCCTCCCAGCTTCTTGTGCCCCCCAAGCCTGCTCGCTGGTGGGGTGGGGTGAGAAGCAGGAAAGACCTTGGCACTGTGTAAGCGCTGCTCAGCAGTAACTAAAACATCCCAGAGTTATCAACACTTTTTCAGTCACAGATCCAAAACATAGCACCATCTAAGTTTCAATGAAGACAATCAACTCTTTCCTATCCAAAACCAATACATACTTGTATAATATATATATACAGGCAGAAAGAAACAGTGAGGTATGCAGGTACTTTTTTTCCACTTTAACTTTCCTTGCACTTGAGCTAGACAGAGATGGGAAGTGAGGCTATGTATTGGGAAGTCAAAATACACGTACATGTAGTAAGTGATGTAGGATATCTATGGAAGGAGGTTTCACAGAAAAATGTTTAAGAAGGAGCACAAAACAATGCAATGAGGAATTTCCATAATAGAATACTAAAGTAGTCCTGTATATATCAACAGTCATAAACTTGAGCAGCTTGTCCTACCTTGCTGCTAGGATATACATCTTCAACAGACAGAACTGCATAGAGTATTTTTGGCAGTAACACCCTGATGCTCGATATACACTCTGTGCATATTCTGCTTATACAGACACTTGAACACATAATTACAAATTACCCAGATGGATTTAGTAATAGAATATGAAATAGTCAGGTACTTGAAGATTTCATTGATGAAATTTGTGGTAGCCACATTTATCAGTTTCTCTTTAGTGTTGTACATTTTGTACCTTGTTCATGTGAAGGATCAGTGTATTTTATGATTGGGAAATGTCTTTTATGTGAGGCTGCAGTTGGTTATATAGAGCTGACAGATCTACAAGAAATCTACAAAATCTCAACATGTGGTCAAAAGGAAGCACAAAACAGAACTCCACTGCTAGAACAGCCCCTCAAAACTGTCAACAGCCCGCATGATGTCAGATCACAGCAATTAGAAAACCAGTTCATTGATTTTGTAGGTAAAATATTGAAACAGGGCAGAAAAAAAAACAGCCAACTTTTGTTCAAAATCCATTTTGTTCCAGAATGGTATGGACTCTTTATTTTAAGACTCTTTTAACGACATAAAAATAATCAGAATATTTCACTAGATAGTCTTTCATAGGTATATGCATCTTAAGTAATAGAAAGAGATCCAGACTTCTATTGATAAACATTTGAAGAAAGTACAATAGAATAAGTATGCATAATTTATAACACATACATATTATATATTATAACCAGTAAGAATTTCAAAGCAAATGCTAAGACAGGATAACAGGGGAGCAGTGAAAGGAGTAGAAAAAGCCAGAGAAGGCAAGCAAAAATATTAAAGTAAAAACAGATTTGTAGAATATACAAAGCTTGGCTTATATTAGTCCCTGTTCAGTGGCCCACAAATGTTTTATGGACTGTAGCTGTAAACTCAGTAAGTTTTAATTGGAAACAAGCCCAAACAAATTTATTTTGAGAAAAATATTTTTTTGATTTTCAAGGTTCCTTTTACCTTCTATATTCTACCTTTCAAAATAATTTTCAACTAAAATGCAAATCCAGTTTTGCTGAAAAGGTCATTGTGTTTTGTTTCTAAAATAAGAAAAAAAGCTTTAACTTTCTAGAAGTGAGTAAATAAATGTCTCATCCTTTTAGACAAAATATTTTTGTCAGTTCAACCTTAATTTGGGAACAATTTTACTCTTTAAAGTTACATCTTATCTTAAAGCTGCATTTTTCCTTAAAGCTGCATATTTTTTTATTTCAATACGTGCCTTACGTAATGGAGGTTGGGCAAAAATGTTCATCTGTATTAATCTTTAACCCTGTTCTATATTACCTGTCTGGAGCCAGTCCAAAGTTTATTACAGCTGACTTCAATAAGCTTTTTGATCAGACTCTGAGTTGGAAAGATTCCTGCATCAAGGTCTCTAAAAGCAATATTGTTCAAGGTAGAGAACAAATTGTGAGGGTGAAAAGTAAAAAAGGCAACTGAGGAAAAGGTTTGGTAGACTGGGGGGAAAAAAATCAAATAAAGAGATATAAGAAGCTCAAGCATGACAAAAACTAGACTGGAGATGGGAGATTTGCATCTAATAACAAGGTGAATAATTTAATTACTTGGTTTTTTCCATGTTTATACAACATAAGTGTGTGGATTTAGTGATTCTTGTGTCTAAGAATTATTTTTAAACAATTAGCAATGCTTAGTTTTTTCATATTATGAAACAGATTGGTTTACATTAATAATATTCTGAGTCTGAGGCAGAGACTAGTGTTTGCAAATGTCCTCTTCTGTGTATACTCTGCTACTCACATTCAGAAAAATACCAACGTATAATCTAAACCATGAAGCATCTCTGAAAACAATGACACGTCTCTGAGCCAATAATAACTGAAACAGCAGGATTATTCGAGGACTGATCCAAAAAATATAAAAGCCTATTCTGCTAAACTGCACAGAATTTGGCTTGAGCTCCAGTAGCATCAAATAGAATGAAGTAACAGAGGGCGATGAATTGCGAAGATACCTCTGTAGCTGTTACAGAAGGCTATGTAGAAGAGGAGAGACTTTTTATTTAAAACAGTGCATTTAAAATGGAAGAAAAGAAAAATACCATTAGTTTATTACCAGACACAATACGTGCATGTAAAGAAGATACAAGCTGTGAATTGTGAAAGGAATCAGAAAGTTAAGTGGATGCAACCTTGTTTCACAAAAAGTATGGTTTTCAATGGAGCCTGTGATTTTACCAGAACATACCATTATGGTAGTTTTATGCTATTTTACTATGAGAACATGTAAACATATAACTTGGAGTACAAAAATCTAAGAAGGTGTGAATAAGTATATCATGATTATGAAGAGTAACAAAAACCAGAACCTCTTAGAGGTTGCTTAGAGAACCTCTTGATTTTTAGCACAGTAAAAGGCACTTTCAGATCAAGCCATTTTTCGTTAGTCTATTTAATTAATTTTCTTATCAACCACCTAAAAGTTATACAGGTGAGAAGGCAATTTTTTACTTACTTAAAAGGTAGAATCAGAATCACTTAGGCTGGAAAAGACCTTTAAGATCATTGAGTCCAACTGTTAACCTAACACTGTCAAGTCCATATCACCATTCCTTCCCAAAACATGCACCCTGCAGGATGCTCTTGCAGATTAACACCGAAGTAAAGCTCTGAACAGCACTGCATTTCCACTGACTCTGCCAAGTACCTGCTGGGGCATCGTTACCCAGTGCAGCTTTCATTCTACAGCTGTCTCTGAATTCCCTGGCAACACAAGATATATGAGAAGGAGCAGCATTAATGAGCAACAGGCAGCATTTGAAGTGTGTGTTATCTCTTTCACTTCTTTCAACACTGCTACTCCTCACTGTAGCCTTATGCTATTACTGTGATTCAGGCAAGTCACATCACCTTTTCTTTTTTGTTTCTGAGCAAACAGTGCTTCACTGGGTGTCAGTCCATAGATATGCTGCTAGATATCCCCATATGGAATGGTCTATCATCTTTGTTTTGACAAAATTTCATTGGCTATGAAGTAACCTGGTATTTCTACCTTAAAAAAAAACCCCAAAATAAAATCCTAAGATTCTTCCTTAGCATTAATAGTTTCCAGCGCTGAATAGTGCAGTCTTCAGAAGTAAATCAAAGCCTATAGGTCCTGAAATAATTATTTATTTGTTTGATTATTTATTTTCATTTTCTCCTATCTCAACAAAATACCATCAAAAAAGCTGGGATGGCAGTAGATTTTCTGTTGTCAACTCACTCTGAATTATAGTAAGTAAAAAGCAGCATATACCCAGAACCCCACTTCTGACAAAGTGTATTATGTTCTTTTGCTTTTGTATTTGCTTTCTTTCCTACTTTCTTTATATGCAGTTCATATGTTTCAGCCTGCCCTGGATACTGCAAATCCATTGATATATGTCTCTGATTCCAGATAACGTTTAATCTTGACTCAAATCCCAAACCTATTTAGGAAGGATTGAGGAACTTCCTTAAGGTTAAGTGGATGTTTGTGTCCCCCCCATGAATAGATATGGACTTAAATGAATTCATGTATCAAGGCCAAGGATGCTGAATTTTTTTCTTTGGCATCACTTGGCAATATTTCAGTGCAATAACTCTCAAAATGTAAAATGTGTGTGAGTGCACACATAAGCAATTGCACACACATTTTGCTGATTTTGAAGACCTTCAAATCAGGATCTTAGATTAAATACTTTGAGATATCTGGCTACACTTATAAATTATTTTATTCAACAGATTCAACAGAAAATGAAGACTATTTATAATGTTCCAGATTTTTCCCCAGAGTTGCTCCATAGAAAGGCACAGGAGGAAACACTGATGCTGTTACTTTCACAGTGCAGAACACAGGATCTACTACTGCATTCATTAAATTTGGTCTCTCCTTCAGGTAGCTAGGGCATTTCTGAATCAATATGCAAAACTGCTTTCATAAACACATCTCCCATAATAAGAAAGCATAAGCACATATTTGGTATTCCAGCTAGGCGAGCTTTAGCAACCGGTGAAGAGAATAGACAAAGGATTGTGTTGAATATTGTTGTATTGCTTATTTATCCAGTTTTCTATTTTTATGATAAATGTATTCAAAAAGTATCCTCTGTCACAAGGCAAATACATTTTTTTCTCTACAGTACTTATCAGCTCAATATCACAAGTTTAGCTTTTAGTCAGATTTATGGAAACTAGAATTTTATTTTTTTTTATGCCAGAAGTATAATTCAAGTGGGATATGTTTTGTTATATTTCTCAGGGGCAAAAGCTTGAGAATAAGTGGAATAAAAGCATTATATAATATTAGAGAGATATTATCAAAAATGTAAAATGTAATTTTATTTATTTGCCTAATCACTGGCTTTTCCAGATTTCATTGGAAAGTTTTTGGGTTTTACTCCAAAACTTACATTTTTTTTTTGCCATCGTACTTTTGTCATTGTACAATTAATGTGATTTGATGTAATCATTATTTACTTGGAAAATTGGAACCAGAGACTTAAAATATAACAGACATTTATTTGGAGTTAGCAAAAGGGCTGAGCTGTGGAAGACACAAACAGTGGCACTCTATAGCAGAGGCAGCCTGGGCTTTCAGCTTTACATAGAGTTAAAATAATCCAATCTAGTGGGAGAAGAATATAGGTAGTGCCCCTTTTCCTTTGTATGAAGCTTCTCAGCAAACTGAAATTGAAATAAGATCATTTTGCACAACAATGCTATCTGGACCTACAAACCTGGCAAGGAATGCAACCACAGCATTATGATGCCATCACTGTGAGGGAAGAAAACCTGGGCTTGGGGGCAGAGATAGGAACTGGCCAGAACTGTGAAAATATTCCCTTTTTTAATTGGCATTCAATAAGACATGATTCAACACCACGCAGAAGCAGTTGCTCTATCTGGAACACCAAATTTCATGCATTTTTAAAGTGATTGTTGTTGTATTAGCTGAAGCTGAAATACACAGTTGAATATTGTTCTGCATGTTATTAACATACCAGTCCAGTATTCAAATTCTTGATAAAATTAATATAAAATTTGTATATTACATACTGTCATGTGAGACTAAATTACAAAATGTTAATACAGTCATACCAGGAATTAAATTTTTTGAACAAAAGCAATATGATTTGACAAAAATATCTTACCTGCACAAGCTTATGTTGCACTATAAATCACTGTCAACTGGCATGGGGGAAAAAAACCAACAAAACCAAACAAGAACAACCAGAAGGATGAGAATAATTTGTGTCTCTCTGAAGACAAATGAGGAATGATTTGAAATTCCACCTTTACAGAGTATTTTGATAATGAAAGCAATCAGTTGGGTTTGGTCCCCTGAATATAAACCTCATTTGTTTAATCCAAGTTTATTTAACAAATACAAATCATGTGCAAACTCTAAGACAGGCTGTTTCTTTTTGGAATGAAGTCACAGATCATGTAAAGATTTTTGATTTATCTAGTATGTCTTATCCACTAAATAATAATTAAAGAAGGAAGGGAAAATATCTCCTTTTGTTCCTAATAGACAACAAAAGGAATTGGTCTTGATGCTGTGACAAAGGAATAAATATTTAGAACATCATGACCTTTTGTATATCTCTACTGTATTACAGCTTATTGTTCAACAGAAAAATATACTTTTTAACTCCCAGCATAGATTTATTAGGTACTATGAGATATGCTCCACCATTGCAAAGCCAAAAATAGCACATTCATAATGTCACATACTCAACTGCTTCTGCAGTCTCAGAGGATCTTTCTTATTGCATCTTGGCAAGTGAAAGATTTACAAGCACAACAGAAATGGCCTTTAAAAATCCCAGGTATTAATGACACTTTTCTGATAATAGCTTTATTGCCTTCTATTAAGAACTTTATTACATCAGTCTGATACAATACTACTACATTACTGCCATAATACAATATGATGAATGAGTGCTACCTCTCCCATATTGCATTAGCACCATATTAAGTTAATCGAATGCAGTCATAGCTTAGTATGATGGATGAGATGCACACTATTGTCAGCAATTATGTATGAAAAATAAAAGTCCATAATTCCTATATTTTCTCACATTTGGTCTATTGAAGATAGTTATATGTAGTCCCCAAAAAAAATCTACCACCAGTTGGCTTTTACAGGGCTTTGCATTTATCAAAGCGCTCTGCAAAAAATAAATGTCAATGTCTTAATTTAAAAATAACCAAATGAGGGCTGATGGGATTTTCTTCATGTTACGGGGCAGGTTAACTGCAGTGTTGTGAACAGAATTTGTGCTTCTGAACTCACTGGCTACTGACATTGTATTGGTATCACTGGCTGAAAGAGGGATCCCAGTGAAGTTACTGAGACAAAAAATGTGAGCTTTCTTTTTTTAGCATTGTCCTCTGTCATGCTTCTTTTCCATCTCATGGGCAGGCAGCATCATACAGAGGTACTTTAACTAAGTTAGGAAGACTAATTCATATCCAGAGAGATCAGCAATGTGCTTTTCCCAGGTTATAATGGCATTGTATCATATACTATAATGTAGTATTGTGCTTTATTTTTTCTCCAATAGCTGAAAGTAATGGACATTAGTAAAGTTTGGCATTTGCATAAAGGACACAGAGGCCATTTATGCAGTACGCTAGTGATAAACATGTGACTGATAAACTTTAAGACTAAAGGACTGTTACTGGGGAGCAATATGTATTCAAGTGGATGGAGAGGTTACCTTTCACAGCTTTCAGTAACACTACAGTGAATGAACTTTTGAATATTATGGTGATTAAAAAGCAATTTCAGAAACAATTCTGGCTTATGTAAAGCTATAGTAGAAAAGGCAGCTAATACTAATGTGTATACTTAATTTTAAACACACATCTTCAATAGGCGCATTCATATACTTCTTTGTAGTATCCCCTTCACACAGTCTACTGAAATTAAGGCTACAGTGAAAAAAGATAAAATATAGAAAATTATTTACATTAAAGTACAAGTTATTAATTATATTTGATACATATTTTTACAATGGAATTAAAAACTTGCTCAGAAAACATATTGCAAAATTACACATGCAGTGTTTGTATCATCTAGAGGTGAACATGTTTATGTCCTTGAGAATGTACATTTATGCCATTCTGTAACATATCTAAGAAATCATCTTATCAATCAGCTGATCAAAAGTAGCGGACACCAAATATTGAGAAATAACAATAGAAAGAAATATTTACACGTAGAAAAGACAGAATGAATTTCAAACACTTTGACTTCATTCAGCTAATATTTGCTCAGTGTTCAGCATCAGTGTTAAACCCTTCAAAATTGTACAGACTTAAGACCATACTCAATTGCTTTACTGAATCAATCCATGTTTTCAATTATTTGATATTAAGCGTTTCAGTATTCAATTTGGAGTCATTAAAAAAAACATAAATGATTGGTTGTCATCTATAATTAATAAATTCACAGAAGTTATGTATATTCTAAACAAGAAAATATTTCCATTTATACCAACTAAATGACTCATAGAGTGCACTTTCTGCTGTTATCTGAAGGAAGAAAATTTGTCACATGAGATTTTGATATTTACAATAATGGAAAAAGGAACATTTTCAAAACACATAGTACATTGGTTTTATCATTAAAGTCAACATTAACTGTTAGATTTTTATAGTTTTGACAATTACTTCAAACAAGACATAGCAAGGTCTAGATTTTATGCAAACTGGCAACTGTCAAGTGTTCAAAATGAGATGACTTAGAGAACAATTTTCATTTATTTTACAAAATATTTCTTTCATATCATTATGCATTCTCTATTAAGTATCCTCCCACTGATTTTGTGCAGCTAGTATTTAACCTCATATGACTGAGTTGATAATTGTTACAAATTATATAGAAAGTGATTTAACCGTGGTTGTTTATTTAGTGGGAAGGACTAATAGTCAGTGAATACCAACAGATACAAATTATTTTTGTGAAAGGTAGACCTTTCCTAGGAGGCAGTATGAGTTGAAAACACAGCACTGCATTCCATTTCAGGGTTACTTTTTTAAAAAGGTACATTGAAACACAGTTTAAAAACGAAAACCACAGCAAAAAAATTTGTACCAGAGCAAAACACTTTGTGTGATGCACTGTTCTCCCTTTAGAGAGGATTTCAGAGCAAGAATGCCCTGAAAATTTGAAAAATGTCAGCTATTTCAGTAAATGCATTACTGACAGGCACTTAGATATAAGATTTAAAAATATGTATAGTAAACAGGGTAGTAATGCAGCAAATAATATATACTTCAGGCCATACCAGTTCACCGAAGCCTGTAGACCTTCATCTCCAACTATACTTATCTTCATAAGAAATCTTGTGCTCTTTTTAATCTCAGATTGTCAATTTTCTGTCAGTTGCAAGATAAACAGAGGCAAGCAAGCAGTATGGAAATAAATGTTGTCTGAATTTATGATGTTAGAACTTAAAGACTAACATCACTACCACAAAAACTGCCACACTACACAAAAACCTGTGTCCGGGTCTCCTACTGATAAGCTTACCCTTGGAGTATCCTATCATACTCCTAGGCACTCTTTTATTTTGTCAG
Source organism: Microhierax caerulescens (assembly GCA_035590215.1). Lineage (NCBI taxonomy): Eukaryota > Metazoa > Chordata > Aves > Falconiformes > Falconidae > Microhierax > Microhierax caerulescens. The sequence goes on along the minus strand of JAVJGJ010000037.1, from coordinate 65,909,848 downwards.
TAGTTAAAACGGAATAATTGTAATCTAGTTTGCTTTACAAACTATAAGCAGATTTTTAAAATCATTATTGTATGTAGAAATAAATTATAAAAAAAAAATAGAACAGAAAGATGAAAGAAAGAAGAACAATTTCAGTCACACAGATGTAGTCACTAGTTTTTTTGAAACCATAGTAAAATTGTTTCATGCATGGATCTTCTGACCTATGTGTAATTATTAGCCTAATTCTGTTTTGTGTAGATTCTCAGTGCATGCATTGTGGGTTAACACATTGAATATCAGTAATTGATGTGAAAATACTTCTCTCACCTTATACATTTTCAGATTAGCAGGAATGATATTGCAGGGAGGTATTAGCAACTAGGCCATAGCATAAATTTATTGTTATTTTTAAACCTAGTCCTAGTGTTAGTAATTGTAATAGCCTTTCTGTTCTAAATTAAAAAATAGTTCAAGGCAGAACATAATTTAGATATTTCCCAATATTTTACCAAGAATCTTATTTCCCAGTTTGAAATGGTTTAACAACACTACCTGAACAATGGCTCTGACTGACGATGACATGTCACAGGCAAGATCAAAGAAACCATTTTAACTTATAATGTATTTTTTATATCAAGGTACTACTAATTAACTAAAATATTCTGGGTTTTTTTTGTTTGTTTGTTTGCTTTTGGTTAGATTATGTTTGGGTTTTTTGGAAGCCTGATTTATGAGTTTCCGAGAATGTAGACATTTAACAGTTTTGAAAAGAGGGGATTCAACATTCTCTGGGAATCAATCACCTGACAATATTTAGAAGAGCTTCAACAGCAGCCTATTTTTAAAAAAAATCCCTTTGTTCTTCTCTATAAACAGGCTCAGAAAGATAACAGCATTGGATAATGCTGGTGTGTCCAGAAACAAACTTTAAAAAATGTGGTTTACATGTTCATAACTATATTCTTACTAGTGATGTAAGCGTGCTGTATGAATCTTTCACAGTTCTGATGTGTGCAACAAGTAATAACAGTGAAAAGAGCCTATCAAAACTTTAGGATAAAATTCATTGATTCAAATGAGTGTGGGTATGACCTCCAGTTTACTGACCTCCTCCTTTTGAAGGTTGTGTTGTAGGAAGCTGGAAACTATCCCTCAGGTGATTATGTCAGGACAGGGCAGGCTTTTTGCAAACTACATCTAAGAATCCTTCCCTCTCCTGGAAAACCAGAGGAAAGTGACTTCTCTCCCTGCAGGTGACTTCCATCACTGCAAGAGATGCTCCTTCCTCATGTTTGACTTTTTCACTTCATGGAATTGCTGATGGTCCATTTTCTCACAGGCACAGCAGCTCAGCATGGATAGTCTTTGCCTACTAGTGTAAGAGACAAGCAGCACTGCAGGAAAGGAAAGGACGGAGTCCAGTCCTTTTCCACTGCTTCCCCTATTCCTGGATCACAAAACTCTGGAGGAAGCTATGGGGAAGGGATGGAGGCAGTTCTGGAGTCAAAGCAGGGTTAGACAATAAAGATTGTACACTTGACTAATACCAGTGCTTGAAACCTATGGTAATGCTCAGTGCCACGTGTATTTCAAAACACAGTAGCACTAAGACAGAGTGATATTAAGCCATCACAAATCTACATTGTAGAGGAAATGCATAGGTATACTATGGGAATATTCCCACTGCTGAATCAGAAGGGTTCAGTGTCCCAGGGATGCAGAAAACTAGCAGGACAGAAGAAAGATGGTGCCAGTTTCTTCATCTACATTAGTCTCCAGTTTCAGAGGGACTTTTAGCCTTATAAGAAAAGGATGGACCTGTCATCCATCATATGACCCTCCAGTAAAATAACAAAGTGCAAAACTGACTTAGAGGTAAATTGATGAGTAGTGATCACCATGTCCCTTCCATTAGTGCATGGATAAATGCTCCATAAACATGTAGCTTGCTCACTTCAGCTGTGTTAAAATTCAGAGGGTACTTCACTTGCTATCATGCAGGTTTCATGGCCATATTTCGGAAATGGCAAGGAGGGTCATAAAATGTTTTTCAAATGCAGTATGATTCTGAAGTGCGTTCATGTGGTAAGGCCTTATCATAAACACACTTTTATGGTCCAACACTGTTGCTCAGTATTTTGGGGAGGATACTGGACAGAAAATAAACTTTTCTTTGTTTCGTTACTTCTATTCTTGAAAAAAAATAATTCCAACGATGAAACAAACTGAAGAAATATTGTTTGGACACTGCAAAGAAAATTTTTATGTGAATCTGCACTGAGGTTTCTATATTGTTCTTTCCAAAGCTGCATTAATTTTCCCTAAAAGCACTTGCATCTGAAAGTTTTAAAATTTTCCTTTATTTGGAATAAAGAACATGAAGGATAAGACCTGCTTTAACATTCTGTGCAGATACTTAAGAGTACAGGAAAATATTAAAAGTAAGTCCCTCAACCATACAGTTTTCATAAGAATGGTGTTCTAAAAATATATATTAATGTGTCTGAGCTGGTTGTCACCCTGATTAAAATTTGTACAGGACTCATTTGTTCTCACTAAGAAATATGCTGATTGTCCTTTTGGCAGAGTATGCCAAATTGAATGAAGCTACTTTAAAAATTAATAATTGTTACCCTTTACACCAGCTTTGCATCTTGCACCCCTAAGGGCTGTTCACCCTGAAGGTGGGTAAGTGGCTTTGCTGCTACCTACTCTCTCCAGAGATTTTTGCTGTGATGAAGCAGCTGTAAAATTTGCTAATTGTTTTCCAGAAGCTGTACCTGTAGGTGTGAAGGGATGATGTAGATCTCCTGAATGTCGCTGCAAGAGCTCTTCTGAGAGCGCGTCCCTCTTTGACATTGTGTGGGTTACACTGAGCGACTGGAAAGCAATGCAGTTTCTCTCCACTCGGCATAGAGCTGGGGCTGAACTTAGATAAATCTTTTGCTGTATTCAGCTTTCACTGAATTACCTAGTATAAATTGATTCCTGATCAAGTCATGACAATTTGGCCTTGGAAATAAAGGAGAAATGTCTTTTTAAACTCTTCAGTTGAATGGATGTCTCTTGGAATATCGCCAGTTTTAATACGTACTTGTAACTATTCTATGGGATTTAGATCTGTTTGGTTAACACTCTTTTGTTCTTGTGAAATTCTTCTCAATCAGAAACATAGTCTATGAGGTGTTCTTTTCAGTCTGTGCACAGAGTTAATTGTCAGAAACAGGTATTTTAAAGACCCACCAATGACACATGGAAAACTTCAAAAATCATTCAACTTAGAGTTACTTTAGAACATATACAATACATTTTGTGCAATTCTCATCCCTTGTTTATTATAAAGAACATTCGCATGCAAAAAAAAAAAAATATCTGTGCTCATCTGCTTCTGTTGCTTATTTCTCACCTTAAAATATAATCTTTAACTTGAAGCCTTATGATTATGGTATCTTCCTTGAACATATTTATTATGTCACAAAGGCAGGTTTACATCTTCAAGTTGAGAATAAGGGAAAAAGAACAGACGAACCCTCAAACATCACAGATCCTGTTGATAGGTGGATGTTGCTAGCAGTGGAAAAGGTCAAGAGATAAGACACACAGGAACTGACATTAAAAGAAAATAATTTCAAACAACACTTGTTTTCTAATAAGTTCAAGGGAAAGTCAACAGGTTATCAAAATGCAGAGATATGATATATATGATCTGTGAAAATAGTCAATGGATAATACTATACATTGATTTTATAACTAATCTCAAATTATCCTGAAAATATATTTTCATTTGGTGTGGCAAATCTTTTCTACTTAACACTGTAAGGCACTGAGGGGTACAATGCAACAGGTAACTGACCCTCCAAAAAAAACCTCCCTGGAACCCTTAAGAAAAGCAAGACAGACCAAACCAAACCAAGAAACAGACAAAAAACCAACCAAACAAACAAAATCAACCAAACTCAAAAAAGTGCAACAAAGCTATCCAACAACTTTTCAGATGCAAACGTAAATAGTGTGATTATTTGAACTGGCATTTCATCAAGAAATCTTGACTGACACTGTTGAGTAAAAAGGACTAAACCATGATGCATGGGCTTTTAAAAGTAGTCATACTGCTTCGTTATAAAGCCATCTACATAATGGTGTTTAAAACATTTTATACACAGATTTGATTATATACTTTCTTCTGGTTATGGAGACTTATGGCTTCAAGGCTTGACAGTAAACTATTCCATCTAGCAAATGACGTATATAGACTGTAATATTATATAGAAGTTTTCTTTCCCACCATAGTCTTATTCATTTCATTCTGATTGTTACATCGATTTTTCTTCCATTTCAGAGCCGGTCTGAATTAGCTGCTGTTATTAGATAAAAGCAATTTTTTCATTCATCTGGAACCCTTACATCCTACATTTTTACTGTAAAAATTTCTTGTAGGAAAATAATCAAAAGCATGTTCTTAGTGCTGTACACCTTTGACATAATTGGAAAAGAGAAGGTCCATTGTATTTTCATTGACCCTGGTAAGAAAGTGGATGCAGAGACGTGGATGGGATATCCAGATGCCATTCACAGTGCTGAGAAAAAGAGACAAGGGACCTAGTAGTATTCTAGTACACAAGTTTCTGGGACACTCTTTTACTTAGTGGTACCTTGTTCTTTTGTGATTTGGTACAGGATTAGAAAACAAGTTCTCTGAGCTTTTAGAAAACTTATCACTAGGTTTTATGGTATAGAGCAATAGCTTTTTCCATTGAAGCCTTTCTATATTTAAATGTAAGACTACTTACACTGTAATTCATTCAAAGAAAGTAAATAAGAATGGCTCTATAAGGCCTAGAGCCTTATAGCCTTATGCTTCTAACACTAAACATCTAGCTGTATTTTACAAAGTTCTGTATGTTTATCAGAAAAGACTAAAAGTAAGGGACCTGCTGCCACACCAGATTCACAGATATATTACCCTTCTTCTGGGACAGCTGATGAGAAACACCCTTTTAATTCACAGCTCCTTTAAGTCACAACATTTGTTTTGATAATTCTAATATTTTTCTTTCTTTCTTATGTTTTAAAAAATATTGAGGTCATTAAAAACAATGGTAATAATGGTAATTTTCCAGTGTTACTAAACCACAAATTTGATTAAATGAGACTGAACTCAAATATCTTTATATCAAAGGGAGTGGAAGATTTATGATGTAATCCTTAATGAGTCTTTTGAAGTGTATTTATTGTAAAATGGTTTAATTTCAGTCTTGTACTTGACAGAATCTAATGGAACAACTTATCAAGAACACTACAAAGGTTGTGGTCTTATCCATGAGCTGATCTGCACTGTTATTTTTTAACAGTGAGAAAGAGAATTATGAATATATTATGTATTTTATACATGTATAAAGGAAATGAAATGTTCTTTTTGAACATTATTCCATGTAATATATTTTTATGAAAACTAGTTGCAATTTTAATTAGCTTTTATCCCCTTGAGATCTGAAAGATCTAAAGAACAAAGAGTCAAATTCAGGAAACGATGCTTTGGTTTTCATTAAAATATAATGATACCCTTAATGCTTTTTATTCTTTTCACAGTCAAAGACTAACAATAACAGATTAGGAAACAGTACAGATTTTTCTTGTTCTGGAATGCCATATTAGAAACAGAAAACTGTTTGGACTGTGAGAACAGTTACTTTGTATAAAAGGTAAGTACCATGTTTTACTGAGAATGCAAACATTTTAGACAATTCTGTTGAAAGATAATTAAATATTCTGTCCGTTAAAAAGAAATCCAACTACCTTCCCAGAAAAGAGGGAAATTTCAAAAGTTAAGGTAGAGGATGTTAAGCTGGGTGATTATATTCCTTTTCAAAATAGTCTTTTTGCTAGGAAAGGAACAATTTTACTGTTTTGTACAGATGAATGGCAAAACACAGTGGACCTGAGTTGATACATGAGCTTTTAGGCACTGTTGCAGTAAAAAACAAACAAACAAACAATCCCCCAGTAAAGAACCATAATGGGTATTTGTTCTCTATGTTTCTAAGGATGACATTTTAATTTCTGTCATCAACAGACTTCATATTCTGTAAAAATATCTGTAGACTGGTATGCAAAGGTGTTTGCTTGTATCCAGTGACTTTACGGGTGGTGGCACATCAAATTTCATTTAAACGTTGAGTAACTGTGCTTCAGTCCAGAGTCCCATATCTCTTTCTCTTTGGGTGAGATAAAATGTTTCACAGATTGGTTTAGTCTTGGTGCTGAGCTTAGCAATCAACTGGCACCAACTAAGTAAATACAATGTCTGATTTCTGTGAATATGATACAGTTATTATGCAATTTGAAACTCTATGACAAACCAAAGATTGTTACAGATGTCATCTGTTTTATTTATAATTTATTATGAACTGTATATTATGTTCCTTTTAAAATGAGGTTGTTGGGCATCAGAAATTAATAAAGAAAACCTGTATGCTGGCTTTCTTGTTGCCGGTCTCTGGGTCACCCTTTTATTTCTTTTCTATAGTTTCTGGTTACTTTGAATTTTCTGTATTTAAAAAAAATCTTTGTTCTAGTTTTTGCTTAAATCAAAACTAGCTTTGGGGTTTAAAAGCCCTGTTAGTGTATGTTCACTAAAAAGAAATGATTGTCCAGTCCCCTCAAAAAGCCCTAAAGATTTTGTGGCACAACGACTGCATGCTGAGATACAATTTCCTAACCTATGTATGCTTGCAGCTTGGTAATTTATAATTACTTGGATAAACTGATAGATAGTACATTTAAGATTTGCTTAGTAATATACACAAAGAAAAGGAACACACCAAATAACAAACAAACACAAAAAGAAGGAGAAAGAAGGGGGGTGAGGTGGGGGTGGGGGGTGGAAAAAAGGAAGAATGAGAAGAAAAGCATTGCCATATATGAAACATTCTTAATTTTAAGAAAATAAATAAGAAGAATTATAGCACCATCCAGGGAAAAATATATGAAGATTGTAGAAAATGTGGAACATGTTGGAAAAATAGCAATACTTCAAACTGACAATTTTTTCTTTCATAAAGAGTACAACTAATTAGATTTCTCTTATCTAATAGAGTACAGTTTTCTCACCATTTTCAAAACAATTTGTTTTGTATAGGGTACAGTTTGGTATAGGATGGAATGTTTTATATAGCTAAGATCTATTCTAGCATTCTACCTTTCAATTTAGTTTTAAGATAATGAAAATATGCCTCCAAATTGTGCACTCATCTCACAGGTTGCAATGTTATTGCAAACTATATCCACTAGCTTTGGAGGTCTTACTGAGAAAAACCTTGATTTTTACCACATCTGTTAACTATCTTGATAGTCTCACTTGTTAGGAACCAGCTTTCAACAGAAGATCCTGTACTGTACACTCTAAACTGGGAGAAGATTTGCAAACATAAGATTAGAGGATGAAGAACAGAGATAGACCTATGTCAATATTGTTAAATATCAGAAAAAAATTACAATGCTAGAGATTAATATTATTAAAAATAACACTATGCCATTACTTCAAAATTTTACAGCAATGTATTATTTTCCATTTTTAATACAATTGTATGATTTTTGTTTTTTTTTATTTCATACAAGTGTATGACTTTTTCAGCTAAGGAAAGCACCCCAACATTTACTTGTTTTCCACTCCTTATCAGTATCTGTGATTGCTGTGTATACATACATATGTATGTGCATATTGCACTCTTCTATGTCTCTTACTTTACTGTTTAACTGCATTCAATAAGAAAGCTGGTGAAAAATCAGCCTGGGCTGATCTACCATTTATATTAGGAACTATGGAGTTTGATATGAACTTAAGGAATAGTCTGCCACATTGCAAAAATTAGGAAAACTCTGTTTACAGAAGCAGGACCGTCTGTCTTGGCACACTATGAAAAACTAATGTGTCATTCCCAAGCAAGTTATGAAAACACCACTTAAACAACAGCCAAACAATTATTTAATTGAAGTTTGGGGGTTGTTTGTTTGTTTGTTTTTCTTAGCATCATTAGAAATTCTGACAATTTGTGAAGGGAAGTATTATTGGCCTATATTATTATATGCTAAAGAGGGCATCCTCCTGGAGGAAGGCTGAATGCATGGGTGAGTTATTCTATTCTATAGGAATGTGTCCCTATGTTAATTTATGGTCATAATTTATATGCATCATATATGACTGTTTCAAATTGCTATTACCTTTTGATTTTTCCTCTTGTTCTACATAATATGGCAGAACACCTGTCATGTGAATATGAAAGTTTATTTTTTCATGTCCATGTCAGTTTAAGATTTTGATTCTAAATTGTAACATGCTATGAGATCTTGAACATCTAAGACAAAACTATTTTCCATGAGTAACACCACAACAAACCCTTTAGTCCCACCCAATTCTCCGTATAAGCCTGAGGTACAGAGACATCAGCACAGACATTTTTCAGCCCAGGGCTTGTAAATACAGAACATATTTCTCATGACTGAATTGAGTTTGAGCAGAAGTCAAATATCTTCCAGGTATTTGGTAATTCCTTGCCAAATAACATATTAGGGTTTTTTTCCTCCTTCATATTTATACTGAACAAAAGGTCAAATAAGTCTTGTGATGTTGTTTAGTACAGAGAAATCCTTCATATATGATTAGGGAACCTAGCTGGTATAATATTTAATTAATCATAATAATTGTTGCTTATTCTCAACTGACATAAATCTCAGAGAAAATAAAGTCTAGAATCTGGCTTTTGGCTGGGTCGTGATACCCCCTGAGAGACATGCCAGCAGGTACTATGCCTTCACCTTTTCTAAAAGATATATTTGATGATGTATACATAATGAAATTCTGTAGTTTCCTTTCCAAAAGTCTTTCCCTCTTAATTGATTTACTTCATGCACATTAATGAAAGCTTGAAATAAAACTAAAAATAGTTACTAATCACTTAAACAGAATAATGTTTTGACTCGCAAAAACCAGTGCTGTCAACAGTTACATATTTTCAAAAATACTCTTGATAAACTTCTGAACTTTGCAGTGACATTTGTATGTGTATGTATTTTGTTGCATTATTCTTTATGTATGTATATAAATGCAAACTGTATTTGTAGACCTGTAGTCCAGTAATGGTATGTTATAGATCCCCACAATATTCCCTGAATATTGGAGTACGTGTGATCTCAATTAAAAAAATAAATACCAACAGAACAAAGAAAGAAAAAAAAAAAAACCCAAATAAAATCATATTGACAGTTATATACTGACTGCATACCGGTATAAGAAGAACATAGTTTCTTTACCTTTGAAAATATGAAACAGAAAATACTAATTATATTTATAGAAAGTATTCTTATTTTCAGTTGGAATTGTTAGTATTTATTTAATGTTTTAAAATTCCAGAATTTTTAATAAGATAGTTGGTAAAATATTTAAGGATAATGATTTCTTATTAGAACCATTTTGAACTACCTATTAAAATGTAGATGTTGAAAAATGTTTTATTAAATGTTCATATATATACTGCATGAACACATACTTATTTTCAGAAGGAAAGAGAAATTTTAATCAGACAAAATAAATTGTCCATTGAGGCATTTTGATTAAGAAATATAAAGTTGAAACTAATTATATATCATGAATAAATAAACAGTGGTAAGATCTGGGAAAGTGGAAACTCAAAACCAAGTGCTGTTCTGTAATATTATTTTATATCTATTTTTAGAACAGATAAACCAGCTTGAAGAAACAATAGTTTCATCATAAGTTCCTAATGGTAAGTAATACATTCGCTATTAAGAGCTGAAAACCTGTTGAAGATTCTTGATACTATATGGATTCCAGCCATAAATGGAATTAAAGTTTTCCTTATTACTGTTTTTAAATTTAAAAAAAAAATCAAAATAATTGTTTTCCACATAATTTAACTTAAAAGCAGGGGATTGGATTATATTCAGCATTATCTTCCACTTTGGTTAATATGGCACGGTTAAAACGTTCATTTCATTGAGTCTCTTAATTCAAATAAATTATCATGCTTCAGCTTGTCTGTGCTAATGTCTGTCTTTCATGGAGCGTGGGAAGGGCGTGGAATTTTGAGTAATGGAGAAGAGCCAGGGGCTGCTGATGTATTAGGAGCCAACAGGGAGGCACCTGTGAAACACCACAAAGAAGTTAGGGCATGTTCCTCCAGCAAGGTGACACTGTTGATAGTCCAGCTGAAGTACCCCTATGCCAATCCACATGTCAGGGGGGGCAAGAGCTGGAATCCACTGGGCAGCTAGAAAGCTATGATCTAATTGCCACCACCGAAAAACGGTAGGACAAATCTGATGTGAGTTGACCTTGGCTGGCTATCAGGTGCCCACCAAGTCGCTCTATCACTTCCTCTCCATCAACAGGACAGAAGGACAAAAGCTTGTGGGCCGTGAAAAGGACAGGAAGATCACTCTACTACTAGCACAGGCAAAACAGACTTGACTTTGGGAAATTAATTTGTTGCCAATTAAATTGAGCAAGGTAATAAGAAATAAGAACTAATCTAAAACCACCATCCCCTCACCCCTGCCTTCTTCCCAGGCTCAAATTTATTCCTAATTCTTCTACATTCTACCCTCAAAATGGCACTGGAGGGCGGGGAATGAAGAGTGTGGTCAGTTCATAACACTTCAACTCTGCTTCTCCTTCTTCTTCGTGTTCTTTCTCTGCTCCAGAATGGGGTCCTTCCAACGGGCTACAATCCTTCATGAACATAGCCTGCTGCTCTGCAAAATGCTTCAGCATGGGTCCTCTACATGGAGTATAGTCCTTCAGGAACAAACTGCCCCATGTTGGTTGCCTGCAAGGTTACAGCTCCTGCCAGAAAAATTGCTTCTGTGTGGGCTCTCCATGGAGTGCAGCTTCCTTCAGGGCACATCCACCTCCTCCAGTGTGGGGTCCTCCACAGCCTGCAGGGTGAATATCTACTCTACTGTGGACTTTCATGAACTGCAAGGGGAAAACATGCATTTCTGTGGTGTTCACTACAGGCTGTAGAGAAACCGCTGCTCCAGTGCCTGTAGCACCTCCTCCCCCTCCTTCTTTACTGACCTTGGTGTCTGCAGAGCTGTTTTTCTCACATATTCTCAGTCCCGTCTCCCAGATGATGTTGTACAGTATTTTTTACCCCTTCTTAAATATCTTAAAATTCTAATGTTGTGATGGGCTCAGCTTTGTCCCAGCAGCAGGACTGTCTTGGAGCTGGCTGGAACTGGCTCTGACAGACATGGGGGCAGCTTCTGGCATCTTTTCACAAAAGCCACCACTGCAGTACCCGCTGCTACCAAAACATAAATCCAATACAGAATCACATGACTGGAGCATTGTAATTAATGGGTATAAACTGTTTAGGAAGGAGGGACAGGGGTGTTGACCTCTATGTAAAAGAATGGATTGACTGCACAGAGGTGTCTTTTTAAAACAGAGATGAACAGGTTGAAAGGTTATGGTAAAAATTAGGGACCAAGACATCAAAAGAAACCTCATGGTTTGTGTTTACTACTGGCCACCCAATCAGGGGGATCCTGTTGACCAAGTGTTCTTTCTTCAACTATGGAGAACATCATATCCACAAGTTCTGAACCTGCTAGAGGACTTCAGTCACCCTAATACCTGCTTTTCCAGCACAGCAAGCTGTAACCAGTCCAGAAGACTTTTGGAGTGCATCAAGGATAATTTCTGAATCTGGGTGATAGACAGCTTGACAAGAGGGAAAGCATTGCTAGACATATCACTTACCAAATTAGACACATCAAGACTCGTGGCAGCCTGGGCTGCAATGATCATACCATGCTAGAATTCATGATCTTGAGAGATAGGGGCCAGGTGAAAAGTAAAGTCAAGACCTTAAATTTTAGGAAATCAAATTTTCAGTTGTTTAAAGAATTAGTGGATGACACCTGCTGGGAAACAATCCTCAGGGAAAAAGAAGATGAACAGAACTGGCAGCATTTTAAACTCAAGAGTTCTCAATTCCCATGTGTAAGAAATCTGGCAAGGAAGGCAGGAGACCAGCATGGCTGAGTAAGGACCTCCTTATCCTTACTAACTAAAATGTAAGAAGGAAGTGCACAGGTAGTGGAACCAGGGGCATATGTCCTGGGAAGAAACATAGGGACACTGCCCAGATGTCTAGAAATGGGATCAGGAAAGCTAAGGCACAGCTGGAGCTTAGATTTAGCAAGGAGTGTGAATTATAAGAAGGTACATTGGTCAGAAAAGATTAAAGAAGATGTATCCATCTGATAAACAAGGGAAGAGAAATTATGTCAACCAACATGGAGAAGACTGAGGTACTCAACAATTTTTTGCCTCAGTTTTCATTGGTAATGTCTCCTTCCACTTTTCTCAAGTCCCCGACCCTCAAAGTCCCTCTTTTCATAAGAAAAGATTGGTTTTGAGAACACCTGTGGAACCTCAACATACACAAGTCCTTGGGATCTGACGAGGTGCATCCTAGGGTCCTGAGGGAGCAGGTTGATGGAGTTACTGAGCCACTCTCCATCATATTTGAAAAGTCACAGTAGTCAGGTGACATCCTCAGTGACTAGAGAAAAGGAATACCATACCCATTATTAACAAGGATAATAAGAAGCACCCTGGGAACTAACAACCAGTCAGTCTCACCTCTGGTAGGTTCACGGAACAAATCCTACTGGTTGATATATCAAAGCAGATGGAAGACAAAGAAATTGTTAAAGGCAACCAACATGGCTTCACCAGGGGCAAATAATGCTTGACTAAGGTTAGTGGCCTTCTTCAATAGTGTGACTGCATCAATAGACAAGGGAACAACTACAGATGTCATCTTCCTGTACTTCTGTAAGGGCTTTGATATGATTTCCCACAACATTCTTGTCACTAAATTAGAAAGATAAAGATTTCACGGACTGTTAGATGGATAAGGAATTGGCTGGATGGCCACATCCAAAAAGATGCAGTCAACAACTCAATGTCCAAGTGGAAATCAGTGAAAAGTGGTGTCCCTCAAGTGTTTGTACTGGGACCATTACTGTTTAATGTCTTCATTAGTGACATAGACGGTGGGACAGAGGGCACCCTCAGCAGGTGGTGAGTTTGTGGATAACACAGGTTGAGTGGAGCAGTTGATAATGCTGGGGAAGGGATGTCATCCAGAAGGACCTTTGCAAGCTTAAGGAGTGGGCCTATGTGCACCTTATGAAGTCCAACAAGGCCAAGTGCAAGGTCCTGCACCTGGGCTGAGGCAATCCCTACTATCAATACAGGCTGAAGGATGAATGGATTGAGAGCTGCTTTGAGGGGAAGGGCCTGGGGTTACTGGTGGATGAAAAATTGGACCTGAGCCAGCGATGGGAACTTGCAGCCCAGAAAGCCAATCACATCCTGGGATACATAAAAAGCAGCATGGCCATCAGGTGGAGGGAAGTGATTCTCTCCCTCCATTCCACTCTGGTGAAACCATATCTGGAGTACTGCATCCCCAGTACAAGAAAGACATGGGCCTGTTAGAGTGGGTCCAGAGGAAGGCCACAAAAATGGTCAGAGGGCTGGAATGCCTCTTCTATAAAGAAAGGCTGAGGCAGCTGGGATTGTTTAAACTGGAGAAGAGAAGGCTCTGGGGAGACCTGACTGATGCCTTTCAATACTTAAGGGGAGCTTATAAGATAGATGAATAAAGATTTTTTACCAAAGTCTGTAGTGACAACATGAGGGGTAATGGTTTTAAACTAAAAGAGGGTAGATTTAGATTGAAGCTAAGGAAGAAATTCTTTATGAGTGTGATGAGACACTGGAACAAGTTGCCCAGAGCCATTGTGGATGCCCCATCACTGGAAATGTTCAAAGTCAGGCTGGTTGGTGTTTGAGCAATCTGAACTAGTGAAAGATGTTCCTGTCAACGGCAGGGACATTAGAAGCAGATGATCTTTAAAGGTCTCTTCCAATCCAAACCATTCTATGATACAACTATTCTATGTCTTTGGAAAAAAAAAAAACAAAACCAAACCAAAACCCAAAAACTACTAAAGCAGGTGACTCTTCTTTTTCACTAGTAACAATGAGATACTCCATCTCTCACAGGAATATTATGAAGAAAATTGTTACCCTTATATAATAAATAAAAAGCACTGTAAATACATCTCATGCTTTGACAGCTAAAACTCTTGTCCACTTATAGCACAAGGATCTTTACTGTATAATGTCCCTTAAATTTAAAACAATCCACCAGACAATAGCTTTTCCAAGCAGTTTTAATCTACTAATGAGATTAAAAATAGGCACTGGATTCTTTACTGCTTGTCTACCCTAGTTTGTGTTCATATTTGTACATTGATTTTGTCAATGAGTGAAAAGTAATTGATGATTTCCAAGTCAGAGTGTTTTGAGCTTTAAGTAATAAATGAACCTTAAATGGGAATAAAGAAGTTACTTCGAGAATTGCATATTTCTGATCAGATAGGTAAGACTGCATGAAAAATGTAAACTTCCTTTTGAAACTCACTCTCTGAAAATCCACATGAACAAAATATTTTCCTAATTTCCATTTTTTACTTCTGAACAGCAAACACTGCAACTGATAACTGGTACAGTTGACTGCTTCCAAATTGTTTGCTAACATTCAATTTCCCTCATGTAGGTTTGAATGGGACCCCTGGGAGGATGAGTGAACGATGCTAACATGGGAGCACAAGGATTTTCCTTTAGGGTATTGTCAGTCTGATACATTCTGACCAAGATCTTTTAGATATTCTACATGTGGAAGGTGTAATGCTTGTTAACACCTTTTATTTGAATATATTTGATGCTATACCAGATTTTGATTTAGTGACAGATACAACAGTATACTTCAATCAATGCAGGTACAAATTATATTTAGCAGAATATGGCAGTTATAGTTTACCGTTGAATCACAATACGAATGCGATGCTCATTACGAGTCTTTATAATATACCCACTATCATGACACTAGGCATCCCCAGCCACCAGAAGGAGTGTGTGATTTAAAGCCAGCTCAATTCCATTTCTCTTTGCAGTGTTCTTTTGGGTTTGTTCAATTTTTGTACTCTGCTGGGCTGAGCCATGTATGTACACACGTTCACATCCTGCTGTTCTGGTTAAGCCATGAAGACATACGCAGCCTTTCAATTAACTCAGGGTTTAACAGTTACAAGCAGCTGATATGATATAACAGGTTAATTCACTGAACAGGTGAAGTCAGTTCATCCACTCAACTGATATAGCTAGTTGGCTACTGCACTCAGCTGATGTGGCTGGCTGGTCCCCTCAGTTTATATAGCTGCTTATCCAGACCAAAGGCCACCCTTCAGTGCCCTTTTTGTTGAGATAAATCCAGCTTTCTTTGTGACAGCCATGGTCAGTCACAGCATACATTCTTCCCTGAATTCCTCATGAATACACTTTCTGTGTCTATCTCCTCAGAGCCTTCTTCCATTTTAGGTGTTCAGTGATCAAAGGCACAGGTACTTTGGGATTTTCTTTTTACCCCACAAGATGTCACAAAATCTTGGAACAAGTTACCTAGGCTTCATATGTGAAATGGATATCAAAGGTTTGAGCCTAGTTCTGTATCAGGTCATTATCGCAGGAAAAGTTTTAAAATGAGATGATACGACACTACCAACAAGGAAAGAAGGTACTAGTGTAGAGAAAAAGTTGATGCTCAAGAAGATGACAAAGCTAAACCTCAACAGACAAGAAATCTCAGCAAGTTATGAACCTGAGACACATGTGTAGACAGATTTGCAACAATTGGTTACAAATGGAGTTAACACTGAGAAAACCATCAAAATAATGTAAATTTTGATTGATGAGATAAATTAGGGATTACAGTTAGATTTAAACCACTATGAAACATATTCATATCTAAACTTACTCTAAATCAAACATGTGCTACTGAAACCAATTCAAAATCGTCATTACCACACTTCAGTTCCAGGTTATGGATGAGAACATCACCTAAACCAGTAATTCTGAAAACATATTGCAAGAGACCATAGGAAGAGGTTTACACCTAGTCAAAAAAGGCTAAGTAGCTTAGGCAGTGTTCTCATTTATAAATTGGAGGATAATAATATTAAGTTATTTTCAGGAAATTCTTAGGACTGAGAGTAGATTGCTGGTTGAGAAAGTTTGGATACATTGATCTACATGATTATCATCCATTTGTGTTTGACATTTCCATGTAATTAAACATATAAAGTAACAAGCATCACAAATAAAAATTAACATTTCAAATGCCCAGAAAACCTCTATCTAACAACCTCATGTAGGAGAAATTACAAGAAATAGTACAAAATAGATTTTTTTTAATCACTTTTCTTTTTAAAATACCTATTTGAAACCAAATCTGAATAACTATTTAACAAAGTAAACTCAAAACTACTCAGAAGTGTTCTGCCAGAGATGTGACAAACAATTGTCAGTAGAGCTAATGTTCTCACCTTATTTTAGGTATGAAGGAGGTTTGAATTCAATGAAAAGAACTAAGAATGAAAAGTTACGTTGACATTTCAAATTATTAGAATGAATTTATATTTTGAGCATCATTTTGTATCCCCAGAGAATACTGTCACACAATAATTACATGAATGGTATATGATGTACTGTGTTAGATGTCAAAACCTGCAAATCAATGTGTTTCTAAAAAAAAATATAAATAATTTAAATGCTATTTATTTTCATAAGGGCAAAGCCCATATAAAAGAAAGAAAATTATTTCTGATACTATGTTTGGACTAAGATTCATACAGTAGCAGTGAGCCTGTATTGTCGAGGTTACTCATTGAGTATAGAAAATAACCAACTTCACACACAAAATACAGTTCCTGTTCAAAATTGCAGTGATGTAGTTGTACATAACGGAATCCATTTTGGAAAAAAAAAAAAAAAGTGATGTGGTAGAAAAAAATCATGCCTCAGCAGATTTAATATGATACAGCCAAACATCTTATCAAACAAGGTTATTAAACAAGATCAGAGGAAATTTGTCATTACCATCATGGGGACTAAATGACATTACTTGCAGAGAAAGTCATAATAAATACCAGTTTCTGGAAGCCACATCCAGACAAAATGAAATTAAAAACTATTAAACAATTTTAGGAAGGGCTTGATAGAGCAGTTCAAGACTGACTTCTTTCATAGAAAAAAAAAAAAAAAAAAAGCAGAATGCACCAACTGTGCTAAAACTTCATTAAAAGAACTGAGTATAATATGTCATCTTCCTGCTAGGCTACTGCTCTACTCAGCAATTTAAACATAGTAAAACTAGACTAAGGTATTGAGCTTCTCAAATTAAACTAGTTACTTTTTGGAAGATATGTTAAAATTAAATATAAAGTTATTAGCTCCAACTAGTTTCTGCATGTTTGAAATTATCTATTTGAAGTCATATTGAAAGCATAAAGGTAGTAAAAAAAAAAAGAGTATTTTTTCATGTTGTCTTTACAAAACAGATTCTTTTAACGGTAAAGCTGACAGAGTGGATCAGATCAAGGGTTCTTCAAGTCTTGCACCTTATTTAAGACAGTAGCCAACAATGGATATTCAGGAATGTGAATAAGGAATACAAGTCATAACTCTTCCCCAGAATAATTTCTTAAACTTCAGAAATTTGTTGCTTAGGCACCTCTGTATTTAATAGCCCTGAACACTTTTTTTCAGGTCACTTGTGCGGTTAGCCATATTTTGTAGTAGAAAATAAGCTGCATAATGCAGCTTAATCACAGCAGAAACTCATAGTGTCTAGAGGAACATCAGGCTTTCAAAAACTACATTTTGGGCATGAATCTTTCAATAATTTGCTTTAAATGGAAATTATGATGTTATCTTGCCTATTAACCTCTAAGCTCCCATTTGCTCCAGGTTCAAATGCTTGTGTCTCCAATAGACAGAAATATCATCAATATTGCTGCATAACAGTATTAAAATAGCTCCTTCAAAAAGTCTTGAATTCTTTCTAAACAACATTGACAAAAATACCCCCACTGGACTTCTGATTTTTGGCACTTACTTCTTTGCAGGACTCCATATAAACGATAGTAGTGTTTTGCATTGCGTCTATATTTTATAATATCAAGGTTTATAATATAAGGGTTTCTTATGTCCCACGCCCCAGCCCTCACCCTGCCCCAAGAAACTAGTTCAGAATTGGCTGTTATCATAGTGATCCCATTACTGCATCATGGATTTCTAACACCCATTCTTCCCTGAATCATTACTCTCTCTATCACAGGTGGCAACCTAAAGCCCTGAAACCAAAGGACATGTGTTCCAGGTTTTGCTGGAAAGTTCAAGTAGCAAAGGCCAAACCACTGAATTATAATTCATATTCCCAAATAATTTTCCAGCTATAGGAAAATCCTACTACTCTTCAATGTCTTTTTGGAAGGTTACGAAAGGGTAACCTTTTGCTCAGGGTTCCACTTCGACATTTGAAGAATATGTCTCGGTGAGACAATGCTTCCCAAAAAGCAATCATAATTTTGTTGTCTTAATACTAAATACCTTAACAGCTGATTAAGCAAAGAAGGTAAAAAAAAATAAAATTAAAAAAATAAAAAAATATATAATACCATATATGTGAATTTGATACCTCAGTTCTGCAAAGATGTTGTCCTGGTTTGAGCTAAAATAGATTTCCTCTCAATAGTTGGTGCAGCGCTGTGTTTTGGCTGTGATGTAAGAACAACACTGACAGCACACTGATGTTTCTAGTTGTTGCTGGGTGATGTTTATACTAAATCAAGGACTTTTCAGTTTCTTGGGCC
>JAVJGJ010000037.1:65865461-65884948 GCA_035590215.1 Microhierax caerulescens | reverse complement strand
CTTTAATCCTCACAGTATAACTAGAAAGTGATCCAGTTGGTATTCTATTATATATCCTATTAGTATATGCACAGGTACTGTTTGCAGAGGATCCAAGAACAACATTCTTGGATGATGTTTGTAGGTACAAAGAAGATAACTGAAATGCTGCAAAAATGTTGTTGATCTGGACAGACAGCAGGCCCTACTCCTCAAAACACCATTTCTTTTGAAAGCCTTAGAGAGCTTTACAATCTTATGAGTCTTTTGTGTCTTGAACATCCACGAGTCTGGTTTTATTCAGTAGAGAATGAATGCACCTAAGATACAGAGGATAATGGTGACTTCTAACTTAGACATGTTTTGTGGGCTACTATTCCAGTTCTTGTAAGAGCTGAGCATCACCCTTTGTACTGTTTGCCAGATTGAGCCAGAGTGCTAAGAACTGCAAAGGCCATGGACACTGAAGTGACATTAGAATAAGCTTGAAATATGCTGAAAGACACTGTAAATAGGAAATTTGACACGCAGAAAATAGGGACACACTTTGTTTAGTAGCACTGTGTGTAATGACACGTTAATATTTTTCTGTTAGAAGTTAATAGGGGTATCAGTTACATACACCAGGGTCTTTCATTTGCTGGAAAATCCTTTTTTTACGGAAAGTCCCAGATCAGCAGTAGGGTGTAAAGTGAATGTGAAAGTTGCAAAACTTTTTGCTAGCAGTTCCAGAGAAAGAGAAACATATTTTTCTTCTGAAGAGAAATATTGGAAGCAGACTGCTTTTAATTTGTCTAAGATCAATCTGTCTGTCTGTTTATCTACCTACCTATCTATCTATCCACCTGTCCATCTATCTACATTTGTATGTGGATGTATTTATTAAAAAAAGTAATAAGTACTTATTTACTGGAAGCATTTGGAAATAGAGCAGGTCAATAAAAATAAATGGCATACCTTTTATTACTGTTATAATTACCAGCATTTTAGAGTTTAAATAGATTATTTAAATGAGCCCATAAAACTATGTTTATAAGGTTTGTAAAGCATGTTAGAGATGCTTAATAGTTCTGTTGATCCTTTTCATTAGAAATTTTTAGTTAGAATTGGTATTTCCCCTCCATTTGTTTCCAAGTTCCATTCCTCAGCTCCCTAAAACATCCCAACCAATTTACTGCTACCTCCTTATAAAACCTCCTTTTAAACCTGATACTGTGTTGACCCTTTTCTATAACATTTCAATTTCATTTAAAACCACCTCCTACACACTATTAGCATTCATGGTTTTCAATCTGGATTTGATCTTAGCATATCAAGAAAACAACCCTTCTTCATGTAAGTGACTATTAGTATGTATACTAGATTGATATATAGATTGATGTATAGTAGCCAATGATTCCATTGTATTCTCTCTGTACCTTACAAATACATCTATCCATCAGCAGCTGCTACTAAACTTCTCTTTCTTACTGTCTAGTACATACACAAAGACTTGCTTTACAAGTAATCACAGCTGTTTAGAAGACAAGCAGTAAAGACATTGGACCTCTTTGTAATATTTCTAAGTTGTTCCAAGATGTCATGGCTTAGCCCTGGCAGACAGCTCAGCCCCATATAGCTGCTTGCTCATGTCCCCCTGCAGTGAGATGGGAAGAGAATCAGAAGTGTAAAAGTGAGAAAACTTGTGTGTTACGATAAAGAGAGTTCAATCTGTAAAGTAAAAGCTGCATGAAAAAGCAAAGAAAAATGAAGAATTCATTCATTATTTCACATCAGCAAACACATTCAACCATCTCCAGGAAAGCAGGGCTCAATCCCTTGTAACGATTAATTGGGAAGACAAATTCCATAACTCCAAATGTTCCCCCTCGCTTCTTCCCCCAGCTTTTATTGATAAGCGTAGCATCCTGTGGCATGGAATATCATTTTGCTCAGTTAGGGTCAGCTGTCCTGGCTCTTTCTTCTCCTAAACTCTCATGCACCCCCAGCCTACTCACTGGTGGGACAGTGTGAGAAACATCAAGTGCTTTGATGTTGTGTAAGGAGTGCTCAGCAATAAAAAAAAACATTCTTGTACTGTCAATACTGTTTTGGTTACAAATGCAAACTACTATTAAAAAAAAATAACTCTATCTCAACCAAAACAAGTACACAAGAAATGTCTTCTCCATTTCTCACTGGTACAAATGTTCTCTACATGTGGATATTCCTTCCTGAAATCTTAGTGTAGTTAGACTAAATGGCACATGAATGTCTTCAGTTTGATAGGAAATTGGCAAAACAGTCAATAACTTCCACAGTAACTATAAATGGATTAAAATGAATGCCTAACTTAATCAAATTATTCTGGTTTCCCCTGCAGTGACTGGAGAGACAGAGGCACTGCAAAGGTTGAGCCAGACACTCCTAAGCAGATGGCAAGATTCCTTTGGAGATGCCTGTTCCTTTCTTTGATGGTGAAAGGGGTCCAAGTAATCAGCTTCAGCAATTAGAAAGGTAAAGTTAATATTATCTTTCTCACTGTGCAGCTGTTGATGTTTCTATTAATCTTGTCATTAAAGTATTAATGCAACACATAATAACCCCTTAGTGCCTTAATTCTTTCAGATTTCACCTAAGTGAGTTTCCTTTTCTAATTTTTATCTTTCTCTTTTTTAAAAATGTTGTTGGCTTTCTGTATGAAAGAATGAATCCACTATTTCTGGAAGAGTTTTTCTCTTTGTAACATTTGGCAGTTCTGGCATCAGGTTATTTCCATAGGTATCAGAGAGCAAGTGTGGCTAAAAAGTAAGTAATTACTAATTTAAAATATACAGAAGGCAATAAACAGAATTACATATTGGGACTCATTTGTCTGATGGTTTTCCTTCTCTGAACTGTAGCTGGCTTATGACTGTCCTCATTGTCTATTTTATAGATCTCACTGAGATCCTATGAACTGAACAAGTTTGTCTCAGTGACAAACGCCCACTCAAACTCTTTGTAACACTAACTTTCAGATTGCATGATTTAAGATCAGAAACCCCCTTTAGAATACAATCTTTGTGATGGAATCAATAAAAAAATCATACATGGGAACATTCTTGACATGCCCAACACATGCAGTGGGAGAGAGATTAGACATTTCAGATGTTGGTAAAGCAATACACGACCTTGCCCTGCTTCACAGGACATTGGACTAAGTTCAGCTGACACAGTTAAGCACCTTACATTATTCACAATGGCTCTGTGGTAGTGTGCCATTTATAAAACTTTACAGCCTCGGTCCAATTGCTAGTAGATGCAGTTCTAGCATAAAAGCCAAGGAATTAATATTTATTAAGATTGTGCTATTCTTTTAGCTAAAGGAAGGGTTCCTAAGAGTCAGAGTGGAAGAGTGCAGATTGTGCAATGTTGAAACATTCGCCTTGTGTCTATTTTGGCGTGGTTTCTTTGAAAGTTTCATTCTGGGACTTCTGCTTTCGTAAGCTGCCTGTCTGGCAGCTTTCACTTTACACATGGGATGTCATTACATTCCCTGAGATATATTTGTTTATTCTTTAGCAATCCATTATTTTTGCTGTAAACAACATAAGCTATCTAAAAAGGTTAAGTATAGTAGAAGAAAAAGGATTTATATCTAATAATGTTCTCAAATATTTTTATCCACCTGAAAGATCACTTATTAAATTTATTAAACTCATTGAATTTATATGGAATAACTTTGCTAAACGTGGATTAGTGTGTAGGAAAAAAATAATCAATGTGTGTATACACAAATTTTTCATTTAACAACTTCATCAACTACTTATCAGTATTCAAATATCTGATCCACTAAGTACTGTATAGAGAAAAAAATAAAAACAAGCCAGTTTTCTTAAGACTTTTAATTCAGTGACATTCACAAAAGTGACTCCATTGTTGTCGTTATTGTACGAACAGAAACTCCTGATGCAGCATGTCCAAAGAAGAGCAACGAAGCTCGTGAATGGTCTGGAGCACAAATCTGAGGAGCAGCTGAGGGAACTGGGGTTGTTTAGCCCGGAGAAAAGGAGGTTCAAGAGGGACATTATTGCTCTCTACAACTGCCTGACAGGAGGTTGTAGCGAGGTGGGTGTTGGTCTCTTCTCCCAAGTAACAAGAGATACAACAAAAGGAAATGGCCTCAAGTTGGGCCAAGGAAGGTTCAGATGGAATACTAGGAAAAATTTTTCACTGAAAGGGTGGTCAAGCATTGGAACAAGGTGCCCAGGGAAGCAACTGAGCCACCATCCCTGGAGATGGTGAAAAGATGCGTAGGTGTGGTGTTTAGAGACATAGTTTAGTGGTGGACTTCACAGTGTTAGGTTAATGGTTGGACTCGAGGATCTTAAAGGTCTTTTCCAACCTAAATGATTCTCTAATTTTATTCTAAAAAATAAAATTTAAAAAATTAGTTTAATTATTTTGTCTGTGTTGTTAGGTTCTTTAAAAATACTGTATACATTTAATTACATCACCCTGTATGCAGCAATATTTTTTCTTTTTTTAATGTTTTTTATTATCATTTCCCCCTACAAATCTGGTGGGGTAGTTTAACAGTTAATCTTCTGAAGTTACATAAAGACCTGTCCCAGACAGAAAAATCTTTGACCTGGCACTTTGATCTTGCATATAAACAAACACAACACACAGCCATGACAATCCATGTATTTACAAAATTACTACTACCAGGATTAATATTAACACATGCTGGGTGCCTTGGCTTTTCCCTGTCTATCACACCTTACAGAACACAGTATATAGAAAAGTGTTTCTGTTCAACAATAACTCGTATAATAACTAGTGAGATAATGAACAAAAAATAGTGAAAGATGAAGTACAATCTCATTGTAAGTGGATTTAATATAGAGAAACACAGTAGTTATGCTGCTATAGATTGTTATGCCCAGGTTACACAGTTGCATTTATACGAGTACATCTGTTTGAATATTATAGTCAATAAAGCAGTGAGCTGAGCTTCAGTCCTACTTCATTGGAGGCATACATTTTTCATAATAAGTATATGCAAACAAAAACCACTAAGAATTTTGAATTTTAAAACCAACCAATGAACCAAACAAAAAAAAAAACCAAACCAAACTATCAGGTATTAGTAATCATACAGGTTTGTACTGTGAACAAAGTACTGTTTTATTGAGGAAAAAGGATTACCATACATATTATTACTTCTTTTTAAGTATATTTAACTGAAGTGACCAAAAATGCTAGCCATACATAGATATTTTAAAATTTGCTTGTCAGATAAGTTCCAATTCAAAGTACAAAACTTGCAGTCTTGAATTACTTTCCTATACAGTCATACAGTGACCATTGGTAAACTTTGTACTCCTAATTTTTTTCAATTTCATTTAATGAAAATTAAAGTGAAAATTTCTAGGGTTTTTTTGTTTTGTTTTGTTTCTCCTGAATCTTTAATGACTTTGAAGAGCAGACAGAAAATGTTATGATGGAATAAACTGGTTTTTTTTTTTCCTTCTACTGATTCCAGATTCTTCTGATTAGTATAAATTAGTTGTGCATACAAGGAGAGATTTTTAAGAAAATCTATCTTATGATACATACACACTTTATTAAGTTAAAAAAAAAAACAAAAACCAAACAACAAAAACAAACTCTTGAGTTTTACTGCATAAACACCCCACCTTTAGCTACCCCAGAAAGACTTATCAATGAGGGAATTTTATGTTTCCTCAGCTACCCAGATCTCTCTTTGACAGATGGTGCAGGAGGCTAATATAACATTTTGTTTTTCCAGCCTTAAACAGACTGACTATTCGGTGCCTGTTAATGGGATTTTCACAGCACTGTTTGAGACAGATGCCCAGCCACCTCCTTTCTGACCTCTCATCTTACCTTTCTGAGTATCCAGAATGTCTTTTCCAGAGATGTTTTCTTCTGTTTTACTTCTGAATGTATCAGCCTTCGCCATATTTTGTTATAGCTCTATCTATCTGTCCCAGAAAATAAAGTCAGCATGGCTCTTGTAACAGGAAGTCATATTTAATACATTTAGCAGAGTTCTTTGACAGAGTGAATGAGTATGTGGTGAAGCAAAATCCAGACAACCTATTTTGCTTTTTGAAGTCATATTATGAAATCTGAGCTGTCAAGGAGAAAATAGAAGATACTGTAATTGATCAATAACTAAATAAGAGATAGGAAATGAAGTCAGTGCTGATGGTCTGACTTCAATCATATACTGTTCAACACATTTACAAATACATAAAAAACATTAATTATTAGCAAACTGACTTCTTAAATGATTCAGTGTTATTTACAATAACCCAAATTGTAGCTAATGAAGGAGTCCTAGAAAGATCTTATTATATTAATTGATCAGAAGAGACAGAGACAGAGACAGATGTTGTAGGTAATTTGTTTCCCTCATTCTCTTCTCTGTGCACTTAATATCTGTTTTCTCCCAAACAGACTTTCATGACTTTTCTCATTTTGGAGAGTCTGATTCTTTTCCCTCCCAAGGTTCACACCTTTTTTCCTTCAGATTAAGTGAAGTGAAATAAAGTTCTATCCTTTTCCACCTTTCCCTTCTACATTATATCCTCTCTTCTTTTATTGCTAAAATAATATCCCATGTCCTGTTTTGGCTTTATTATCTCATCACAGGAGGAAAGGGGAGGGTGGGGGGCAGGGATGGAGGACACTGTATTTTATTATCTGTTTGTAAAGCAAGACATGAATTCACAGTGCTACAAGCTTAATATTTAATAAACATGTGATACCATAAAATTAACAACTCATACCCTTGCCAAGGTTTTCATTTGGCAGAAAATTTAGACTCCTGTCCAGATGGGCCTTGCATTATGAAGTCACTCTCTTATTCAAATTTTGATAGAAATACCCAGGTTCTGTATTTTGATACCCTCTACAGGAACAGGTTTTGGCTTGTGCCTCTGTTCCCAGTTGAAGACATGGCAGATTAAATTATCTCTCCATGGGCTTCCATACCATCAAGTCAGAAATTGTTCATCAGGTACATGTGATAAAAAAATTTGGGGTGGGGAATAAAAATCATAACATGCTGTGTACTTTGTTTTTACATACACTCATTCCACTGAACTTTGATGTAGCACAAAGGTAAGTAAAGTGGGTGTACTAGCGATTCACTCTTTACTTATTTTATACAGTTAAGGAAGAGAGAGGGGCACCCTAAGAAGGATAGTCCAGACCTACCAACCTTAGGTAGGTTGGACTGTACCCTAGAGGTGTCTAGCTGTGTCTGTTACCTATGGAAGAAACCTAGTGACAACATTTCTAGCTCAGGTGATTGTCTAAATTTGAGTGGGTTGAAAATGCTTACACCTATCTGGATGACTCCCTGCTAGTATAATACTATGAACATAGTATTTAACTAAAGAAAAGAAATTAGCAATTTTATATTTCTATGTTAATGCAGATTTTGCAAAATGCAAAACAAACATTTTCCAAGCTTCAATATACGTCTTTTTTTTTTTATGCCAATAAAATAGTCAGATCTTGAATACTAACTTCATTCCACCAGAAAACCAGTTATTCTTTTATGAACAAAAAAAAGAACAACTTGCAGAGTTTCAGTAGTAATGAAGTTAGATGATTTATAGAATCAGAATTACTTACTCTGTTCTTTTGTAATTCTATCTGTACAATTCAATGAAAGAAATGACAACACAAAGATGAAATAAGGAAGAAAAACCAGACTTGCTAAATATGGCATGTAGTAAATTTCAGGAAATAATTGAAGATGTAATGTAAAAGCTGGATTATGCTCGGGAAATTCAAAGAAATTTGCTTTCTTGTTCAACACATTCTGCATGATATCTTTATACCATACACGCACAGTGATAAATTGAGCAACTTGTTAAATTGTAACTTCTGTGTATGTACAACTGACTGTCTCTTCCTTGAGCCTCTCTATCAGCATAGGAATACAAGGAGCTAAAGTCCCTCTACGGTAGTCTGTAGATGTATGGTTTCACAGGAATCTCTAATTCCATCCAAAGGTATGGCTTTAAAAGAGGTCAGCTTTAACTGTCGCCAATGACAACAGCAGTGAGAGTGGGACTGAGGAAAGCTGAGGTGAGGTAGCAGCATAGCATCGGCTTGGGTTATCATATGAATCCCAAATACTCACCTGCACTAAAGTTGTGTGCCACCACATGCTCATCCCTGCTGTTACCCATGACAACTGCAAAATGTCATGGTATTGGAGGTATCTGCTTACAGTCGTACTGTCTAATGTCAATGGGAAAATGTGCAAGTAATATATCTGGTAATAATTAATGATAATAAATATACATAGTTATTGGATATCCATTACCAATAAATCAATATCTTTATACATTTTTTCTAACTTTACTTCTAAATTATTTTAAAATACCATTAAAAGCTGAAAAGCTACCAAAGAAACAGGGAAAAACAGCAGTTTTCACAAAAGGAAAACCCAACAACAACGGTAAGTGGAAGAATTTATTGATATTACCAACTTAAAATTTAACTTTTCACTATTAGATATACAAAAAATTAAGATAAAACAAATACAAAATTTAGAGGACAATAGAAATTTAAAGAACACATTTGAGGGAAAAACTATTTTTTAATTAAAAAAAGTTATTCTAGTCAGACTTGATTACTAGAGAAAGAGTATAATATCAACAGATCTATATAAAACTGTCAGAGGAAATTAATTTAGCAGATGAAATGCAATTCCATTTTAATTTAGAACTTTATACTGTTTCATGGAAATATTAATCTATATAACTAGGATTAAAATTTTTTTGCACTTTAGAAATGGCCTTTAAAGTATAAATAGAGATGAACAAAACCAGAAGTTTGTCCTAAAATTGAAGAACTGCAGTGTTTTGTGCAGTGTGCTGTTATTCACATTTTCATTTGTTTATGTAGGAAAAAAACCCCAAAAAGTGGAACACACACACACACATGCTTTGGTAATAATGATCATTTTAAATGTCATTAAGTAGCAACAAAGATCCAAGTATCTATGATCACAGTAGTAAAGTAAATGTCATTGCCAAAAGGCTTAAGATTTTAAATATAGATAAAGAGTTGAGGGAAAGCAGAAAAGCCAAAGATAGCGATATGAGCCAATTCTACTAGCAAGGAATGAAGACAGCATTTATTGACATACGTTAGTAGCTATTAAGTCTTCCACTAATAGTGAAGTGAGAAGGGAAATGATAGAAAGCAAGATCCTAAGTGTAGACAGAAACATTTAGAAAGACATAATATATAATGTGACAAAGAAATCACATACTGTAATGCAGGTGAGAAAAATGGCAAGTGCACAAAAGGGAAAAGGTGTAAAACATAGACAAGAAGAGACTGCAGAGCTAATTGAGGGAGATTTTCAAATCATAATCAAAGTTTAAATAAAAAGAGAGAATGAACAAAATATATACATAAGATTATTAAAAATTTAAAGGAATAAAATTGAAATACAGTAATTATAATCTTAACTCATGATAATATTTAATCTCATTTTATATCTTTTCAAGATGTTTTGATAACAGACTCTTAGTAAAGATGCTGGGTACTTGCTAGGATACTGTAATTAATAGGATTTTACTGTAAGAAATAATTAAATACTATGACAAGACTAAAGATTTCACATTAAAGATAAGAAAATGTAGTATTTCAGAATATTTCTGATTTGAAGTTAAACAGGAAGCCTGATGAACAGAAAACCAAGATTGGAAGCCTTTTGATACACGTGGATTATTTCTGACATCTTATGGTTCAGAGACATTTTCTGCAAACAAAGCTAATCCTAAAACAAAAAAACATTTCAGGGGGTCTTTGCTTATTACATTAACTACTGCTCTTGTTATTTTTTCCTGTGAAGTTTTTCTTTTGTTGTTAGTGTTGTTGTTCTCGTTGAGAGGGTGGTGGTAATAAATCCTGTATATGAACAGTGAGTAGTGCTGGGATACATGGTATCTGACCAACGTCCAGCCATGTATTTGGGTGTTTTTTAAATGGAGCCAACATTCCTTATAACACTTCACTGCATGTATCAGTCAGATGGATAAAAGGGCTATTTAGAATTTACACAACTAAGGCTGGCTGCTGCTCTCAACTCCCTTTCAAAGTGACATCAAGAGACATGACATTCATCCGTCCCTTAAAAACGCTTCTTTTGCTTTAGGATACTTCATTCATTCTGTAGGATGGAAGTACTGATGTGTTAGAAGGCGGGCTTTGGGATGTGGTATTACATCATTAATATGCTATTTCAGAAAGACATAGAATATTTGGGACTCTAAAAACAGATTTGTCATAAATAATGTCTTTTTTCTTTGGAACCTATTGTTCCATTAGGGAGAAGGATATAACCTCGCAAAGGAGATGATGACATACTTTGTGTTAAGTGAGATGCTTTGGAAATTCCAATATCATATTTAAGTACTTTAGAACTAAACATACATATCCTATACTAATCACTACATTAATCATCCTATATAAAGATATTGTGTTAATTATTTTCGGGTAACTTATCTGATCTTATAAGATTTCATAACGCATAAAAATGGAAATATTTTGATATGGAGATTCAACACCCCCCCCCCCCTGCATATTTAGCATAGCATTTAGTGTTATGGAAAAACCCAAAACATTTAAAATATTTTACTTCCATATATACTTGTACATACACATAAATACATATATGTGTATATATATGAATGGAGAAAAATAACAAAAGTCAAAGTATTGGCATCACAAGTTTGGGAGACTTTTTTCTGCCACTGACTGTTTCATCAGAAGTTAGAGGGTGAAGAGGAAATGAAGAGGAAAAGGTCCACTTCTGGCATAAATCAAGAAAGCCCCTGTCAAGGAGGCCACAGGTCTCTAGTAAATTTCTGGGTCCAAGTACTTACCAGAAGGACTGATTATAAACCATACAATAGATATGCCTACAATAGATACATCTACATAATATTTCTCTGTGAGAGGCAAAAGGGTTCACAACTACTTTTAACAACAATAAAAAAATTAAAGATATGTGTGAAAAACAAAATTAAAAATAATAATAATAAATTATATGTAGTTGTTCCTGAAATAAATATTAACCTTGTGTAGCAACTGCAGAAAAATGTAACTCTATCTATAGAGTTATGGCTAGTCCATAAAAGCACATTTCAACAGTTTTATTCTTGATACTTAAAAGTGAATTACCTACTTCATTAGGGTTTTTTTTTAATTCTTGTTTATTCTCCTTCTTTCCCTATGTCATCTTCCTGTGACTCCCTTGTCTATTTCAAAAGAGCAATTGGAAAATGCAGTTAATGCTAATTTTTTACACTACTTCTGCTGATTAAATTGTTATTATACTGCTCTCAAAAATAACTTCAGTAATGTAATGCTGTTCCAAGGAACCACATTTGATTAAAGGGGATTAATGTAGACCCTGGTGTTTATTTATTCCAGATTTTCATGGGAGGTAGCCAGATCATTAGTAAGTAAGTGAGAATTAATAATTCTGGTTTAAGAAAAGAAGAAGAGCTGATAGGAATGCTATGGTCTGAGCAGTACTGTGACAGTAGTAAGGATTTCAGGTACAACCAAAAAACTTGGGAATACAGGTTGCATTCAGTAAGTAGATTTGTGAGTCCAAATGTCCTAGTATTATTTGGAACTGTTTTCCAAATGCATCTGAAAAAAAAATGTTCTGGTCATTGGGCAAGCTGTGGAAGCAGACACATGCTGTGAGAATATGGAACACCATGAGTTCTAACAATACACCAAGCCAGGCAGATGTAGGCAAAAATTATCTTAGTGAAATTTCAATGGAAAGAAAAGCCCTCTGGACTTGATTTTTACTCACTCTCAGGTAAGCTACCAGCTGGAAAGATGCTGCAGGGAAAACCATAACGTCCTAAAAAAAAATGGCGTGAGAAGTCATCCTGATAGGACATGACTTAAATAATAATTTTTATACCATCGGTCATGTGAAGAACAAATTTTACCATATATACCACAACTTATGGACAAAAATATCCAGGAGTTTGGATTCTTTGTTTTAAAAATACCTACTGCAAATCCATTATTTTCATTCTTCTGGTTATGTGGGTGACTTGGAGATTCAAACACAATTACTCTATGATCTGGAAAAACCCTTCTCGAAGTGGTGTTCTCAAATCAGATGGCAGCTTCTTCATTCATAAGAATATGTGTTAAGAGAATGAGAAGCCATTTTTGCTCAGGTCTTTCAAGAAGTGTAATTTTTACATATCCTCGCTCTTAAATTAGTACAACATGTAAGACCTCACCCAACATGGGTTGGCAAACAGTTGCTGTAATTAGATTGCCAGTCTACTGAAAGATTTTGTAGTATCATCTGGATTGCACTTCTGCATACACACTGGCTTTGTTACAAAGAATCCAACAATGCCTGTTTATCATTCTTGTTACTATGAATACATCAAATATCAATTATTATAATAATTTTAATACTGTAGCTGTGAATGCCTGTCTTCCCCTTTCAGTTAGTTAGCCTTTTCAATTCATAGTGCATTAAAAAAGCAAAATTACATAATTTGTCATAAGACTTGCCCTAATGTGGTCTTGCCTTTTCTTCATTTTCTTGTTTTTGTCCTCCCTAGTGAAACAGTGAATTCTAAGTGGCCATCTGTCTAAATGGTTCTCCTCGTATAGGTAGAGCTGATTTATTTACAAGACACATCTTGGCAAGTGTTCTTAGATTTCACCTAGGGTTTCAGAAAAACTGGGAGCTGTTTCATAATTCACAACCATCAAGTGAAAGTACTTTACATTGCTTTGTGTTGCCTGCACAGGGAATATGAAATATTTAGATGCTACAGTGGGATTTGAAGAGACAGTTTTGTCACATCAGTTTTGGCACTTTCTTTTACACATGACCACAGCAGACAATCAACACTTAATCATCAAATCTGTATTTTGAGAAAAGAGACCTAGAGGCAAAGAAACAGAAAAGGAAGAAAGAAGTAAAGCAAAACATCATAATTAAAAAAAATAGTGAAAATTATTAATGACTGATTTTTACAGCTATCAAACCAACCTAGGATAATTTTTTTTTAACATGTCTACTATGTTCTGTAGTACTAGAGGCAGAATGCTACATTGTGTAATCATGGAGGTGTGTATGGAATCAAGAATATTTGACACAAAGTTAAACTCAGAGTGAAGACTAAGTTTTTAGTGCCTGTTAGAAAAATTAGCTTCACTATTTTAAGAGAAAGAAAATCATATAAATAGTTGTCCAAAGATAAAGAGGGTTAGTTTGCACAGATCATTATGTAGCCATGATCTATTAGCCATAACCTGGAGACAACCATACAGAACCCAAAGCTTATGGGACATTAATGCAAACTGCAGTTTGGAGAATCACTAAATGCTAAGATATGAGTCCCAGACCCAGGCTGTTGCTCCTACAGGAAAGGACATAAATTCAAAGGAATGAGATTATCCTAGGGGGCAGGAGGTAAGCTGAGAGCTCAGAAAAGACATCTTGCTCCTTTGGGCAAGATGGTAATAACCGATGTCTCTACGATGGGCTACAGTTGCTGTCATTGGATGATGCTTCAAACCATTCATTCTTGCCTGCCAGCATCAGTCAGTCTAGTATATGCCCAGAGAAACAGCTGCCCCTGGTAGTTTGCTGCCCTGGGTATTGCTTTGCCTGGTCGACCTAACCAAGACACACGGCATGGCCCAAGGAATGACCATTATATTGTACATTAAAGTTTAATATTTGCTGAGATGTCAGGAGGTTAAGGGTATGACACCAAGGACAGGGAGGCTGCAAAGCCGAACATGAGTGCAACATAAATGACCTCTAGAAACTGTGATGTAGTGAGGAATCCCTTATGGCAGGAAGAAATTTAATCAGAACGTACAAAGAGGCAAAGGGTTGTATAATAGTGCTAAGACAGATAACAACGATAACATCCTTTGATTCAGGATCTGACTGGTAGACAGAAAGTAAAATAAAATTTCTTTTTGTTTGAATAACATGTGCTAGACCTATTGGTCTAGAATAATTTAGGTAATAACTGTGATAAATAGATCTTTTATCATGATATTTAGTGGTATATAAAACTGTGTCTGAAGCAGACTTGAAATTAATATCAGCTCCTTTAAGCAATAATCACCCCTTCAGAGACAGGGGGAGGTGGTCTCAGATTTTATCTGTAGTGACAGAAATAGCTGGTAATTAAGGAGCTCACTTTGCATGTACAGTCAGTAGTGAAGGCGAAAAGGATAAACAATTTTCAATTAAATCTGCCAGCAGAGAAAAATGAGGGTTTTTAAACTAAAGTAAGCTGAAGTCCAGACAGCCACTCATAGCTAGAAAAAAAACAAAAACAAAACAACCCAAAAAAGCAGATTGGTGCATTAAGATAAACTAAATAATGAAAGAATCCTGAACTTTGACTGAATTAATTGAATGCATCTGAAGTACCTCCACACAGGAAAATGAACGCTGGCTTCTGGTTCTTACTCCAGTCTAGTATTTCACTCTACTCTAGTATTAAAAGCCCATAACAAAATTATATTTAGAAGCAGCATTTCTATTAAGCCTCTGGAATAATAGTTTATTGAGAATAATAGCTACAACAAGAAAGGAAGAAAAATATTTAGGGCTTTTTTTCCCTTTGAAAACTAAAATGTGCATGGAAAGGGGGAAAAAAAAATAGAATAGCAGGGACAGTACCCTTCACAATAAGGTTAATAATAAGCCTTCTTCAAATGTATTAGAAAAAAAAACCTAAGTTACTTAGATAGATAGATAGATAGATGTCTGTATATATAATTTTTGGTATACAAAGAGAGCTAGTAATGCAGATGTATATTGATCTGAGTTATGTAATTGTATAAGATATAAACAACATGTTTATATAGAAGGAAATTTCATTTGGGGATTTGAATGCTATCTCAGTGCACAGCTCCTCATTATAGTTTATCAATTTGTTTTCCATTCTGATAAAGACCCAAGAATTCTTATTTATCAAGACAATGTTTAAGTTAAAAAAAAGAAGAAAGAAAAAGACAAGAAAAAAAACCAAACCAGTTTCAATAATGTCTCAGCTGGGTTTGGGGTACTAAAGGGAAAAGTTTGCATGTCAAATTCTGAGCTTTCCATGTGTGCAGCTGTAAGAGAGACTGTAATGTCACTTGTGAACCGGATCCTGAGCTCTGAATCACTATTGCTGTCAGAACTACTCTGAACAAAAAGAGAAAAAGTTGGAACTCATCAAAATAGAACACAGAAAGAATCATAATTTCAGTTTTCTTTTTGTAGGGTCAAGTTTTACAAACCTTTTGGTATGAGTCCAGAAAGATTTCAAGACAAGTGGCCAGCATTCAGTGGGTGACTATAAAGTGAGGGTTTCTTCAAGTGCACAGTCAGCCATTCTTACAGGATAGCTATTTTAAAACTGCATATCTGTGATATCTTCACCTTTACAGAAGTGCTCTTGCAGTTTCAGCATCCCAACGTATCTTCTAAACAGGTTCTCCAAAAAATTTCACAGAATGGTGAGAGGGGAATTAGGTATTTGTAACACAGTAGCCGAAGCAGAAATTTCCTGGTAGCCAGCTTTAATCAGGTAAACTCCTTTGGCGATGGTGAAGCAGTCAGAAGAGACTGAACCTGAATGCTAACAAAAATGACTGGTCACTCAGAAACAGTTATTTCAGAGAAGTAGCTTCAAATGTCTGCGTATATTCTGATGACCGAGAACCCACTTGTCTGAAACAATAACATTCTTAGCATTATTTTTTTCTAAAGATGTATCTCAGTACCACAAACTAACCAAACATTATGTAGAACTTGCAAATAAATTAATTCTTAAATGAGAGTATAGTACAGCATTTTAATATTTTTGGTGAGAATTAGTAAAAAAATGCACATAATCCACTCATTGGTTTATTTCGCTACAGGTTTTAAATAGTTTTGCATCTTCCTAACTCTAAAACAGAGTAAAATTCCAGCACTTCATGCAATCATCTTCTGTGTTTTGCACATATGCTTATTCCAATTCAATCTGTTACTCAGCTGTAGCAAACTGATGTAAATCCACTAACATTCCAGCAGTGATAATAGAGATATGTCACACCTTAAAAAGATCTTTGCAATATATTAATTAAATTCTCTGTTGGTTGATGGAGGACAAGTACTCATACTTGACACTTCGATTTTTCCTTTTCATTTTGCATGCCATTTAAGGAGTAAAAAATGGCTTAGATCCAGGTTCTCATTAGTCTATTTTAACAGGAAGAGGGATTCCAGGATAATATATAGATACTTTCAAATTTCTGGTACCAGGAGTCAAAGCATTCAGAAGGCACTGGTGACTGAAAATTATATTCCTAATCATATA
Source organism: Microhierax caerulescens (assembly GCA_035590215.1). Taxonomy (NCBI): domain Eukaryota; kingdom Metazoa; phylum Chordata; class Aves; order Falconiformes; family Falconidae; genus Microhierax; species Microhierax caerulescens. Next base: position 65,868,572 of record JAVJGJ010000037.1, on the reverse strand, counting down.
TTCCATTTTCATTTTTCCTTTTTCTTTGTGTCATTAATCGTAAAATATCAGCACTTATTTTCAGGTCACACAAGTCAAGGCTAGCAGAGGAGTAGAGGCTTCCAGCAGGGATGATGGGTCAATCAGATACCTCTAGTCTCAGCATGAAGCCTCTGCTGCTGCAAAGGTAAAGGAGCCTTGGCCTGGAATTTTCCCAACAAACTAATGGTTTTTATTGGAGTGACAGGCTATTTTTTTTTCTTTGATCTTTTACAAGAAAAAGCATAAGTAATTTTGTCTAATAAGGAACTGTTTAAGGTTCCACACTGGTAGAATGTCAGTACCATCTAAGCAAAACTACATAATACCTTTTTGTAATGAATGACATTTTTTATTAAGATTCATTTTTTTCTGTTTCTTGGGCACTGTGCTAATATATTATATTTGCCCTTGAAAAGTCTGTTTAGGTGCATGTAATTTATTTTCTGTTATATACAATTTAACAAGATGAATCAGAAGATGAGAATATATACTGGTTTCTGCATTTGGCATAGCATTAATAATAAAGTAGAGCAGGTTAATCACAATCTATGAGAAGCAAATCTTTTAGCTCTAGGCATTTTTCCAGAGGCATACAGATTTTTGAGCCCTCTGTAAAAATGCTGCTACAACACCATTCCCCCTCATTACTTACCTTTGGTGTAAAGCAGAATTACAGAATCATGGAATGATTGAGGTCAAAAGAGCCATCTGGAGGTCCAGCCTCCCCGCTCAAGCGGAGCCATGTAGTGCTCCTTGCCCAGGGCCATGTCCAGACAATTCCTGAATACCCCTAATGATGGACACTCCGTGCTCAGTCACTCTCACAATTTTAAGATACTCAGAGGAAACCTCCTGTGTTTCAGTTTGTGTCCATTGCCTTTGGTTCTATCTCTGGGTACCGCTGAAAAGAGCCTGGCTCTATCCTTTCTGCACTCTTCCTTTAGGTATCTGTGCACATTGATAAAATCTTCCCCAAAACATTCTCTGCTCCAGGATAAAAAGTGCCAGCTCTCTCAGCCTTTCTCCGCATCAGAAACATCCCAGTACCTTAATCATCTTTGTGGTCCTTCATTGGACTCTCTCCATTACATTCATGTGTCTCTTGCGTTGAGGATCCACACAGTGCTCCAGTTATGATCTCAGCAGTACTGAGTAAAGGGGAAGGACCATGTCTATTAGGTAATAGTTTGCCTAATGGAGCCCAGGTTAACCATAAGCTTTCCTTGCAGCAGGGGAACATTGCTGGCTAATGTTCAAGGTGGTGCCCACCAGTACCAGTCTTTCTGTCAAGCTGCTTTCCAGCTGCTCAGCCCCCAGCATATAGTGGTGCATGGGCTTGTTCCTCTCCACGTGCAGGACTTTGCACTTCCCCTTATGGAACTGCATGAGGTTCCTGTCAGCTCATTTGACCAGCCTGGATGGCAGCATGACCGTCTGGTTTACCAGCAACTCCTCCCAGTTTTGTGTCACTTGCTGAGGGTACATTCTGCTCCATTGTACAGGTCACCAATTAAGATGTTGAACAGGACTGGGCCCAGTATTGCCTCCTGAGGTACATGGCTAGTGGCCTCCAACAAGACTGTGCCACTGCTCACCACTTTCTGTACCCAGCCATTCAGTCAGTTCTCAGCCCACCTCACTGTTTGCACCCAGCCCAAACACCCAAACAGCAACAGCTTCTCTATGAAAAGCTTATGGGATACAGTGTCAAAGGCCTTCCTGAAGTCCCAGTAGATAACATCCACTTCGCTCCCTTCACCTACCAGGCCATTAGAAAATTATTGAGTTTATCACAGTAGAAGTTTACCAAGTGGGTGTAGTAGTGCTTCTCATATCCTTCCCTGGACCACTTTATGATCTCAGGAATCCCTGTTAGGCCTTAGCCTCTGTGTACTGGGTTGGGCAGTTCAGCATCCTTCGACCATACTAGCAACTCTTGCACTGCTGAGGTGTGAAACTGCACTAGCTGTACCAGAAACATCCCTTATCTGAAGAACACCTGCTAGCCTTGGAGGATGCGTTATCTGGAACATGATATCCCTAACAAGTCTTAGAACACTCTTTATTATGATTCCAAGTGATAGGATACTACAGTCAATGGAATTTTGAGAAAAAAAAATCACTAATGACCAACTCAGAATGAGGCCAAGATGGAAAGTTGGGAATAACTAAAGTCAACCATCCCTGAACCTATAAACAGTGGTCTTAAGTGAGGCCCGTTTAGCTCTCCTGGACTGCAACAGGTTATCAACAACATTACCCTCTGAGTGGGATGCCTCTCAGAGCTTGTGAACTCCTGAGTTCGTGGTACTAGGGGAACCAGCAACAAAAGCTGATGCAAGAGCTTCTGCTGATTACTCTGCTTTTCAAGGCTCAACTCCTTCATCTGTTAAGAAATGCAAAGGCATCTGAGTGTTTATTTGGCTGAACACAAGGGTAGCTTTTAACAGGTATACCTTTGTACAAATATCTCTATATTCCTTTGTGTCTGTGTGTATGTGTGTGTGAATTGATTTAGTAACTTTACAGTACAAGTGTTTCCACTTCTAAATGCATAGTTCAGCCACTTATACAATTCAAGTAAATCCTGTTTGATTCACTTTGTAAATTGTAAACTTGTTGATGACTTATGTGCTGCTAAGATCCTATGATCAACCTTAAACTGTGAATATTCTTCATACACTTTAGATATAAACCATTGACCAAGTTTGAGACTAGGGTTGGATCTAGCTGCACCTAAGCTCTACTAAGAGTTTAGAAAGCAAGGGGGTCTACCCTGAATCTCATGACTCAGCAGGAGGGTCTCCCTTACTCTTTTACATTTTCAGTCTCTGTGTAAATCATTCCACCTTAATTTTAGTGTGATGGTCTTTTGTGTGATTTATCTATTTAGTAAGAGAGTGAACATTGCCATCAAACTTTGTACTTCCACAAATTCCTATAAAAACTGTTTTGCTTATACCTTTGATAGTGTTTCCTTAAACAACTTAACATAAACATTGTTCATGACAGTTGGTCAAGCACGACATTCCCTTGGAGAGGCCATGCTGACCACTGATGACCTTCTTGTCCTTCATGTGCCTGGAAATG
>JAVJGJ010000037.1:65853665-65864940 GCA_035590215.1 Microhierax caerulescens | reverse complement strand
AACCTACATTCCCTTTGGGTGTTAGCTTTGTCCCTGGATTCTCAGAAAATTGTTCAGAATTCCTCCCAGGTTACCCATCCATCCATCCATCCATAACATTACAAGGTTACTCATCCTTGTGAGTTTGCTTTTCACCCTGCCCTCAGGACCCTGAACTCCACCACATCACGGTCTCTGCAGGCAAAGCTGCCTTTGATTCTCACATTCCCAATGATCGTTGTTGGTGAGCATGAGGACCAGCAGAGCATCTATCTTCGTTGGCTCCTTTGTCACTTGGAGGATGAAGTTATCAAGTTAATATGTCTTGCTGTGATGTTTCTGCAGCAGATATGGAGGTGGCTTAAGTCCCCCATGAGGACCAGTGCTTGTGAAAATAAGGTTGCTCCTATCTTCCTGTAGAGGCCCTGATGCACTTGTTCTTTCCTGTTCAGGTGGCCAATAGCAGGCACTCACTGTAACATCACCTGGACCAGTCTTTTTTTTGTTTGTTTTAATTATTAATTTTAACACATAAGCTCTCTGTTGGTTCCTCATCCATCCCCAGGCAGAGGTCTATGCACTCCAGGTACTTTCTCCAATAAAGAGCAAATACCCCTCACCATTTTCCCTTCCTGCACTTCCTAAAGAGCCTGTATCTTTGCATTGCAACACTTCAGGCATTGGGGCCATCCCACCATGTCTCAGAGATGCTAACAAGACTGTAGCCCTGCAACTGCACACAGATCTCTAACTCATTAGGTTTACTCCCCATACTGCCTGCATTAGTATACAGTCACTTCAAAGGCACACACTGATGCAAGTTTTATTATAGTGAAATTTAACAGGAGCACAGTGAACACGCAGATAACATGTTGTGATAGAGTTGCAACTATGTCAGAGCTGCACACCTCCCAGTTCTTCACAATGTCTCAGCAGCTATGTCCTTGCTCCATATACTTGTTGCATCCACTTGTTAAACACATTCTTTGAAGGAAGGAATGCTGTTACTATACATTTGCCAAGGTCTTTTGGTCTCTAGGCATCACTACATTATATATGTTTAATAATAGAAACAGTGGATTAAAAATAATAATAATAAAAAAGTAATCTGTAATGTCATTTCAACCTGATTCTAGACCTTTTTACCTGCCACTCCCTGTCCTATTTATCACTTAAGTGCTTTAGAGTGGGTGAGAATTTTCCCCAGGAGCTGAGCAATGAGGCCAAGCCAGGAATAACACCAGCCATTTTGCAGAAAACAGAGCTACACAAACTCAGAATAGTAAAATATAATTTCAGTAGATTCATTTGTCCTTAGATTAGACCAGGATGGTAAATGAACACAGTGACCTAAAATGAATACCATGTGGAATCAAATTTGATTCTGAAAATGTAACTTCAAATTTAGAAGAAAACTTTTTTTTGTTCAAGAAAGCTTACAAGAATGTCTGGAAGATATCAAAATTGCAGCTGGTCTCTAAGCCATCACAAGCTCTGAATTGTTTCCAGGCTTGCTGGTTTTATAACTAATGCTTTCTCAACTCTGTTTTAAAGTAAATGGTATAGAAGGTGGACCTGAGGAATTCATTGTGTACCTGAGGAATTCACTAAGGGCCTGACTTAACTCCTATTCAACTGAGAAGCAAATTTCTTAACCTCAAGAACATATGCCACAAATGCAAATTAATTCAGTCAATAGAAACAGGATATGCAGGTTTGTCACCCATTCTTTCCTCTTCTGTGATTTCAGCATTTTCTACCATCACTCAAATCCTCATATGGTAGAATTCATTATTAGACAGATTACAAGACAGTACTAAATAAGACAAAATGCTTAGTAAAGAAAAGGAATACACTAAATACCTGTCAGTCATTTAAAACATAGTATCAATTGTAACAGTCTTGTATATCAACTAAAGATGTAATTGTCTGCTTGATGAGACAAAGGGAAGGCCCTGATGAAGTGCGACCCTTTTCACAGACACCATATGTGAACATTTCAGTTCTTAGTTTTTCTCTGACATTCAGAATATAGAATTATGCTGGAGAGAATAATTTTTACACCAACTTACTAAGTCCTAATTAAATGAAAACAGAATTTAGCTATTCAGAGTTGTTACCTCTTTATAAAGATATTTTAAAACAATATGGAAAAGGATTGATCTGGGTTTACCTTCACCCATTTACAGCTCTTGCATTACTGCAGCTTAGACCCTTCTTCCAACAGCATCACTGACTTTTTCACAGGACAGAGTCTGTGACTAGTTAACTATTCAAGTCACTCAGTAATAGTAATTCATATTGCATATTTCAGGCTCTCCTGCTAAGGACCTGGCTGTTTGAATTCAAATTTAGGCATTTAGTGGTAAATGTACATCAATAAATTCATTAATTATAGTGTGGCAGAATGTATTGGAACATATTTTTCATCTTTTTTAAGGAAGAAAAAATAAAATTTGTATTTCTTTCCTTATTAAAAAAAAAAAAAGTCAGATATATTAAGTGGTAGATTATATACGAAAGGGATCACTGTATTTTATTTTTTCTCATTTCACTGATATATTTTACTACTTCTGCTAGTCATCTGAGGATTGTGTTGTACACGCATACCTCATCCTTTACTTACAATGCTTTGGCTATTTCACATCTCCCTCTCATCTGCAGAGAGAACACATGCAGTTTTCTCTACAGCAGAAGTTAGCACACCATCCTTACAAGAACAAGATACTCAGTCCAGGAAATATACTCCAGGATTTTTAGAGAAAGGTGTTTTCTTCAATCAAACCCCAAACTTTTTATATCACTCTTTACATTCAAAAAGATGTGTGATCCTGTAAGTACAGCTATATATATACATCTAAAAACACTGCTTAATTTTCTGCAGCACATTTTGAAATTGTTTGGTCTTTGTGTGTGGCACTCTCTATGGCACTGGTGATCTCAAAGCAAGTATCAGAAAACTTTTTCCACATATCATGACAGTCCTAGAATAGATTCTGTCTCCCTCTCTCACATACACAAAATCCTCATCCACTCACCCACCCAACAGAAAAAATGTGGAAATATAGCTGCTCTTCCTTTAAGTCAGGAATTGGTTAGGGAAAATTGTGTAACATTTCTTCTATTCCTGGATAATGGATAAAATAAATCATTCCATTAATTTCAGGTGGAGACATTTGAAATCTGTCCTTTGATAACCTTTTCCCCTTAGGACCTGCAGACTCTCCACATATAAACTATGAAGAAAATTTCTAACTAATTATCAAACTACAATTTTTGTTTTGTCACTATCAGGCTTGATTCAGATGCCTAAACACAATTTTTCCAGCACCATTTACAATACTCATGAGTATCCAAGAATATTTTAGGGTTACCTATGTGCTACCAGGCAGCCGACAAACAATGCAAAAGACCTTTGGGAAGCCCATCTCTTCAGATAGGTGTCAGGTGAGAGGGATGCAGGGGGACGTCTGGTGTGCACGAGACATCTCTCCACAGGTGATCAACTGTTACTGTTTTCCTCTCCTGTGGTTAAGAAACAGTAGATGATATGATGGGAAAACTTTTCATGAATATTTAGTTTATATTACATATAATCTTTTACAATGCCAGTTTTCTTAAGTATATTTAGGGTGAAACCAGAGCAAACAAGAGCACTAACAATAATATGAGTGATCAGGCTTATTAAATAAGTGCATTTATCCAAAATTAACAGTTATTGAAAACTTTTTAAAAGTACTGAATTTTCAGGGACATGGATGGATATACGGATTGCAGCACCTTTTCCTCTTTGGGAACTCCTTTTCTTCTAGGGCATATCATGTGCCTTTAGATGCTGACAAAATCCTATCTAAAATCTTTCACAAGCGCAGAATACATATCTGCAGACTTTTGAAGAAGAGTATGTACAACAGAACAGCCCAATAAAGTGACTATCTGCCTTTTTACAAGTTTACAGTACTGGTATGAACATTATAACTGTAAGCTTTGTATTACTCATGCATATTTTAAATATATTTTTCCAAATAATCACCATAAAAAGACTAAAGAACTATGTTAGCTTACATTTCATAAGGCAATAAAATATCTTTTTGCAGGAATATTATCTAAAAGCAACTTTAAAAACAGGTGTAAAAGGAAATATTTCTTAAAGTATGGCAGTATCACATTAATCACTAGTTACTAAATACATGTCTTTTTGTCCCATTTATTCTCAAACAGATTGAAAATTATACTTTAAAACGTTTTTCTTATCCATCTGCAAGCTACAATTTTACTGCATTTTACTGTCAGAAAACCAAGCTTCATTCTTAAGAGAAACCGAATGCTATTACAGCCTAATACTTCTTTTACTGAAGCCTAGAACTATGCCATAGTTCTGAGATTGTTCAACAACTGTTAGCTACAAAGACAACTGAATTCCTAGCTGAACTTTAAAAGCAACCACACCAAATCACAAACAACAACAAAAAAGGTTCAGAGGGAAACAACGAAAGGATTAAAAATAGTTATTTGACGGTCTATAGATTGGACTAGAAAATTATTTTTCTTCCCTTATTGAAATAGAATAGAATAAAATAAAATCACAATATATATAATGATGGCTCCTGACTTGAGGTCTTAGTACTTGGGTACGTCTTGGGTTTATTGAAACAAATAAACATTATTTATGAAACAATTATCCTTACCTTTGTGATCCCTGGTGCAATTTAATACAGTGTTTTCAGGGCCTGATCATAATGAGCAGAAAATACTACCTCTTAAATATCTTACTTACATTACCCTCTTAGGAAATCTGACCATCCCCCTACTCACAACATTGACAGATCAGAGTTTTCTCTTTCACTGTGAAAGAAGGCAGAAAATAAGATTTTTTCACCAAATATGTAACCTGTGTAGCTTATATCACTGTATGTTTCATCTACAGGCTGACAGGGTAAGTTGCTTGAAGAAGGCAAGGTAAATGATGATATTTTAGACAGACAGAAGAGGATGTCTGGCATAACAGGTGTTGACATAAAGTCCTTCCTTCTTCATATTCCATCTTTTCTCTCCTCCTGAAAAAATATCCATTTTTATCTAGAGTATGGGCCTAAACATGTGAATCTTTTACTACTTCCTTAAGTAGCTTGATGTATTAATCAATAATATTTTTACAGCAGCTGGATGATGCATGGAGGCAAAGGCATACTTAACCCTGTCTTTATGAAATACTATGAAAAGCTTCTGACCTGTGAAAGGGGCACTAATATAGGAAATGCAAGGATGTTGGTACACAGTAGATCATCTGTCTTATTTGCCTGATAGAGCATATGCTGACAGCCAAAACACTGAAGCAGTTAGTGATGCTTCTGCAATTTATTTACTGGACAGCTTGCTTGAGACATCACAAAAGCACCCATAAAATAATTATTGCTGGAAATATTTGTTACACTTGATAAATACGGAAATAAAGTGGCCTTTTAGCAACTGCAGGTAAAGAAACTCTATATACCACCCTACTCCCTATTTATTTTCCTCAATCATTTAGCTGTCATTTGTATGATTTAAATTTCCCTGTCATGTGATGTTTTTGGGCAAGGGGCAGGATGGACACATGGAGGGAAGAAAAGAGTTTATGAAATGCCCAGACTAATTTTGTGGATAATAGTTCAAACCCTCACTTGGAAAAAAAAAAAATAAAAAAAATCAGCTAACCTAATCAAGTATATTGGGTAGATAGTTCAATATTTTCCTTCAAGCAGCAAAACAAGAGTCTGGGGAAAGAGACAAATTGTGTAAAATGATAAAATGATTTGTCAAGTGAGCAATGCACAGACCACTTACATGCTTTGTGGCATTTTATAGGGCAAAGCTGGGGAAAGCTGGAAAAAGTGATTGTCTGGGCTCTGGGAGAGAAAGTCCTTTCCTTTTTTGAAGCTATGTCAAAGGTTGTCTTCACAAGGCCTACTTATTAAAGCAATGGAAAAATGTACTCTAAAATGTAATCTTGGATTTTTTCATAACACTTATTCATAATTATCTAAATTTATAAACAGATACGTGGATCTTTCCTACTGCAAGCTCTTGTGCTTTAGTTTTTGCTTAATTATATATACTCACGATATTAGTTTTGTCCCATTTATACCTCCTTTTTAGGAAGATTAACTCTGAAAATTCAACATTGTGATGATGGCTTAACACAGATGACCAAATAAAAGATAATACTTTTTCAACCTACATTTTCAATTTCTTAATTTTGTTTATTCAACTTCTAATTAAAAATCCTTCTCTCAATCTCCATCATTTGCATAATCTTAATGTTTTTCTTATGCTTCTTTTCCTATCGCTTAACTAAATAGTGTGATGTCAAAAGCTTTATATTTTCTTTGTGGAATTTTATACTCCTACGTGTACTCTAAACATTTTTCTGTGGCAATATAAGTACTTTCCTTGAACGGATATGTAAGCCATTTCCTTAAAGGGGTGCTTACAATCTGCATTTATGTTTGATAAATATTTTAAAAATGGCTTTGATTAATTATTCAGGGACAGTAGTATTTATTTCAGATGACAATTCATTTCTTAGTTGTTTAGTGCAACCCAAGTTTTTTACTTTTTTTCCATATCCTCAGAAAAACCTTCTGAGTCTTGTGCATGTTTTTGTGTTTATTCATATATCAGAAAGCCTTCGTTGATGAATGTGTGGGATATTTAAGATTAGGCTCATAAGGTTTTTCTATATTTTCTCCAGTGTAGAAAAAGAATCACTGGGCCATGTTTTTCCTAAATGGCTGAGATATGATAGCAGGTATTGTGATGGCTATTGTGCTTTTGGCTGTACACATGGTTTTGTTCAATGCTTTCTTTTCTTCTATAGCTATTCTCTCTTAATACATACTTGAATCCTAGTGGAAATTATATTCTTTCTGTATAGCTGCGTCTTCTAAATTTAATATAATTTCATTTTCTCTCCCAATCATGTGTCCATGAGCTTTGTGTTATTTCATCTGCTTGCAGATTAGGATAGAGTTTTATGATGCACAAATTAAAACAGGGCTGTTTTTTTAGACACGGTGATTCCTTATATGTCAAATTAATTCTTTTGTTTTCTCAAAAGAAGGAGGAAAATGAGAGGTATATGTAAGGAACATAAAAAGTAAATTTTAGTGATACTTGAAATAATTAAATAGGGAAAGAGAAGGATTTACCACAGTGTTCTGCAGTCTGCCTTTTAGAGAGGCCATTGAATCAGGGCAACCTGAAATATCCTGACAGCATGTTTCCTGCATAATTCACCTAAATTAGTTGCCCATATTTTGCTATTTTTAAAAATAACAAGAAACAAACATATTTGTTTGTTTCTTTTAAAGTATCATTGCATGTACCTTTTTAATATATATATGTATACATATAATAAAAGGGAGCAAGTGAGTAGCTGCATGGTACTTGGTTGCCAGCTGGGGTTAAAACACGACAGGTAGGTAATATGCTCCACACATTCAGTTTCTAAAGATGACCAAGCCATGAACTGTGAGACATTCCACTTCTGTGTTTGTAGCAATTAAAAAAAAAAAAATGTCCAAGAGATGGGATTACTCTGCTTATGAGAGGGCAGGTCCTAAGAAGGTGTGAAAGTATGATGACCATGCACTTGAAAATTTCGAGGGAGTTGCAAGAGGCAAGAATCAGAGAAAACAATTTCTGCTCTGTCTGTGGGGACAAGTTCTTACAGATTAGGAATTTTCTGCTTTTTCAAAGTGCTATATTGATGACCCCTCTCTGCATTAAGACAGCTTGAACAATTAAATTTCCAGAATCTGAAGACTGAGGGGAAGGCACACTGATGACAAGAAAACTTTTAGAGAATAATCAGACGCATTTTCTAATTCTACTGCATAGAATATTCAAAATCTCAGAATAGCACTGTTGGTCAGAGTAATGTTACTTCAACTATCTATGTTTTTTTGTGCTTTTTTCTTTTTTTTTTTTTTTTTTTTCCCAAACAATGAAATGCTAACTGTGAGGTCTAGTATATGTAATCCCAAAAGGAAATACCTACACAAAAAAATGTAGTCTGTTCTCAAAATGTTCTTTTGTGTGTGTTTTCAACTGTAAATTAAACATACTGAGAAAATATCCAAACAATCACATAAACTGCAAAGTGAACAGTCTGCTCATTAACTGATTACTTGTTTCTCGAGGACATGAATGCTGGTGAATTACGTGGTTCAACCTAGCCAGGTTTGCAGATCATTTAATAGTGAATATAACCACGTCAAAGGATTTCTAGATTTTACTGTAACACAAGATAAGAAGGGCCCATGGCAAAATTCTGTGTAAGTATGTTATATGATTCTTCAAATGCCTAAAAGAATAAGGTATCACTTTCTTCTCTTTAAATCCAGTGGTGAAGTGGGTGGGAAGAGAAGGCTGGCAGCCATTCTTCCTTAGAGGGAAGAACAAGACAAAAAGCTAACCTCCTAAATTTGTGTCTAAGGCTTGACCCCTTAAAGGACTGGTTCTTCTTTAACCACATTAGTTATTCCTGATTTTGTTTATTTCATTATCATTGTGCCTCATTATTTTTTTTCTTATTCCTTTTTTTCCCTTTTTACCTGGTATATATTTTAATTCTCTGTGTGTTCACTGTGTACATCCAAAATGATAGCTGAGGTGTTATTAGCATACCTCAGAAAATGAAGAAAAGTATGGTAAAGCCAACCAGAATTTGCTTAAGCATACTGACAAAAAGTTCTGAAACTTAACTCTTCTGTCTCTTTATAACATATATTTTAAGGCCCAAGATCATAAGCAAATTTAAGTACTGCACAGGAATATGAAGTCACTCTATGCAAAAATTCAATTCAGTAATGCTTCTGGTAAAGCTCAGCAATAAAGGTACTGCAAAAAGATTTGCTATAAATGAAAAGAGAAAAAAAAAAAACCAACAAACCAAAAAAACCAAGAAACCAAACCAAACAAAAAACAACCCCAAAGCTATATAAGAAAAGATTGGAAACTGCCTTCCAAATTTCCTGTGAAGTATCAGAATTTTTCAGTAAAAATATTTTGAAGGTCCTGTGCCTCTCTCCTAATTTTCCCTCCCCACACCATACCTCTGCCTACTATATGCCCCACAGAAAAAAAAAAAAAAATCTTCCTGGGTAGGTGACTACATAGAATGATACACTTAGAAGATTTTATTTCAATTGTTTCTGAACAGCACTGTATATAGCTTGGAGAAAAATCAGTTTTATGACCTCTGTCTAACAGGAGGCTGAAGTCCTCATTAGAAGACTGGGGAAACTCTTCAATTTGACTGCCTATTTCTGGCAGACAGAGATTGCCAAGAGTTTAAGGTGAAAAAGAAAAGTGATATAGAAGGATTTCTGATAGCTGTGGAAAACCAGGCAACAAATCCAGCAGTAGAGCTGTCTGACACAGCGAGAGGGGTTTTTGAAGTCATCCCTAAACCTGCTTTTGCCTACTACAAAATACAGTAACAGATTTCTTCAGCCACAGGAACTGTTGCCTTCACAGGAAACTTGTCTCCCCTTTCTCCAGGATGCCTTTCTGTAACATTGTCTTGGGCTTATCCATGGCCACACATTTTGAGGTGTTCCAGCATGACCTCACACACAACCACTGATGCTTTAAGGTGTACCTACTGCAGCACAGACTTACCCACAGCCACAGGTGCTTCAAGGTGTACCTTGTCCGACATGGACTTGCCCTTGGGCCACAATTCCTTAAGTAACATACCTACTGCAGCACAGGCATAACCATGGCCACGGGCACTCCGAGATACCCCTGCTCAGGCACGGGCTTATTCACGGCTACAAGGGCTTTAGGGTGTCCTGCTCCCACGTGGATGCATCCACAGGTCACAGTCCCTTTGACTCGAGTTCACACTGGACTTCCAGCCTCTCCAGTACAGCAGCACAGAAACAGCAGTGATGCCCTGGCCGTCTGCCAGCCCCAGTGCATCACCATTGCTGTTACCAGAATGTTCCCGGGCACAGCGCAGTAAGATGATAAGCGGTACAGCAAGCAGCGAAAGCAAGAAGCAGCCATTAACAAGCACTAGACTAATATGCATTAAGGCAAGCAAGTCCCATGGTAAGCACAGAAACCTGCCCCTTCTTGGCTAAACAGCAATAACAGCTATAAATTCAAACTAGCACATTCCAATCAAATCTGTTGTTGCCTCAAACCCTTCAAGCCTCATGTTGGGCACCAAGAAAGGACTGTCGTGGTTGAACCCTGGTCAGCAACCAAGCACCATGTAGCCAGTTGCTCACTCCCCCTCACTCAGAGGGTTGGGGAAGAGAATTGGAAAGGAATGTAAAACTCAAGGGTTGAGATAAGAACAATTTAATAGGTAAAGCAAAAGCTGTGCATGCAAGCAAAGCAAAACAAAGAATCCATTTACCACCTCCCATAGGCAGGCAGGGGTTCAGCCATCCCCAGGGAAGCAGTGCTCCACCACACGTAATGGTTACTCAGGAAGACAAAACGCCATAATGCCAGATATCCCCATCTTCCTTCTTCTTCCCCCAGTTTATATACTCAGCATGATGTCATATGGTATGGAATATCCCTTTGGTTAGTTTGGGTCACCTGTCCTGGCTGTGTCTCCTCCCAGTTTCCCATACCCCTCCAGCCCTCTGCCTGGCATGGCCCAAGGAACCTAGAAGTCCTTGATTTAGTATAAACATTACCCAGCAACAACTAAAACTATCAGCGTCCTATCAACATTGTTTTCACACCAAATCCCAAACACAGCACTGCACCAGCTACTAAGAAGATAATTATCTCTGTCCCAGCTGAAACCAGGACAGACATGACCACTCCAAGCAGGAAATAGGTGCTGTTAATTTCTATTTTTCACCTGGAACAGCTAATAGATGATGCTTTCTCTTCTGTCATACCAATTTATTGCTGTTTCCACTTTTTCAGACAATAAGTTGTTGTTAGAGTTCATTGTTTTTGCACTTATTGATGGATGTATCTGTTTTCTAGGTACCACAGCTTGTTACAGTCCATTTGGATCTCTCAAATTTACAGGACAACATACTCTGTAAATTAAGCTTTATTTTATGAGCTCATATAAGAAAGAAAACAAGCAAACAAAAGAAACAAGGGCTTGGTCTCCTTTGCACAGATTAATCTATCATGTGAATTTACTAATTTACCGCTTAATTCTTATGGTTTATTAATCACAAGTTCTCTAATTCATAACTCACAACTTGTAACTCATAACTTGTAAGTTGTGCACATATGAGCAAAATAGTTACCTAGCCAACAGTGACAG
>JAVJGJ010000037.1:65808718-65843416 GCA_035590215.1 Microhierax caerulescens | reverse complement strand
AACCTACATTCCCTTTGGGTGTTAGCTTTGTCCCTGGATTCTCAGAAAATTGTTCAGAATTCCTCCCAGGTTACCCACCTATCCTTCTACCCTGAGTACGCTTTTTTTTTTTTTTTTTCTTTGGGTTTGGCTAGGAGTTCCCTGTTCATTCATGCAGGCCATCTGGCCATTTTTGTTGACTTCCTACATGTTGGGGTAGTCCAGTCTTGAGCCTGAAGAAAGTGATGTTTGAATATTAACCAGCTGTTAAACATACCTGTTCCTGATGTCAGCTCATATTGGATGGGGGAGTTATTTTCCCTTTTATCACCTTTACTCCCATAGAATAAATGTAGCAACATAAAAAATACTTGGTTACCTATACTATTATTTTTATACCATGTACAGAATTTTTTGACTAGAAATCAGAACATGCTGGTCAGAGATACACATAGAAAGTCCCAAAGTCTAATTTCTTTAATGTACAAAATTGTGACAGAATACTTACATTGCATCAGAAGAAATGGCATCAACCTGGATTCAGTTCCCAGATGGAATTTTTAGGAATAAAATAAATCCATTTTCTTCTGGATTAAGTTTAAATCTGGGAATCACTGAGATTCATGCATGTAGATCTACAATATTATGTTCATAATCACTACATTTCTTCTCAGAACTATTTTCAAACATTGTTTTCAGTTTAAGTAAGTCATGAGACCCTGATAATATTTTCTATATGTTACCTTGGACATGAATTTTTTTTTCCATGTAATAATGGAACAACAAACATTACAAAGATTATAACTATACAAGTTGATAGATATCGAAGGTAAAACTGATATTCTGACATATTTTAACTGCTAGTTCTTCCTTTAAGGTGGTGAGGAAAAAACCCTTTATAGAGGGAAGAAAAGATCTTTTACTGTTTAGATCTCAGGTGTGAGAAGCACTCTGAATATATAAAAGCTTACCATGAAAAACAGTGACAGGAAATTTCTGCTGAATTCCAGTGACTGCAGTCTTCTACTTTGTACTTTATAAATATTTATCTAACTCTAAGTTCCTACACTTTATGAAATTCTTGAGATTTTTCCTGTCATGGTATTTCACTATTCAGCCTTTTTTAGCATGTCCTCTGAATCATTCATACTTCCAATAAACAATGTGAGTTTACTGCTTCAATACTAACTACATTCACATGCTTAAGGCATCAAAAATTGTCAAATACCTCTCCTTCTTATTAACATTCAAGAAAATCAACATTTGAATAATGTTAAGGCTTTGGCACAAAGTAGCTGATATAGGATACACATTATCACAGAAGAATATTTGCATCTTGTGAAGTTATTCTAAAAAGTTCAAAAGAAATGTTACTCCTAAGTCTTCACTCTTTTTGAAACATAACTTTATAAAATACATTGATGCAATTTTCTCCTCATAGTATTTTTTGCTATGTTTAAAAAATGAAAAATGTTAAACTGTTCTTATCAATGGAACAAGAACTCTTCAAATTCATTGCTATAACTAAACAATTAAGCCATGCTGCTTTGGAGAGGTGCAAGTCTTCCATGAATTCTCTTACTTCAACTTTACTAAATATTTTTCTTGACAAAACAATTCTTGAACTCTGGGAACATAAAACCAATCCATATTTCCATTTCTGTGTTCACTGTTATGTATTACCTGTATCTATTTCAGAAAATTTCACATTTTACACAAGTGGAATAATAACAGAAAGACTAGTTTGTATTAAGGAAGGACTTGAGTTTTTCTACCATTTTAGAATAAAATTAGCATGGCATATAAGTCTTGAATTAGAAGGTTTCATGCAAGCTTAACTGTATGCTGAGGTTTCTGTCTTTCATCATTAGATGTCAAATGGGCTATGGTACTTATGAATTAAAATTATGGTACATATAAGTTAAAAATTTCACTTTGTGAAAACCAATGGAGTTTGTTACACTACTGGTTTCTACCTAATTTCATCTCCCTAATGCTCATGTTACAGTCACTTGCTGAATATGTGGAATGGTGTCTGTGCTCTAAGTTACTGTATTTTCACTCTGGTATCTTCATTGTTTTAGTGAGGCCAAGACTTTATACACAGTGCCTGAGCCAAAGAATGAGACATGCAGAAGCACAGTATAGTGATAAAAGACCGCGAAGAGGAATGGACTGGCAATTAGCAAACCAGACAGCAAATATTACAAGGTTAGACATTCTTCCATTTCCACAAGAAAAAAGCTTCAGAATATTCCTTATAATACTTTGTCATGAAATTTTTCTTGGGGTCATTAAGCAAATAATATTTAAAAAAGATAACATCAGAGATCTATAATATGGTTTAGATCTAAAAAAGGTAACTTGGAAGCATGTATTTATAATACTTTCCATTACATCACGAACATACAAATATACAATCCTCAAATATAAAACCATTTCTCTAATCTTAGGTTTTCTTCAGGGATACCTTGGGAACAACTTGAATGAGTTGTTTTTTAACACAGCTGAGCAAATACAGTTCAAGATTTTCAAGCAAACTTTGATTGAATTTGTTTTGACAATACGTGCAACCCTTTGGTGATCTTTCTGCAGGAATGTTTGTAGGATTGAGTTTTACTGGCAAGAGCATTAGAGCAAAATAAATTTCAAAGATGCGAGTGAATTTTTGTAAAGCCCGGGTTTTAGAGAAATAGTTGCAAAAGCTTTAACAGTCCTAAAAAATTCTTTCTGCACTCATCTAAGAAAAAAAAAAAAAAAAAGTGATACAGCTGACACTTTAGAAATAAGTAACCAATAAGTTAGTGGTTTAGATGCTCATAACAAATGGTCCATGAGCAGGCAAGCTGCAGAGAACCATATGAACTAAACAAAATAAAAAGCAAATCCTGAAAATAGATCATTTGAATGCTTCTAAATATATTCAAGGATATTCTGGTTTGCTTATTTATTTCTTTGTTGGAAATGATTCCACATGCAGACAATAGGCTAAATTTGTTGAATAAATCAATTGTTACAAATTATTCACTAAACCTTAATCAATAATGCATTTTGTGGTGGATTCACTTTGACAGATGTCACTATTACTGAAAGTAATGTCTTGTAATAATGTAGTGCAATGTGAAACCTCATGAATAGTTAGCTGAACAAAGGCTTGCACTGGGAAGATAGTTAACATTTGACACCATCATCTCCAAATCACATTTAACATATATGAGAAAGATTATGATGCAATTGATTCAACATGTCTCTAAACACTCTTGAAATGCAGAATGGAAATAAAATGGCAAAAATACATTGAAAAAATAATAGTTGCATTGAAACACGTTACTGCACTTTTGTGGAGATCTAGCAGTATTCTCAACTACAACTGCATATTTAAATACCTCCAATAACTGAAACATCCCGAAAAAAAACCCATATCTGAATATATTCTTCATCACCGGTTGGCCTTATAGTAAAGAAATGCATCTCCTAAGCAATTTCATTTTGATGATACACTGTGTTAATACATTTTAAGAGCCATTTTGGTTTGATGATGTACACACGCTAATGACAGGCCAGCTGGTAGCAAGAGAAATTAATTTTGCAGTTGTCATTCTGTTGCTTTCACAGATTATGTAAAGTTAATTATTTATACAAATAAGATAAATTTGGACTTTCCTTTTGAAAATTATTCCTATATTTTATGTGTGTGTTGAGAAAGAGACATTTCTGATAGGTTATGAAACATCTAAGAAATGTGCTGCATGTGTTGAAAGATGTCACAAGCTTTTTTGCCTACCTCTTTAGGGCTAGTGTCCATTCCATAATACCTGCTCTTTAGGTCTATTTGCCCTTCTGGGCATTTGGACTATAGATAAATTAAACAGACATAGTTAAATTTTCAAAACTGTAGGGGTAGCATAGCAGTGGTGGGTAAATGGAGTTAAGAAAGGTAGTCTGGGGAAAAAGTCCACAGGTCCAATGCCTGTGTTATGTTACTCTTTTATCCAAATATTTCACGGATTGGCTTCATAACAAAGTTGATAGTTCACTGAAAATGGGTTTCAGGAAATAAGGGTGTAACATGATGTACAATAGGTAGGATGGTGTAAAGCTTAGGAGCTTTGGATTTTACAAATGTGTACTTACTGCTTGAGCAAGAGAGGGATCTAGATGGAGCTAAAACCTGCAAAGGTTCCGGCAGGGGCAGTATAATGAAGGAGAGATGGCTATAATGGTACCAGTGGCACATCCCAGAGAAACCATCTACACTGCTCTCAAATGGACCAAAGAAAGAATCATAGTCAAAAAGGTACAACGAAGGGGAACACAAAGAAATGGCCCAGCAAGGAGGTAGACACCTAGGAGGAAGGCTGACCCTGAGAGCACCGGAGCCTAAACTTTTTCAGTTCGCACCTGCTGGAGAAAGTCAGGTGACAGCTAGTGCAGGAGGTAGGGCTACTTCCTAGGTACAGACATGGTATTCTTGTGTATCCCATGGTGTTAGTCTTGAAGCCTTTCTGCAGCGGCCTTGGTTGGTTGTTGGTTGGTTGGGTTTTTTGGTTTGTTGGTTTGGGTTTTGCTTTTGGGGTGAGGTGGATTTGTTTTGTTTATTTGTTTTCAGGTTTGTTTTATAACAAAGTCCTGTAGTTGTGGGACAAGAATGAGCTCGGGGAAAGCTTTTATTTGATGGTTTCTTTACAGACACATCAAGAGATACTTTAAGTGTTTGTGAAGGGTATATTAGTTGCCCTTTTTACTTTTAACTGTTACCTTCATCTTTTCCTTCACAGTGACTCCATGTATGTAATGCATTAGAAAATTAGCAAAACCCCCCAAATTATGTATTTACAGAGGCTCTTAACTGCAAAAGGAGGAATACTATCTTTCCTAGATATCTCATGCCAAGGATAATAGAGAGCATTTCCAGCTTATTTTAGTATCTTTGAAGGGGCCATTCCTGTGACAACAATGCTCCCTTCTCATTTTCACTCTGTCGTGCAAGGGAATTGACTGTCGTCTTCGTTGTAACAACTAAAATTAAATTGATTTGTCTGTACTTTTGGGGTTCTCTTTCATTTTGCTCTCTCACAGATCTTTTGCTTTCAATTTTATCTTTAGTCAAGAATTCACTTTGAGGTAGAAACTCTAGATCTGTCTGACACTTTTCCATGTACCTCTACTTCTGTCGTACACATATAAGCAGCAAAGCTACAGGAAAAAAAATTATATTTTTGCTCACAATTGCCTCATAAATTGTCCCCATAGTATTACAGAAACCTAAAAAATTAAATGTATGAGCAGGATTCCCAAATATGGAACAAAATATCATTCCCAAAATTCTGCAGTTAAGCTAGTTACTTAATGCTAGAACAGAAGGCAGGACCTTATTTACAGCAAAACGTGGTTTTCTGTCAGTGCTTTCATGCATTTGAACTAATGAAAAGTTGTTATTTCCGCTACACAAATTTATGTTACAATATCAGTATTTGCATAAAAAGCAGTCCTCGTTATTATGCCCTTTGACGTAACTGTTGCACAATTGAAAAAGAACAGAGAATTCATGAAGAGAAATAGAAATGCAAAAAGCTTAAAATATTTAACATGAAAATATGGGAATGTTTTAGTAAGACCATGTAATTAATGTGATTGTATTGGGTAGATATTCTTCAGCTTCCCAGTCACAATGAAATTTATCTCAGTCACCTGTCTTCCTTTA
Source organism: Microhierax caerulescens (assembly GCA_035590215.1). Lineage (NCBI taxonomy): Eukaryota > Metazoa > Chordata > Aves > Falconiformes > Falconidae > Microhierax > Microhierax caerulescens. The sequence continues at coordinate 65,837,733 of JAVJGJ010000037.1, read as the reverse complement.
TCCAGGCTTTATCTCCTGTCTTGTGCTTTGCTAATCTTGGGTTGGAATTATGCAGTACTCCCATGTTTTGTCCATACTAAATTATAATATAGTATAATTTTATTATCTATAAAATATTAATTTATAATTTCACAAACACATATAATAGTTCTATTATGTTATCATAATTGATATATTAGTGTACATTATATGAAAACATAATACTTAATGCATGCATAAGAAATAATAATTATAATGATGATTATGATGATGGTAATAATAATCATAACGACAACAATATCTTATGTCATGATTATCCTGATGTTGGAGATCACAGCAAACTCTTATTTTCTGCCTTTAGTAGTTTGTTAAACAGTGGTCTACAGTGACAAGAAAACAAATATTTCATATTTTAACATATTTAAAATTAGGGAAAAATGGACTTTAAAAAGAACGATGCATTAAAAAGAATGATGCATGGCTATGTAACCAACTTATTTTTTTACCCAGTAACAATCTACAGAGATTTTCCATTTCTCCATATCATTTTTTAAAACTAATTTTAGAAAACTGCTCAAATTATTTTGCTTTTCTGAAATCTTCAGGTATTTTCTTCTCACAGTTAACCTGCAGCATTTGCTAGGAAAAGATAACAAGTCATTGTTTCTCATTTTTGTTTATTGAGTAACTTCTCACTAATCATAAATAAATACATGGATATGTGGAGTTATATATACATAGTTAACGAACTCAGTATCATGTAATGCAGAGGTTTCAAAATAATCCATATAAATCCAGATCAAAAGCACCTGTCAGTTTTTTTCTGGATACGTTTTCTGCTGGATTAGTTCATTGTGACAGCCCACAGGAAGGTTTGATGGGCTGGAACGATGGCACAAACTGAATTAAGAAAGTGAATGAACTGGACCAGGGTGCCCCAGACACCCTTATTTTAGTGTCTTGTTAGATTCTTCGCCTTTCTCCAGGACACATAGTCCTGAAGGGATGGAGGGTATGACTCTGTGCCGATACCTACATCCTGCCCTCTCCAAAGAGACTCTAATGCTACTTTAGCTAGGCACATCATTTTCAGATTTCTAAACTTAGGTAAACTGAAACTTACTTTAATTGCCTCCAAATAACATAAAGCTAAAAATAAAAATCTTTCAGACTTCTCAACAAATAAAATGGATTTGCATAATAAACATTCTGTAGGACTTCAGTTACTAAGGCTTCGAATATCTCTTTTGAATATTTCTTAAGATTTTTTTCTCAGTTACATTTCATTTTAATATGTAACTTCATACTATGTTACATAACTTAAACCCCCAAAGTTAAAATGCAGAATATAAGTCTCTCTTTAAAAGGAGAAATAATAAGTTTCAGATAACTGTGGAAAAAGGGAAGCATCATTTAAAAACTGCTGGGAAAGAGAGCAACATTTATTTTCCAGGTAAGCTGCTGAGGTTTTGAAGATTCTTGAGTAACACTTCTATAAAAGACTACTGATTTTTAATACCTGAGTTCAGACATCAAGGGCTCTTTTGCTAAGAATATCTCCTAGTGAAATCTGAAGGGGTCCAGGGAAAAGAACAACCTACCTGGTGGCACCCAGTATCCAATGAAATACAGACTTGTATATTCATTTCAAGGTCTTATTTTTGCTTTTTTTTTTTCTTCTGTTTTTTTTTTTTTTGTTGGGTTTTTATTTGGGTTTTGTTTTGTTTGTTGGGTTGTTTGTTTGTTTTTTTTTCAATAAAAATAAGTTGTTAGTCTGTAAACTGCATTTATAAGTGACTGGAAACAAAATTCATGAAAGGAGGTGCAAAACCTAAGCTGAACCTTTACTCCTAGGGTTGTGTAGTTGTAGTCTAGATTTAGGATATTTTTCAAAAGCTGTGCTTGTCAAATAATATTAATCAGGTTAAATGATACTTCATGAATATGTAATTTGTTTATTCATTATAATGGGTTACACTTCCATTTATAAATAATGATCTGGTTTTATTGCTAGCATAGATAAATATTAGAGATACATAATTTAAATAGTTTTATTAGCAACATTGTACCTAAAATCTCCACAGAAATACATACATTTTTATACTACCATTTTCTCTTAAGCATTTATTTTCCTTTTGTGCTTGTTTTGGGATATGCCTCTAACATATTAGATATAAATGTTAAACGCAATGTTTATATCAGAGAAAATTAAACATGCATTTGGAAAAGCGTATTGTTTTTAAGCATGATACTGATTTCTATTCTAGTACCTTCACATCTGAAGACAGATGCTGTAGCCTACGAATGCTCCTCCACGAACAGGATAGTTTCTACTGGCAGCTTTACAGAAGACTTACTGTTTAGCTTGTCAGACAAAAGCATTGTTTCAGTTCTTTTTATTTGTTGTGTATAGTTTAATGAGTTGGCCTTTATTTTGAGGTCATTTATGTGAAAGTTTAAAGTGATAGCACTCATGTAATTAAATTCAAATGTTTTGTTCGATCATTTGAACAATCAAATGATGTGTTCAAGTGCTTTTCAGATTAAGACTCCTGAAATCTAAGAAGTAACAGACTAAAGATATCTTAACTTTTTGAAGGCAGGAGGCAAGGTTATGTGGAGCATGTACTGTACCAGTAATTAAAGGTTCAACAACTACAGCTGAAGAGCCAAAAAATTAAGCTTGTCTATGCTACATTTCATCTAAAAATCAGATGAGGTGACTATCAATGTTTCACAGACTGATAATGCTGACAAAGAAAAATCGCCTTCCTAGTAATATTTAACAGTCACACACAGATGAACTGTACTGGGGAAACTTGCAGACCCACTGGATGTTTAGGTCTGCAGTCCTTCCCCAGCTGTGCTTCAGAGCTTGTGGAAACCTGACAGCTGCTGCTGGCATAGGAGGAAAGGCAAAGTTCAGAAACATTATGCGCTACTGCAGACTGGCCTGCAGGATTGGATAGGTGGCAAGAGGGAGAGGAGGAACATCATGCTCTTGTTACAGAGCCCCCAGCTGCTGGAGATCAGGCATATGGCAATGCTTTGTAATTATTTGTATTTCTTCAGTGTCTAAAGACTCCAGCTGGGATCAATGCACTACTGTGTAATCTCTTACTGTGTAAAAGATGGGCCCTATTCCAAAAAGTTTAAGATCTGAAGAGACAAGGCAGTAAGATAAAAGAATCATTTTCAAGAAGAGAAAGAGAAGGCATGGTGGGTATGAATTGTGCCAATACAAGGTTTTAAAAAAAAAATAAAATTAAAGCCTTCTTAAAAAATAATTAATTTGGGGGATGAAAGACTGGGAGAGATATGCAGGCAAAAACATCTAAATGAGAAGAACAAAATAAAAGGAAAAAGACATTGAAACAGGTTACAAAGGAAGTAAAAAGAGAAGATAAAAGGAAATAGAAGACAGAAACGAATGTGGATAAAAGTGAGTTCATTCACAGACCTTTAGAATGTAGTGAAATTTAATAGTACTCACTTTTTGGCTAATCTTCATCACTGAAGATACTACAAACTGAATGTAGTAAATGTGATTCCATGTGGTTTATTTTCTCTGATGGCATTACTGGATAATAAATTAGTCCAACGTAATTGTCTAAACCAGTGATGACAATAGTGAAAAATTATTGGAATTACTCATGTTTTCATGGGTTTATACCAAGATCTACTGGGTGTATGAAGTCACAGGCAACTAGCAAAAGAGCTAAGAGGATCAGGGTATTACTTGCATTTTAAGAAGATTAAACATTACAGAAAAAAAAAAAAAGTAAAAAAGAGGATTATTCTGTCATGAGAACAAAATACATCAACTGCAGTAACAGCAGAAAATTATTTAAGTGATGTAAACAGGAATACATTTCAGTGATTTTCAACAAAATGCAACAAGTCATTTTGCAAAAATAACTGAAAAAACTTGTAAAAACTATAAAGTTCTAAGAGTTCCAACATGTGGTTTGCAAACCTGATTGGCATTACAATACTACCTAACTGCATTGCTATAGGTCCTTGAGAGTTGCATAAATCAAATCAGGTGGTTATGCTCATTTTACATTTCCTGTTTCGTGGTGTTTTTCCTTTTCTTTTTATCTCAAGCTGCAAAAATTGAAACTATGGCATGTCTACATGTTTGTAAATGAAGTTTATAAAACAGAAACAATCAGTGAAATAAAATTAGATTGCTGTTTTCAAGTAACTTCCTTTTGTTGCTTAATGTATAGTAATTAAATTAGCTAATTTAGTAGCATTTCCATCTTTTTTCTTACATGTAAATTAATTATTTTGAATCAAAATTGTTATTATTTACCCTTTAATGAATAACAATAACCTTGAATAAGTGCTTAATCCTCAAATGGTTTTACTATCTTTATCACTAGTATTTCTCTAATTCTGTTGGAAAACAGAATACAGTCTTGCTTTGTTCCTCCTTAATGAAACTCCCATGTGATGGAAGGTAAATTTAGTGTCATAAGCATGACTGAAAAAAAACTAGTAACTTCAGTAAAGTTGCAATAAGATCAGAAATGATTATCAGGCAGGCTGTAAATACCAGGAGTAATCATGCTCAGTTACACCCATAAAGAGGCTCTTTAATTCTTCAGTGTTTAAGCACTTTGTGATTCCCAGAAGCTTAGACACATGCATATACACATAATTGATACATTAACTCTGATTTAACAATAGTACTATAAGTTGTCCAAGATACTTCATTCTCCATTCTCACTCAATCCCAAGGAATACTAATAAGAGGACCAAGGAGAAACTGGTACAGAAAGATATTTCTTTTTATATGAATACATATAAGCCAAAATTCGGAGTGAGCAACAATTATTTCCCGAAGGGCAACAACTAAACAACAATACATACAATTTCTAAGTTCCAGAAATGGTCTTTTTTCTGCCAGGCATGTAAGGATCCCTCCCATACCAGGCACTGCCAATCCTTTAAGTCATTTACACCCCTGCAGAAGATGACTGAATCTGGCAGGGTTCTGAATGCACATGAATCAATGGGACAGCCAGTGTCACATAAAAAATCCAAATAGCAGAAAGTTCCACTGTTACTTCATGGTGAAAATTCAGAGTAAGACCATCACATAACTTTTATTTAACCAGATTTAACAACTGGTAAATGAAAGCAAACACTAACCTAGGAAATGGGACAGTAGGAAGGAGAACATATTGAAAAAAAGACTCTCATTATAATGGGTGTGAATCATTTGCATTTTAGACAAAATATTATCAACAATGTGATCATTCGAAGGACATATTTGTATGACTTCTTAAATGAGTTTTAATGTATTAGTTACAACATTAAGTGTAGGGCGTTTATACTGATTATTTCACATTATAAAAGACGCCAAAGTCCACAACAATCTTGAGTGCATTATTTAACTATTTATATGCATTGTAAAAACTGATTAATAGAAGTTTACCCAGAAACTCAGGAACTATGTCATTCATATTTTACCACTTTGCAATTTCAGGCTTCATTTGAGTTTCTTGATCCAATATGGATAAAAGATAATTTAACAGGATCTGTGAGGGAATTATACATGAAACTGCCCAAAGTCCCAAGGAATTAGACTTGATCTAAAAGTTAACTGGATAGATTCGTCTCTCACCTTCCATTATCACTTACCACACACACTGTGCCTGCACACACTTTCCTGCAACCTGGTCACCAGTTAGTTAAACTAGAGGAAAATACATTTTTCTCATCAATAATATAGAAAACAGTGGTACCATCTTGCTGACCTAGCATTCTTTGTACACCGCAGTGTTTACAACGGAGTTGTATTTTGTCGTTTACATTGGTCTTATATATTTGATTACTTTTTATGTGGTTACCAGAAGGAAATAGGGTTGGACAGGAGGCAATTAAGGAGAAGTCCTGGAATTTAAATGTTAAATGTTTCTTAAACATTGATTTTCTCATGTAATATCAGGTCAGCATCAAATGATAAATTGTAAATAGAAATAAATCCCCTTTTAAAATGGAGCCAGTACTTCAAATAAAATTTGAAATAAATGTGTTTCCATTTAAGATTATTTTTTCAGGGAGGTCATATGTAGAGGGAGTGGTTGTTTAACTAGCAGGTATGGTCTCTCCAACATCATAGAAACAAGAAATAGAAAAAAAAAATAGTAATGGACAGTAATGTGTTACTTGTACTTGCACTTGGAGGTGATTACATGAAAAAGACAGGTTAAATTCCTTACAAAAATAGAATAGCAATTTCCTCTCTTCTCAACACCTACGTTAAGTTAAAGATTATTTTTCTGGGTTCTTCACATCCATAGTTTTCTACCATAATAACAGAGAGATTCATTCCCTTTGCTACAAGGCAGAGAGAATTTCAAAGGACTGGAATTTTAGCTGTATAGTTTCCAAAAGAGTAAGAGGAAAAAAGCTGAACTGATCCATTGTTTTAGTAATGTCTTTCTCATTGCAAAAGTCCCTCTGCATACAGACTGGGAATAGTAACTGCATTCTGTGTTATCCTCTAGAAAATTGACTTATCTGCTCCACTTCAGACCAGAAGTATGAGTTATAGTATACACATATGAAAATTTCCTAATAAATTAATCTGAACTCTTACTGTAGATTCTTAGAAAACAGGGACTCATATTTGGGTTTGGTTTGGTTTTTGGTTTTTGGGTTTTTTCATGAAAGTCTATGAATTCTGGATATGCAGTGTGTTTACTTTCTGGGCAATGGAGAAATCAAGGTAGTAGTCACTATCAGAAATTTATCATGTAAGTCAGTATATAGAGAACTCATGCACTGACACTTTAAACAGTTCCCACTGTAAACATAAACCCAATTATATCACAACACAGTTAACTATCTTATAACATAGAAGTGACCTGTTTAAAACAAGCCTAACCTTTCATCCACAAACTTCACTTCCGAAGTTCTGTTTCAGAAATTCCCCCTTGAGCTGTTCAGCTGGCACAGTCTGCTTCATTTTCAATCGGTGCTAGTGCTACCTACCACTTGCCACCTTTATTACTGCTCTTCAGTACCACAGACATGCTGAGCTGCTCCAGTTGTTCAGGGGCAGTGAATAGCCCAGGCAGCCTTGGGCTGCTAGAATAAAACAGCAAAGAACTTTTTATTGTTCCATGATGAAATATTATTTGTTTCCAACTTCAGTTTAAAGCTGATTAAGTATTTTATTTATTATTGTTTCTACGACAGAGCTAAAGTACCAAACTGTGTGTATGTATAACAGTGTAACTGATCTCCTCCTTGTTAAAATACCATCAAGTGCAAAAGGCTGCTCTTTTTTTTATTTATCATTTTTTTTTCCCCCCTAGACATAGCTTGCAGAATAGAGAACAATACTTTCTGGAAATTCAGATTTTTCTTTTCCCTAGTTTCATGGAAAGATATAATTAATTTAGGACTCCATAGAAGGTCATAGAGTAAATTTTCACTATCACTGGTGATGGTTTAACAAAAAGCATCCATACACTATCAATAAAACACAGCAGTTAGCACCTGAACTTGTGTATAACTATTTCCTGTATCTATAATGTTGGAAAATGATGATACTTACTTTTGCAGATACAGGTGAACTTGATTTTGGATACAACTCCATTTTAGTACAGACTTGTTCCTTGTTAATAAAAACAAACCATATAGACCAGTAAGAAAGTAGAAGTTAAAAATAAACCTTCTATTATTTTCCCCCCCTAGGCAGGCAAAGCAACTTAAGAAAACCTATTGCATGTGTGGTTTTTATTGTGTGATTAATTAAAATAATTACTTGGGGGGTGTGGTGTGTCCTTAAATACAATCTCCTTCCATCTTACTATACCTGAAGGAGACACACAGTATTTACTGCTGCTAATTGAAACTAATTCAAATGTCTCAATAAATATATGTAATGGTACTGTTACTGTAGTATTTACTTCCTAACTGCTCCAACTGCTGATTCTTGACAAACACATTCCTCCTACAAAAAAATGTGTGTGTGAAATACATAAGATTGCCCTCCCCTGTTAATATATTTATTGTTTGCTGACCATTAATGATTTGGGGACTATTTGCAAAGGAGGCTTTATGATATACTTCTACTCATGGTAACAAAAGAATTTCTATCTTTCATAGATGTTTCACTCACATATTATGATTTTCTGCTTTTTTTTAGAATGAAACAATCCTTCTGTAGAGTCTAAGTAAGCTTTTCCAGAGGAAAATATAAACTCAAACCAGTTTTTTCTCTGAGAATTTCCAATTTTCTCCTGTTCTCACAATCCACATTAGTTTACCTATTCAAGTTTACCTTATATTAAGTCTCTAGAGCATTTATAAAGTTAGGTATAAGAATATTTTTCAAATCATACATAGTCTTGAAGAAATAAAGACCATTCAGTGGAAAGATTCCTATTCTTAAGGGACTAAACTAAACTAAAAAATTGAATTACTCTAGCATACCATGAAGAAAGTTCATATCTAAAGAAAATTATATGAACAATAAAGAATTCAGTATGTCAAGATGTTTATATATGTTTAGGCAATCATATATATATATAGTATATAACATATGTTTATTAATTTATGAATTAAAAAATAAAAACAAATTATCAATAGCTGTTACAAATATACATATATATATTTGTTAAGACTTCAAGCATAAATATTTCAAAATTGTTGCCTCCTTTAAATAACCAAATTAAGCTGAAGCACATAAAGCAAACTTGATAAAGTTACATTTGAAGTTAGTGAAGGTCCAATTTCTGTCCATCTTATTTTACTGGATAATTTTCTACATCTGAATGATTTCTTCTTACCTTTTCCCTCGTGCTACCCTATTGCATGTGTCTGAATGAGTAATTTTTTATGCGCTATTTGTCTAACAGCAGTGTAGAGGTAAGATCTCAAACCTGATGACAGAAAAAATGGTGATTTTAGTGATTAGTGGTATGGAGACAGTGAATATTACCTGTGTATTATTTTTCTGTATATTATGCTGCAGGTTACAAGTCAAGAAATGTTCCTTTGCACTGAATTTTCTACGGGATGCCTAAAGTTACGGATTTTAAATAGGTGGGACAGCATAAGGAATAATCTATTAGGGCATTATTTCATGAAATTAATAACACCTGTTGGTATCTTGAACAGTGATGGAGTTACTTTACAGATTTACATTACAAATGTACATTAGAAATGCATGTAAGGAACTCCTGTCATTTTTTTAAGTTATCCTGGTTCAGCTCAATATCTCATTTCTACATATTTTTATTGACAGTATTCTAAGATACTGAAAACACAAAGTCTTTCTGTTCTCTATTATTCCTTTTGTTCCTTGAGTTTATTCCCACCTGAAGTCAGGTTCTCAGACTGTGGCATCAATCATAGCACAACAATGAAGAGTGATGTCACAAAGGAAAGAGTATTATTTCAGGTGAGAGAAAACAGGTAAAGCATATTAATTTTTCAGAAACAAAGAAATCAGGTTTTCATACAAATGTCCTTTGTAATACAGAATAATGGAAATGAAATGCAGTCAATATGTAGCTTGACTACAAGTAGATTTTTTTTCTTAAAGACATGCTTTTCAAAGCTCTACCACAAGAAGATGGTGATCTTAAAGGTGACTCAAACAGAAACAGACAAATGAAGCATGGAATTGCATCTCAATGTCATGAAAAACAAAGAAGCTTGAAAGTTCTACTTCTTTGCCTGTTTCCAATTTAATTCTTCTATTGTTTTTCCTTCTTGTTTCTTTACTTTTTTCCCCTGTTTAAATAATACATGATTTGTATCAATGGTCAATTGAAAAAGTAACTGAATCATGAACAATTGACAGGAGAATCAAATCAAACAAATTTAAAAGGTGGGGGTTTTTTGTATGTTTAATATCTGGTGAATTTAATTGCCAGAATGCACAGCAATGAGTATTCATCTGAGAGTTACAAGTATACCAGTGAAATCAGAAAGGGTGAAATAGAGCTTTACCCATATTTAATAGAAGAAAAAGTTAATAGAAACATCTGCTTAAAAAACAAATGACCAAAAAAACAAAACCAAAACAAACCAAACAAAAAAAAAAAAGCACCACAAACAAAACCAAAACCGGGCTAACATTTTCCAAGTGTCCTCTGTGTATCAATAGAAATTATTATATCCAAATACTCATAAATCTTGTTTTCATTTTTCCTTTGAGGTATCCCCTTTAAAACCAGGCATACATTTCTGTCTGCCTTAGCTTTGTTAATGTTTTGCATTTAATATCTCAAATGCTTATAATGTGTTTAGAAAAATCAGCAGTCAGCTGTATTTTCATATATTGTTACAAATAATATAATTATAGGTTTTAATTTCCTGAAATTAAAATATATCCTCCAAGAAAATAATTGGAATTTATTTTTTCTCTGACAAAAATATGATATTTTTATTTTTATACTTACAGATTTGGATGCCAAAAAGTTTATAAAAGTGAAATCCTGAACCCACTAAATTTTACTGACAATTCTTTCACTGATATCCCTAAGGCAATTATTCGTTGATTGATAGTACCCTATGTTTTGACTGAATTGCTCAAAGATATATATCTGCTCATGTTCCTTTTACAAGGAGGGTTGTTATAAAAGTTTTTAAAAGTAACCATTTACTGGAAAAAAAATACCCAAAACTATCTTGGAAGAATAAATATTTTTTTTAAAACTCCTAAATATTTTAAAGTTAATGCAACTAATTTCAGCCAAATAAATTAATTATAGGCATATTTAATTTTCTTCCTTTACTGTCAGAACTGATTACAATGATGAGACTGACTCACAGGATATTTGGTTACAACAAAGGAAAGATTTTATGTATGAGTCTAGTCTTCCATAGAAATCTAACCATGGATCTAACTGATTCTGTACTTACCTAAATTAATACACCACTCCACAAGATTTCAATTTAATGGAAGTCTCACTGAGATTTCTGATGAGGTCCTATTGTATATGCCTATGGCTCACTGAGCCTGGTGATTTTCTTTTGCAATGGAAGTTCCTAATAATTAAGAGACTGTTCATCTTCTGTAGCTTGCTTAGCAATAACCCCCTGAAAGAGTTTTCCAGGAAAACCTATTCCATTCAGGTTTTAAAAGACTCTACTTATAGCAATACCCAGAACACTAAAAACATCTAAGTACATTATTTTACCAAAGTTCTTGTAAATGCCATAACATCTATGTAAATTTGAAGTTTTACTGGAATCCCTTAACACACAGTAATTAATACTGACGTGAACCTGCATGAGGCTGAAGAATAGTTCCGTGTGAATCAAATCTGAACAAACATACCAAGAGTTTTCTTGATATATACACTAACAGTACTGTTTTATGACAACACACACTTTCATTAGGATTAGGCTTTAAACCAGAGCTAATATAAAACTGCATTCCAACTGAATTATAATAAAAAAATATCAGTTTAAAACTTCACTTTAACATTCTTTCTTTAGAATGTCTCTTTTAACCTGTTATAAAATTCTGCACTTTACAAGCTTTTTTTCCCCTCCCCCTGCTCAAAAGTGCCAGAACAGACAGCTCAGTCTGGCATCGGTATTGTACAGCAGGGCCTTAAATAACTTCATTAATTTGCAATTAATAATGTCTCACTTTGAGGTCTCACTGAATTGGTTCCTGAAGCTATGTAAGTCCCACCTACAGTAGCAGTAACTATATGTTAAATGTAACAGCAATAAAGTAATGGACCTGTTGGAATGCTAATTACTCCTAAGAGTCTCATTCAGCACAAAACTTGGTACCAACAGTATTTCAGACTAAACTGTGTCCTTGTTGCAGCAGGCTAGGGCAGGAATAACAGAAGTTAAGGTGGACTTTTAACTTTATGCGGGCTAGAAAGATAATGGACTCAGAAAGCAAGCTGTTTCCTTCATGTTGTACAGATGAGAAGACTGAAAAAAGAACAAAAATATGAAGAAATCAGAATTTGCTCATGTCTCTGCTCACAGGTCAGCGTTACTGCCAGTGATAAAGTTTTAAGCACAACAAACAGGTGCTCACAGGACTCCAAGAAATCAACTCATTAAAAAATTGAAATAGAAAAATAGTAGCAGCACATTGTCTTTTTTTTTTCCCCCCTTTTTTTTTTTTTTTTTTTTCCTGTAGACTGGTTGGAACCCAGCAGTTGCATGCAAAGTGGAGCAGGGTTTGTGCAAGGACTATAAATCATTCTTAATTTTTGAAGAGGTTCTAGGTGGAGGACTAGAACACAGGATGTAAAGGAGTACGAACACAGGATGTAAAGGAGTACAAGCTAGCTTTCAGGCTTTTTTGTTATATTATGAAAGACTTAGAAAGAAAGTAATATATCTAGAAAAACAGTAATTTATTTTGAAAAAGAATCCCTACATGTGTAATATCATTCATTGCTGAATCACAAGCTCTGCTTTATATTTATTGAGACAAACATGTTGTGACTTAGCCCTTTAATATGCAACTAGCAAAGATAGTGATAGTGGTTTCAATGAATAGAGCAAAATGGGATTCCAAGAAATGTAAAAAAAAAAAAAAAAAAAAATGTCAAGATTTCAGAATTTCTCTTAATCGTTATCAGAAACCCAGCAAGTAGAGGAAGGAAGCAATCTTGAAATACCAGAAAGAGGAGTGTGACCTTACTAAGAAAGGATGCACCGTAATGAAAAATCAATACCATTACTGTCTCCAGAACAATGAAGCTTTCACATTTCCCTTTTACTTTCACAAATCTTCAAACTAGCATAAAAGTTGACAAAGAGAACAGGCAAGCTGAGATACTTTTTCCGCGCTTCTCTTATTTATTATCTATGTTTTCATTTATGTATTATGCATCTGTTTAGTCAGGTTGTTTAGAAAGAATATTTTTGGCCTCTCAAATACAGTGAATAAAATAAGTGGTAGAAGGTACATTGGTTTATGATGATGAATATAGAAATAGATTGTAGCACTTATGCTTAAAGACAGTATACTAGTGGCTAGACCCCCCAGCCAGCACAAGTTGCCTGGCAGACCTGTTCAGGACTCTGTGAAAGGTCCTGAACACAGAGGTAAAGCCATGAAAATGCCCTTTGGCTCTACAAGGAGCCACAAAGATGACAGGACTGTTAGGAGCCTGTTTCAGTGTAAGACAGGGGTTAGGTGGTGCAGCGTAGCCAGTACGAATTTACGTGGGCTGCATCCTTAGCTTCCATTTTTCACTCTGCAAGTCTCCCCCTGTGCATCTCGGCACAACATCAACAGCCCGTTGCAGGGGAGCTTTAGCAGTGGGGTCTTTTCTTGCAAAGGATGACTTCGCAGTCTTTCACTAGGGAAAAAAAGATCAGTGGTAGTGAGCAGCAAAAGCAGGGTGGCTCCCTGGTGGCCAGGGCACTGGGAGCAGAGGAAGCTTCCCGTGTCCCCATCGTGGCAAGGCCCGGCAGCCAGGGCCTGTCCCACTGCCCCAGCCAGGAGCAGGCAGCCGAGGGCACCAGGCAGCTGCCTGGGGACTGGGACTGCCCAAGGCCAGGTTGGGGTTTGGGCCTGCAGGTCAGCTTGGCCGGGAGAGGCAGGGCTGGAGGGAGCTGGAGACCAGACCAGCTGGGATGTTGCTGGGGCAGGAGCCAACAGGACCCAACAGCCCCGGGGGGCTGCAATGGGGTGCTGGGCTGTGGGTGGGGGGGAGCCCCGGGACAGGCAGGGCTGGCAGTGCCTCAGGGCTATGGCAGTGGGGAACATATACATTTTGTTTATGCAACGTGGTAAAATCATGAGAAATAAACAACACATTAGAGATACTAAAAGACCACCAAAAAAGACAGCGCTGGAGAACAGGATAGATGCAATTTGATAGGCATTTGAGATGAACCTCCATCAAACTCTTTGGTGGAAAGCATTTGACATCACTTTTGTTTTGCCTACAGCAGTCTCCTGCATCCACCCTTGATGTTTCATTTTACACAGTCTTGCTCCCCAGGCTTTGGTTTTAGATACGAACTAGAAGGAATCTGAGGCTTTTTTTTAAAAAAAGCCTTATTAAAATGTTCACATATTCTGGTACTCAGTTGTAGAAACTGACATTGGATAGATTTTCTGTCTGAGGCCATAAGTATCCTTTAGGTCTTACCTCCTGGTTTCTCAGGGACCTCTTCCCCAAATCAGACAAATCACAAGAGAGCCTTTTTACTGTCCAATTACTGGAGAGCACCTCAAGTGAGTTGTAGAGCCCCCGACTAACAGTAACTCATATGAACTGAGTTGCAGTCCCAGAGAAAGGAGAATGCTTCAAAGATGATTTGAAAAGAGCTGAGCCACTTGGAAAAAAGATGTGCATCATACTTTGCCATTAATGGCCAATAGTATTTATACATACTGTACACTAATGCAGACTATCAAACACACAGTCAAGGATATTAGAAGCACAAAAACATTTTCATTTCTGCTTCCATGCCTACAGTATTGCACATGCATAGACAATGTAAATAAAAATGTCCAAGCACAGCCATTGATGGAGATGCTAGCATTTACAGATGAAACTACATGCTGTGCAACAACTACTGTCACATTATGTTCAGAAAACAAAAGTTGTCTGAACTTGACGACAAGTGCGAAATCTGACAGGAGCTTAGAGTTATTATAAATATATGGCATATGGTGCTTGGTTTTATTCTGCCATAATATGGCTTCTAAATTCCCAGAAGTAATTTCCACAATTTCACTCCCAATAATTAGTCTTAGTTTTCAGTGATGCCAGGAAACTGTAACCAATATTTGACTGTTCTCCCTGTCTTGATCTATTTACCTGAAAGAAGAGAGTCAGAAATATTCTTTGAAAAAGCCCAGTCTAACTTGCTCAAGATTGCAGAAATTCAATTGTTCAGAATCTTCAAACCCTGTTCCCTAAAGATTTGTTTCTGTTTCAGATTAATGAAAATGCATAACTAACAGATTAATGTAGTAATCCTTGCTGTAATTCCAGAAATGTCACTAAATTAGATTGCATTTAGTTTTGTGCATCTTAGATAGAACATTAACATTTTAATCTGGGCTATTCATTTTTTGCTTAGGCTATCTCTGACCTTCACTTTGAAACAGGTTTATTTTTAAATGGTCCTGTGTTTTAATCAACAATATGATATGAGTTCCTGCCTCTAGAAATAAACACCATATTATCCTTCCTAGCTTTTTTTTCCCCCTCCAAATGGCTAATATTCTCTTTGTAAAGAGGGAAAAAAAAAATCTACTTCAGATTTGAGTTCAGTCATTGTTTATGTGTATTACATCAACTGCATAAAAATAGATAGAAATCAGCTGCAGTTGGCAAAGCAGTTGCTTCAGATTCAGTCTCCCTGAAAGGTCTCATTTCAGTTTTTTTCACCTAATGGAGATCTGACCTCACTGACTTTTTAATAATGGTTTCACGTTATATGGTGACTTTCTTGTGTTGCGCTAAAAGAATTCTGTGAACTTTCCCTTCTACAAGCAAAATATTCCATGGCAACATAGAGAAAGAAACACAGAGTTGATTTATTTGTTGAGAATTTCTTATTGAAAATAAATATATTTTACTTCCTGTGTGTGCAGATAAACTGAGTCTGGAAGAAGTGATGGCTCTAACTGTGGAATTACTCCCAGTAGGGAACAATTCTTTTGCAGAACTTAAGTTTCCAGTTGGGAAACGGAAAGATCATTTCATGTTTGCTTTCTGGAGACCAATTTCCATATAAGGTGTATGAAGGCAAGGGCTAGAGATCAAGTCACATATTAGCCCCTTGGATCATGCTGTACCTAGCTCCACCCTGACCCTAAACACTAAGAAATACAGGGAACTGAGGCACTCATCTCTTTGTTCTACTGCTCAGCACAAGAGCTAGTGGAAGAGATGGTAAATGACTGAACACTTAAGCATTTATCTCCCTGATGCCTGCTTGGTTTTGCATGGTAAAGCAAAACTAGAAGAAACCTTCCAGCTAAGCAACGAAGAGCTCAAAGAATTAATTCTATTTCAGATTTTTAGGGGTGGTGGTGGTGTATATCTTCCCCCCTGCCTGGAAGATTTCATAATATTTCAGACAGTCTCTAGTGGGAAAAAAATCCATTATTCTGAAAGCTTTAACTTTGGCAGGCAAAATCAGAGAAGCCATCCTACCTTGAAACTAAAGCCACTCACAGCAGCTAGTGGAACAACTTCTTCACCTACTGCTTGCTGCTTGTGTTTCTACGTCTTTACAAGGGCTAACTGAGATTTTTTTATAACACCTAATTATGATACCTTCTTCCAGCCCTACATACTATCTTTTAATCTTGGAAATTTGTTCTACTGACTTTAAATTAGAAAGATTTTTTTTTTCACAATGTGTAAGACAGTTTTAAAGTGTTCTCACTTGCTGCAGTTTCTTGATTAAACAACTCTGCCTTCAGTTGTTTTGCTGTCAGCTATGTCCCGTTCACCTCTAGAAACACAATATTTTCATTCATTTTAACAAGAGTTTTGAATGAGGGGGAAACAGAGGTTATTCAAGGATACCTGAAATTTTCACTTTAATCTACAAATATCTTTTTAAGCTTTGCCCAGGAAACTTAGACACCATCAGCCATCATGTTTACCTCCCTATTGAGGCTTTCAATACAATTCTACACACTTTTCTTTCCCAACCCTCAAGGAAGATCTTGGGGAAAAGAAAAAATAAATCTCTTTCTCCTTGATTTTGAGTCTCTTTTCTCCATTAAAAACATTTAATAAAACACTTAATAAAACATGAAAGCCAAAGTACTTACACATTTAAAACCATGTATTTTGTTTACTATAATATACTTATCAGCAAACCAGTGTGATTTTCTCCATCATACTTTTGATTTCATTAAATTCAGTTTTCAGAAAGAAAAACAAGATCTCCTAAAGGCAAAAATGGACACTTATCTCTCAGATAAAATCAGAATGACAAAGTAACCTTAATAATACTTGGATAAAGTTAACATTCATTCAAGCATGGCTGGGCTTGACAGATAAAAATGTTGGGCAGAAAGCCACTTTTTGGTGCCTCAGAGAAAAGTATAAGACTATAAATGTGGTGTGTATACTCATACTGCATTATAGACCTATAGAAGGATCTTGCAGTCTTTGATGAATTAATAGCTAGATGTTTTTATTTTTATATTGAGAAGTCTGGCATGCTTTTAGTCATGGTTTGTGGGGTTTTTTTAGTCTTTTAATCTTCATCTTAATTTCAACAGTACTTCAGAAGTTCTTTCATAGGAATTAACATTCAGAAAAATTAGAATGCATTAGAAAATGAATGAAATTGTTCTTAAAGATGTTGTACAATAATGATGTCTTATCTAATAATTAGAAACTTCTTCATGATGCTGCAGAGGGTAGCAAAACTAAGCCACTAGTTTAATTCAGTATTATCAACTCTTCCGAAGTAAGAATAATAATTTTCTGCTCTCATTTAATATTCTAGTACATAGAGACACATCTCTAGTTCATGAGAACTTATTTTTTAACCATAGTATGTAGAATCAAATCGAACATCAACTCATCTTGTCTTTGCATATAAATTAAAATGCAGTTTGGTGACAATCTATGACAAAACAGTCTTAGCTAGGATGAGTGCTGGTTCTGGTTCAAAACTAAATGATCTTTAAAAAAATATAGCATGAGAAATATTCTTGAGTTTTTTCCTAACTCAGAAGTTTTTGTTCCTCTGTCCGTGTAAAGTTTCACCTCCTCGTTCTTTTTATTAGAAACTGAAAGAATTAGCTTGAGGACCAGCTTGTCTTTCCTCAGCTTTGCTTACAGCAACCACCTTGCCAAGCTTTCCTGTGCTACTACACTATGGCACAGAGCAAGGCTGTACGTAGTGATGCTTCAAATATTTAAAAAATCACATTATCTAATGGTTATTAAAAGTCTGAAATAACTGATGACTTAACAGTGATGGGAAAAATGTTGAAAGTCACACTCAGAAACAAACGATCATTTAACTAAGGCTTCAAATCTTCAGTAGCTCAGAAGAATGCCAAATTGAGCCATTTGCCTAGAAGTGCTTCCTATAATATATGAAGATATTGGATCTTTCAACAATAAAATCAAATCAAATACATACCAAAATTCAATTGCCATTAGGATCAGGAGCATCTGGTATTATTCAGCCCTATTAAAGTTTCCAGTGGCAATGATAAAATACCAACAACCAGCAAGGGTTTTGAATAGTGCTTCTGCCATTTTAGAAGCACTCACTGCTGTTCTGTATTCACTGTTATTTGACAATGAACTGCAAGGTTTAGAGTTCAAACAAAGGGGGGAAAAAATGCAAAATCATATGAAAATATACAAGGGAAACACTAAGTATGATAGTGCTGGGGACATCATAGTGGCTCCTAGTTTCAAGAGTACAGTTCGGAAAAAATAAAGAACACAATCTTATATAGAGTTGATAGTGATGTATCAATAAAGGAAACGTAGAACAACCCTGACTGAGGGTAGTATATTTCATAGATGACGGTGCACAGAAAGCATTTCTTTGACTTCTACTTGAGGATGGAAGTACAGTTGCAATTTCTTCAAAGTTGCACAGATTTCTTTTTCAACAGTTTTGAAAAAGGATTACATAAACTATTGAACAGAGATTGGATGAGTTTATGAATCCATTAAATTCTTGAAATTGTTGCAGGAAAAGAGCTTGCAGTTTCTTTCTTTGCAATATCTTTTAGGAATTAGAGACCAAAATAATCAAACACTTTTATCTATAAAAATTTTTACAACTTATTCCCTTGATATGGTTTTGGTCATGGTAGGAATATTGCACCCATAACCTGCAGGATTTAGAACATTCTCACAGAATTCAGAGTGGGCTTCAATCCTCTTTCAGCAGAAATTATTTAAACCCCAATTTCACAACTAAGGATATTCAAAAAGGGAATACTATAGTCCTAATAGTGTTCTACTCAGTAATTAAGCAACTTCAGAACTAAAAACCAGTGCCAGGATTACATGGCTATCCATCTAATGGAGATGTTTTATAAACATGTCTAATACTGCCCTTGCTGTGGTAGCAGGAGAGCTAATAATACTGCCTAGAAGGCAGAGCTCAGCCTCTGTGATGTTGCCCCTTAGAAGCTTCAAACCGCATGTCTTAGCCTCTTCTTCTGGGCCTGCCCTGAAAAACGGAGTGATTCTTTCCCATCACATATGTAGAAGAGGCAAAAAGAATGCAAGTGTTCCTTGCTTTCTGAATATGGCAAACTGTTCCTGGTGTCAGTGCTGGTGGAGTGGAGGGTGATTCAAAGAAACAGAAATACACACCATCTGAGTCATCAAGCCTGTAACATAAAGCACTGGGGAACTCTGCAGTATTACCATATAATCTCCACTCTCTGCCTTACACTGGTTAAAGTAGTAGTAATAGGTTATCAACATGTCATTTCCTCATTTCTTCTACATTTTGTAACATTAAACAACAGCCATCCCAGGCCATAAAGAATCACTAATAAAAATCTAAAGTAATGAATATTTTTCAGTCGGTCAGTAATAGCATATTGCAATTCAAAGTCTGGCAAAATGAGTGCATGTGGAAATCAAAGACATATTCTGAATTTCAAGTGTGAAAAGGGAGGATGGGAGGTGGGATTATTGATGAGAGATTTCAACTGCTAGATTGTCTATAATTTGAAAACAGTTTGGCTCATTTTCTTCAAATACCAGGTTGTTTGCTTTCTTAGGAAATGTTCAGATAGAATATACGTCATAAGAAAAGCTAGGGAAATGTTGAAATGACTTCATGTAAAGTTATCAACTGTCACTACACTGACACTGAATGTAGCTTTGAATGATGATTCACAAACAGAAAAAGATTCACATTACAGTTGAAACACAGTTCTTTTTTTTATTCCTAAAGTAGGGTGTCGTAAAGCACTAAGCTATTTGGTGTGATGAAAATTAAATAGCCAAACTATGTGAATCCGTCATTAACAGCTGTGGCATCACATTTCTTACTAACATATTAAAATTTACTGCAATATTTGGAACATGCAATCAAGTTGTAGCCAGATGGAGAAGATGTTTTAAAGTAGATAGTTGCAAACGTAATCCTTTTGTGCTTTTTAAATAACCATGTTAAATATTCTGGAAGATAGAAACTGCAGTTCTCACTGACATGTATCAGTCTGTCTGTCTGGTATCATACTAACTCGAAACCACACTTCTAGGCCGTCTCCCACAAATGGCAATAAAGTATAAGGTTTATGTTTGCAGAGCGCACTAATGTCCTAATTTAACATTGCAGTTTGGGATTCTGTTGTAAAAGCTGCATAAAATGAATATTGCTGCTCTTGTTGAGTAGGTGTAGGAATGCTTACAAATAACCCTTATTTTTAAAGAATCTGAAGAGGTTACTAGAAAGTGCAAGATGAAAATTATGTAGACCATTCTACAAAGTGAAATGATGCAACAGTTAAAAGATTGTCTTTAAATTAAAGAAAAAAATAATAATTAAATCATTATGTATAAATAATCCAGGAATACACTGTTACTGGCAGTTTACATCATATATTATAAGTTTGGAGCTTTAGTACCTTTAATTTTCACGTGTATCACTAACACACATATAGTTAGGCACCTGAATTTCAATTGTGTATATTTAAAGACTGTACTGGGAAGTATTTGTTAGTGCAATGAGGAAGTAATGGGGTATAATAATGAAGATTCAAGAGCTGTTATGGAGACTCCTTAGAAGCACTATAGTCAAAGTAGATATAGTCTTTAGTGTGAACCTGTAACTAAATGCTGCAAAGGCATACAAAAGGAAGTATGTTTCCAGAGCATTAATTTACTGGGTTTGGAAACCTGGACAAAATTTTTCTCCTTCTAAATATGGAATCCTTATAAGATGGCAAGTTCTCTCATATTATTCTTATCCATGCAGTTTCTGAGCACTTTTCAAGAGATATTTCAGAAAACGCAACTGAAACTAGTCTGCAAACAGCCAGCAAGACACAGAAGTAGCAGTAAGAACAGATCTTGTAATGATACTAGAAGAGAAACACAAAGTCAAATGTAGGTTCATTATCCAACGGAAATTGAGATTTACCAAAATAAATATAGTCTCTGATCTTCAGATCCTGGGATTCTTCCTTTATTTGCATCAAGACAAAATGGACATCTTCAGCACAAAGGAAATTAGTCTTTTCCATTATTTCCATCTCAGAACTAGTCTTAGGACACTAAACACTGTACACACTGAGATATATCAACAGAGTATCATACTTTGTGACTACTGTTTTCCTTTCCTTCTTTTAGTGTGAATTAACCATGAAGGACTGTGAGCTCTACGAGATTAACAAACATAAACATTTAAAGTTGACAGTTTGATGGATGTAACAGTCTATCCATAATAGCAATAGTTTGTATTTCAGAGGGAATTTTTTTACCTATGACTTCATTGTAGACATTTGCTGAAGAGGTAAAGGCATTATAATACAAGTGAGTGTTGTCTGAGCTTAATGAGACCCCCCAGTTTATCAACCACAGAGAAACAAAACTTGTGGTGAAAAGAAATGAACGCCAGTGTCCTGATTATAGCCATTTATTGTGTGCCATAGAAGTATGCGTAATTTACTGCTGGAAACAAATTACTGAAGAACTTCCATTGCAGACATTACTCATGTGTGTGGAATAAAAGGCCCATTTCAGAATTTTACACACCATTTCCTGCATTTATCCCTCCTGGACAACAGCAAGTAACTTCCAGATCTAGCAGCTTTAAAATGGTAAGAGTTAATTTAAACTAGGTTTAAAATAACTTCTCAAGAAAGGAAAAAAAAAGAATATCTAAGCCCATACTGGTAAGAAAACTAGACTGGTGGTTTAGGTTTAAAATCAATCCCTCCATTTGTAGTTACTTACAATAAAAGTTAATAGTGCAGATTATTTTTTTCTTCCTTTAGTAGAAATTTGAATGTAGTGTTTATTATTTAAATTTCATTCTTAAATGACAGAAATGGAAAGTTTCTGTTTCTAAGTATTTCTTTTCTACACATCAGAACTACACTGGAAAAGAAACCTGCATGAAATTTTGCTTATGTGGGAAAGCCATTCTTTCAAGTCTTGCTATTTAAATGCTGTGTCCTTCAGAATGTAGAATAATGACACACCGCCTTTTGCAAATGCTGGGAATCCGTTGAATGGAAATATTTCCATAAAACACACATACACAAAAATACCATCATGTGGTTGAGTGAAATGCAGATTACCAACAGAAAGAATAAGATGAACTAACTCTTCAAAGCAAGAAAAAGAAAGAACAAAAAAGCATCTGGTGATACTGGGTGGCTCATTAGACGGCTAAAGGCTTTGAATTTTTCAGCTCTTAACAAGCATAATTCTGAACTTGAACTGATTACTATTAATAAAAAATTTATTATAATTTCATTACTTCCTCAAAGAGACTAAATGCATCCACTTCATTTAAACTTACTGGACTTCCAATAAACAAATAGTCTCCAGAATTAGCATTCTTCCTGGCAGGCTTAATAGATAGATTTCTGAATGCATAAATTTATGTTTCACTGTTAATCCTTCAGATAGTTCTTGAATCACAGTCAGGAGTATTGGTGAAGCAAAGTGAAAAAAAAAAGACCTTAAACATTTCATTACCGGTAGATTCATGCAAACAAATCCCAGAAAAGAAAATCATTACAAAACTCAAAACTTCACTAAAACTTAGGGTCTGGATAAAACTAAGGCATCCTATTTCAACAAACAGAAATAGATAACCAAAGGAAAATCAGTCTTGTGAACAGTCTGTGGCCTGTAGAGAAGGAGATACTCATGAAATTATTTAACCTAGCTTCACATTGTTTGTGCCTTATACACTGAGAGAATTGTCTTGTATGACACATTAAGATGCACACCAGTTAGCCTCCTGCAAAGTGGCCTGGATGTCTTTGTCCCTGACGTCCATGTGCCTTTTCAGTCAGGGCACCTTTATCTTCTTCCCACAGAACAGAGGATGAATGAAGGATAAAGAGTTACTACATGGAAACATAAGCTAGGTGTGACACCAGGATTTTCATGACATCTAAACTTAGGATCTAGTAAGTCCCTCTAAATCACAAAGGTATCTCAGGGAAGAGCCTCAGAAACATTAAAGAATGAAATAACAAAGCTGAGTTTATAAAATGAAACCGAAAAAGTTCAGGGCTTCAGACTCAGAATTCTGGAAAATCCAAGATTTGTTGCACTAACAGTAGCTCCCATCAGTGATGCCATCCTAGAAGGACAGAAAAGAAGGTCAGATAAAGCATTCGTAGGGTTAGTCCACCAGCAAAGAGGTACTAGGGGTTAAGAAGGTAATTTTAATAATTTTAACTCAGACTGGGGTTCATTTGAATGCAGGAAGAATATCTCTAAAACTGTGTATATGAAGTTTTCCTCCAAAAGGATGTTAATCCTAATGAAGCAGTTGGAATTCAAAGCAGTGAATGGACATTCATTAGTAAATCCTTACAAATTTCATGGATGTATTGGAAAACAAGACAGAGAGGTGGCAAGATCTAGCCTGGTTCTGCATACTTTTACCTTTATGCCAAATTTGGAACAAAACCCAACAGTCCCAAACACATTTGCAACCCTCTTTCTCGGGGGTGACTCTCTTGAAAATGACAATGAATAAACAAACCAACTGTGCTGCTGTAGAACCCTTTGTAATGCTGGGAAGCACGGTTTTAAAATCCTCTGAGTTACATGGTATCTATAGCAGTGTACTTCCAAATGTGGTAACTTATTTCCTGGTCTGTCCTTGATTTAGTTAAACTAGAAAGTATTAATTGTTCACAAAGCCTTTATTAATCATTACATAATTGTTCAAGATTATTTATTTATTGGGCTGTATCTGGTTCTGACCTTAAAATAATGCTCTCTGAAGGAAATACCACAAAACACATGCAGCAGTTTGAGTTTTATGTATTCTTTTTTCCTAATGTCTGGATTTAAACCCAGACAGCACATTCTCTCAAGCCATTTGAAAAATTCTTTGTGGTGTTTTGCCAGCCATATCATTCTTATTCTAGTCACGCCCTTGAAACCTATGTTGTTTTAAGTTCACATCTTTGTTGTAAATTAGCTCAAGAGTATGATTAACAAACCACTTTCTGTAGCTATATATTTGCCTGTTACCAAAGAGAAATATCAAGTTAAAACTTTGATAGAGCTACTGTGCGCATAGTACGTACACCGTGAAAGCAAGTAGCCACCTCAAAACATGTTAATAAAATCCATTTTTTTTTTTTTTTTAATTTTGGTTAGGGTTCATTCAACTTGACTTATAAAAGCAATCTTACATGTAATCTAACATTGAAAGGATTTTTTTTTTTATGACAAGGAGGAGAGTTTTGGTGAGAGGATGTATACAGTCACTTTCCTGCATTTTCCTGTAGTGAAAAACTAAATTTTAACTGCATTGTAGAAGGACCGATGTAAAAATCCTTGACTACTCTTGCCAAAGGTTGACTCTGCAAACTGATTCTGAATCAGTTCTAGGATCTAGGCCTCCCTTTCCCTTTCCCTTTTTTTAAAGCCACTCTGAAATTCAGCATTTGAGACAGATTCATGGGAAAACAAAGTTTGTATTCTTTGTGAGAAAGCAGAATTGTGTAAGTCTGCTATCTTCTTATTGGCTTCAGCATTATTACCTTGTGGGGCTGTGGACAGGAGTGTTATCTCATGAATGGTTCCTCAATGACTGTAGCATGTATGTGTATAAACGTAAGTCAATATATGCAGCATTGTCTATAGAAAGGTTCAAAATACAATAGCTTAAAGGAATGAAATAGAAACACCAATAGTAATACTTCGCACTTTAATAACACTACCACTGTTCTGCAGATTGGCAAAATGAAACACAGGGGCAATGATCTGGCCACGGTTACCTAGGAGCTTATGACAAAGCTAGTAATAAAACACAGTTTGGAAGCCCCTAGACAGCTAATCCATGGAGAACTGTAGAGGAGAATAGATAGAAATGTGAATGATATCGTAAATATATCCATTTCAGTAAAGCAAAACAATTAGTAATTGTTCACATCTTTTTTTCTGTTACCACTAAATACACAGAATTATATTTATTTTTCTATTTTTAACCTGTTTTGTTTTTCAGTCTTCCCAGCACATTGCAATTTTATAAAAATCCTTTCTACAGCAAGTACAAATTTTTAGATTCAAAAGTTTATTTGAACCCTTTCTTAATGTATATTAATTTCTAGCAATAACTCCCAAGAAAGTTGCACAGGCAATAAACAAGGCTTTATGCAGCTTTATGTGAATATTTATTTATCTGGAAAAAAAGAGTATGAGCTGTATGAGCTGAAATATAGAAGATGATATGAAAATTCCACTCTAATTCAGGAATAAAATCACAAATATTATTGCAACAGAAATCTTAAATACCTTGAAATAGAGATCTCCTAAAGTGCAAATCAAGTGACCATTCAGAAAGTGAAATGCTGACTTTGACTGACTTCAATAATAATTTTCTTATACATAGGTCAATGTGTATATGACAAACTGAACATCAAATGATTTCAGGCTTGTGGCCAAAATCTACAATACTCACACATTAAAATGCTAGCAAAAGTAATGCAGAAGCCTCATTAAAGCAGGAGCTAGAAAATACAGCACTGAAAATTTGAGAAAAAATAGTGAACCATTTCAGCTATGTGAATTAATAATTTATCATTAACTGCATTTGTTATTGTAGACTTTATAAAGAAACGTTGTTGGCGATTTCTTACTGTTTCTCCATAAAACACTGAGAAACAAGAGGTCTGAATGTTTCTTCATATTCTTTTTCTCACCATTTTTCCCATTTTTTACTGCTTCTTAAATACCTACTAAGAAATGAAGAAAATAATACATGCACTTTTGCATTCTCAGAATAACATTTTCTGCTTGAAAGTCTCCTGAAAGACACAACCTCCTCTGCAGCAGGTGTAGTTTTAATGATGCTTTGATGCCATATGTCAAATTTCATCACTTGCTGTGAAGAGTGACATTTCTTTTGATAGCTCCTAGCAACAGCAATACCAGTTGTTGGTGGTCAGCTCACACTAGACAAATATTTCCTGCAGCAAGAACATTTAATTTCAGTTTCATGCCAGGCTGCACACAATCTCTGATGCTCTCCTCTGCCTGTAATTCCTTTTAAAGTAAAAATAATCCATATTGTCCATTCCATGCGCACTACATTTGTTTTCACATGCATGCTCACACGAGTACCACTACATTCTGCATAGGGACGTTGCAAAGCTGCCTTCAGAAGGGGATTTCTGTCAGTATAGACAGCGAGTGCGTAAGCATGCTGCAAGGTGCAGCTGGGGATGACTTTCAAGAATATGTTTGCTCACAGGCACCAGGCAGTGGAAGCACATCATTGCTATAGCATTAAATGTACTGGTACTTCAGCAGACATCCAGGTAGGGGTGATTTCTGAGAGACCTCTGCATGCACAGAGCATTGGGGGATATGACATTTCCCTTTGCTACTGTCATAATTATTCTTTGAAGAGTCAAATTGGTATTCTGCTACCGTTGGTATCTATAGATAAAGGAATCACCTGACAAGTCAGCTTGATTTTCCAATCGTACTTTACATATCTTTTTCTTCTAATATTACTTGTACAGCAACTTACAATAAATTGCACTGCAGCCTTGAAAATAAAACACTATTGGTTATTGCTGATCAGTGAGACCGTTAACATTTGCAAATAAATAAACAAAGCAATAATTCCAACCTCATTATGAAAGGAAGACCTAGGAATGAAATGTCTCACTGCTGGGTAGAGGAGAAAGAGAAGTATAAAATATCAAGCAATGATTTTGGGAAGAGAAGCAATTTGATACCTTTTCTAATTAAGTCGTCATTAAAAAAGTCACTGACATCTTTAATAGAGGAATATGAACTCGGGTTACAACAGGTATCGGAAACATTAGACATCATATTTACATATATTACTTCAACTTCAAATTAGTGGAAGCTGATGAACTATTTATGCTAAAAGAAGTTGTTAATGAAATCTCAGAACTGTCGGCAAGTATGTTTAAGTACCGAAGAAATTTTGGGGAACTGGAAAAACACAAAGACAACTTGTCATTAAAAATAAGAAAGGCAAGGTGTCAGAAACATATAGTCCTATCAGGTTAACTTCAGTCCTGGACAAATAATAAAACTCAGTCTAAAATAAATTTGCAAATTTATCTACATGATAGAGTAAGAGCCAACATGAATTTGTTAAGCGTAGATTGTATCAAACAAAGCTAATTTCCTTCTATGACAGGGTAATAGGCTTTGTGAATAGAAGGGAAGTGTTAGATATCATATATCTTCACTGAAGAAAGCTTTTGCCACTCTTATATGGGATTTTCATAAGAAAGCTAGGAAAATGAAACTGTTATCAGGTGAACAACTAAGTGGCAAGACTGTTTTCCAGACAGTAGCACTCTGTTGAAATAGAATATATCAAATAGGGTTCTGTAAGACTGGTACCACTGGATAACTGTAGTGAAAGAATAAGGACCCTGATAACCAAAATCACAAATGAAACTAAATTCTGACAAAGTGCAAAAATATCAGTGGACGTAAGTGTATACCTAAATAATCTTGGCAAATATGAGAAACTGTGTGAAAAAATAGGGTGTAATCTAGTAAGGAAAAGTGCAAAGTTTTACACACAATTAGATACAAGTGTCTGCACAGCCACAGGGTGTGGGAAACCTGTCTAGGCAGCAACATTGCAGAAGCTGGTAAAGGGGTGGTGAACAGAGTTACAGTCACAGCACACATCAATCAACAATATCACACTAATGATGAATTCTCATTTAACTTAATGAGATAAGAACTGGGCTATTACCTGCAAAAAAAACTGAAGTCACAATTTTCTAATTACTAGTAATGTCTCAGCTGGGATACTATCTCCAGCTTCAAGCATCTTTGTTTGATTCAATTGGTAATAGTCCATGAAACAGTAAAAAGTGTGAAAATAGGTCCTGGAAACACAAGGATGGGTAAGATTGAAGAAAATAGGTATATTAGGTTTATAAATATGACAATGGTCTCTGAGTATATAAACGGTGTTTTGAAGGAGAGAAGGAATAATGACATTAAATGACAAAGGAGAGTTGAATTAACTTCAGGAAAAAAGTCTAAATTAACAGTATAAATATATCACTGGAACTACTATCATTTGAAACATTTTAAAGCGTGGATAGACTCATAAATGTTAGTGTTTCAGGAGTGACATACATAGAATTGATCCGGTTTTCAGTATCTATACATATTTGTCTACAAGACAGTTACTGTTATACCCTGTTGTTTAGTCTTGTGTCATGGTTTAACCCAGCCAGCAGTTAAGTACCACGCAGGCACTTCTTGTTACACCCCCACACCCACAAACCACATACACACGCCGGATGGAGAAGAGAATCAGAAAAATTTAAATCCCATGGGCTGAGATAAAAAGAGTTTAGTAATTGGAAAAAAACATAATAGTAATAATAATAGAATCATAGAACCATTTAGGTTGGAAAAGAACTTTAAGATCATCAGGTCCAACCATAAACCCCAGACTGCCAAGTCCACCGCTAAACCATGTCCCTAAGCACCACATCTATATGGTTGTTAAATGCTTCCAGGGCTGGTGATACCACCATATCCCTGGTCAGCCTGTTCCAATGTTTGACCACCCTTTCAGTGATTTTTTTTTTTTTTTTTCTTAATATCAAATTTAAACCTCCCCTGGCACAATTTGAGAGATTTCCTCTTGTCCTATTGCTTGTTACCTGAATAATAATAATAATGAAAAGGGACATAAGAAGAAGAGAGAAGAATAAAAGCCAAGTCAGACAAGTGATGTACAATCCAATTGCTCACCACCAGCTGACTGATGCCCAGCCAGTACCCAAGCAGCAATCGGCCACTCTTGGCCAACTCTCCCCGGTTTATACGCTGAAAATTACATTCTATGGTATGGAATATCTCTGTGGGTAGTTCAAG
>JAVJGJ010000037.1:65791686-65808705 GCA_035590215.1 Microhierax caerulescens | reverse complement strand
TCAAGCTCACCCCAGGCTTCTTGTGCCCCTGCTCACTGGCAAAGCATGGGAAATGGAAAAGTCCTTGATTTAGAGTAAGCACTGCTCAGCAACAGCTAAAACATCAGTGTGCTATCAACATTATTCTGGTACTAAATTCAAAACTCAGCACTGTACCAACTACTAAGAAGAAAATTAACTCTATCCCAGCCTAAACCAGGACACCCTGGAGACTGACTACAGACAGATATAACTTAGAATAATTCCTTTTGGAATTATCATGGGTTTGTGGGTAATCTTTATCTGCTTAACTGTGTGAATTCCTCACATACTAAAGTTTAAGATTACAAATCAGATGAAACCAGAGTCTCCCTCAGTTAGACTATCACATTTTACATTTCCCTGTAGGATTATGCATACAGCTGATTCCTAGGATAATCTTATTTTGTGCAGATATCAAAATCCCTGTTCTCTACCTGAAGTGTGTTGTAGTTTTTGTTTCTGTATTATATGCATATAATAGATGCTTGTCATAGGATGTAGGGGAATATTTACTAATTTATGGAATATATGAAATACTGACTTCCAGACAATGTGTTACATGGCTGTATGTCACCATGGACTGAATGTGATGCCCAAAATGACCCCTTGTATAACTGAATGTACCTGCATTTCCAACTTCTTTCAAATGTTTTAACAAGTATTATCCAATTCAGCACACGATACTACTGTATTATATATAGTTTTGTAATAATGTAGTATTGGTCAATTACTATTTCTTCTATCTTTTATTCAAGGCAGCTGAAATATGGACAAGGCTCCATGAAAGTCAGTGGCAAATTCAGGAAAAAAAAACCAACTCAATTGCTTCTCTGGTGTTCCTTTGCCTTTTTTATTCTGTCCCTTGGTCTCTTAGTGTTCTTGTGAAGCTGATACGGTCAGTTTGTATTCATTCTGCAGGTTGGTACCTCCATTAGCTGCATTGTTGTACAGCCTGCAGGCAACATGTACTGTGACTTAAGAAAGAACACCAAAAACATATGTACGAGAGCACTTGTGACAAAAACAATGTAATGCGAAAGAATTTCTTCTGTATCACAGATATTTTGTTTTCAAGTTCAAAAAAAATGCCTCCATAAGTGTATTTTTATACTTTAAAAATCATACCGAGTAGTGTGATATCTATGCCTTAAAAAATATTTGGAACACTGAATTTTATTTATTAAGAAAAGGAGAATTATTCAAGAAAATTTAATAGCCAACAAGAGCAATTTGTCTATGTTTCAAAATTATTAATTATTTCATTTTAATTACTTAAGATATCCAGCATTCAGGAAAAAAAAGGCCAAAAAATAAAATAATATAAAAGAACCTTTATCATTTCAGGTTCACTAATACATATTCTAAGGCATTCTAAGACCCAAAAAGCATATAGTCTAAATAGAAAAGAGAAGATAAAAGTCAATACACAGAAAGAACCATATCAAATTTTCAATTTGAAAACGGGTCCAGCTTATCAAAAGCTGCAAGTATGCAGATCCTGACTGGGATTTCTGCATTCTAAAAATTTAGCCAAAGATCTCTCAGGAAGACTGTATTAGAGCAAATAGAAATTACTTCAATGCAGCAACTTCCTCTGATTTTGCAAAAATTAAAGGCATTATTAGCAAATATTTGGTACTGTATGTACCAGAGGTCAGTTATTCCTCATTATACTGCAATCAGGATCTATTCATTAAATTCTGGTTTTACTTCTTAAACTATTCTTTTTTACTTAAGAAAAGAATACAAATAAATAATAGTTGTTCTTTCTGCTGCAAAGACAGCCTTGTTTTTCAGCTATAACTAACTATAAAAGATACATTCTTTTTTGTTTTTTTTCTCTAATGGATCTTTTTTTCTTTCCTTTAGATGTTCCCAGTAAAACACCACTCTGTCCAACAAGGAAAGTATTTTAAATGATCTGCAATGCTCAGTTTTGTCAGGTTGCTTTCTGCTCTTTCCATTATTCTTGAACACTTTAGAGCAAACAGAGCAAAAACATATCTGGGCTTTCTGTAGGGACCTAGAAAAACAGGCAGGAGTTGTGCCTCAGGCATTCCTGGGAGAAAATTGGGAGGGGTAAATGCAGTCATCTCTGGTGAACTCTTCTGAGCCAGTACATATCCATAATTTATATTTTATTTCTTTTTCAGTAAAACCTTTGTAGAACACGCATTTATTATTTATTTATTTATTTAAATGTTTATGGTATTTGGTGGAGAGGAGCTGTGGAAATTCAACTATGAGCTCAAACAAATCTTCTGAAAAGATGGGATGATTTTTAAGTCCTCATTAAAAAAAACAAACACCCCTCCCTCCAAAACCCAGAATAAAGTGCTAGAAAATCAGTTTCCCAACTTTAAACTATATTTAATGATAAGACAAGTGAAAAGAATCTTTGCAGAGACTGTAGAAGCACAGATTTGGCTGAAAGACCAACCGTGAGCTTAGGGATCTCTGAACTGTTTTGTTGTCATTTAAAACTTTATTATTCATTTTAAAAAACTTGAAAAGTGAAAATTTATAAAAGTAGTGAGCATTGTGTACTGTTTGATAAGAAAAAGGATCAGCCAAATAGTTTCTCAAAATATTTGTATGAAATTGCATTTTAGATTTTTATGTTGACTGTCACCCACCTTTAGCTTTTTCTCTGTTAAAGTGAGATTTTAAATAAGTCTAAATTACTGACCACCAAAGTGATTAGCACTTCTGAAACAAAAATATCATAGGGAGCAACAAGAGAAAAAATTAGCATACACCACTGAGAAATCTAAGTTATTAGTAGTATACTCCTCTGTAAAATAATTGAGTGGTTTAGGAAGTGTTGAGGATGCAAGTACAGTTACTTCAATTTATGATGCAGTATTGGTAGAGCTGCCTTATCCTGGAACATGACAGATCAGCCTAAAGCATCAGCTCTGGTCTGTGGTCTGATTTTAAGATGTGGTGAATAGCTTAGGGAGGTGCTGATTGCCCTTAACTCTCACGGATTTCAGTTCTTCAGTACCTAACAGTTTTAATCCCTTCGATCCTAATGCCTACAATTAAACTGCAAATATTTCCCCCCTGAGCCACATTGCCTTCTTCCATTTGGCATTCATTGATTTCCCACCCTGCTACTATCTCCCCGATTTCCAACTGAATTAAAACACAAGGAGAATCATGTTATTTTTATTTCCTTGATGGTGTTTTGCACTAGCATCACTGACAGTGTCAGTGCAGCTCTGGGAATAGTTAACAGTTTTTGCCAAAGACAGCAGGGAACACTAAGCAAACTGAACAAAAATTTAGGGATATTTGTAAACAAAATGACATCTTCTACAGTCCTGAAGCATATTAAGACAAGTTCACATGTAGAAACAAACTATGACTGTTTATAAAAAAACCCAACTAAACAATAAAAAGAAACTTCAGATGACTAATGGGCAGTTGGAAGGTAGCCTGGTGACTGACAGTACTGATTCTGAAATAACAAACATTATGGAAAAAAGTGGGTCAAAAGAAGTGAGTATTTCTGAATACAAATGTTTCTGTTTCTGATATTAAGAAAGAAGGAAAACATAGTCCGTTAGATGAAATCAGTAAGTTTATAGTCACTAATAAAGGTGGCATGTTCAGGCCTATTCACAAACTAACTCCTAAGAATCTTATTTGGCAAGTGTGATGCGCAGAATGCCACAGCATCACACCACCTCACGCTTGGCCTGGTAACAGTAAAATCAATATCTATCATCATACAACAGAACGTATGACTCAGGAATGTAGACATTAGAGGGATGTTCACCTAACGCCCTTCACATACAGGAACCAGCAATGGGTGCATCTGTGCACAGGTACGGAAGATGGTTTACTGACCCACTGCCAGTTCACTACTTTGGTAAATTTCATGCAAGCATACTTAATTAGATATTGACAGTTACTAACTCATAAATGCTCTTTCTGCCTATGACTGAAGTGCATATGTAAAAAAATAACCTTTACTCAGAAACAAAACACTGAACCATGCACAAGAGTATTTTGGACCCCCACCAAGCCTTCTTGGCAGGAACCGCTGTATCATGGTGGCAGAATTTACAGCTTCATCAATACATGAACGATCCATGCATTTACAGGTTTTGCAAGAGGACATCCATGAAGATTAGCTACTTAATAGCTGCCTATTGAATTCAAGTGACAGAGCACTGCTTTGTTCAAACTGCGATCACAAGTATCTTTCTGGCTGCACTAACACCTTCTGCTGAGCCCAAACCCATTACCACTGGTGTGTGTCATGTGTGTCAGTCTGGTAGGGAATGTTTGTGCCTCTTAATATGGTTTTCTTTCTTATTCTTCTTCTGTCAATATCTTCTCTTTGTTCTGTCACTGGAAAATAATCTTTTTTTTTTTTTTTTTTTTAACCTTTAAGGGAGTTCAGGGAAAATGTATGCATGTTGTTTATATAGAAATATTATTATCCCTCCTATATTCTGTTTTTCTCCCTATTTTGGGTTTGAGGATTTTCTTTCCTTTTCAGTTTGGTTGTTCTAGCCAGTCTCACATTCACAGTTCTCACTTACTCTTTATATTCTCCTTCAAACATTTAACTGAAAAGGTGCTCATTATTTTTTATTTCAAGGTCTAGTCAAGTGTCAGAAATAAAGGGGAGATATCTACCAGCTCTGCAGCAGCAGATGCCAATTTATTCCTATGAATATGATTCTCAATCTCTATTTTCTCTTTTCAAGGTATTGAGACACCTCTGCCACATAAATCCATCTTACTTCCACCAAGATTTTCTTATCTGGGCAATGTTGCTGACTGTATGAATAAAATAAGTGAGGGAAATATGCAGTCCACAATACATGAAGTAACTTGATCACAAACATCTGGGGTTTTAAAACCTCAAAATTAGCAAAGGATTCTGGTAGAGAATAAATTAGATAGGTAAGTACCATTACAAGTTATTAATTTATTTTGAAATTGTTATGCAGTAATGCAAATGTAAAAATTATTTACTTTCATCTGCACTCCTCCCAAAAACCCTTTCAGTTTGGTTGGTTGCTTAGTTTTTATTAGGTAAATAAGGTAGATGGATGTGTTTAAAGGATTTGACTACAAGCAGTTGGCAAATAAAAAATATTCTCCCTGAGGTGAATGATGAGCCTCAACATGGGTACTCTAAAGCACATTTTGTCATGAATGTTACTTCTTTCTGGAAACTGTACGTCTTTGAAATCACATAAAAGCTGTGTGGTCTCATGACCTCAAGAGCAGTGACAACTATTTTTCTGCTCTAATGTCTTTCAAGGATGATTTCTTAAAAATTAAGTATTAGAACAGACTGCAGCCAATAAGGGAAAATGACACATAAAGGAAATCTGATAAGGAGCCAAAGAGAGAGAAGCCAAATACCTCTTGGCAAATCATTTCCACTGTTCCTTTCAGTAGTTCAGGAAAAGATGGAATAATAGTACTGAAAAAGACCCATCAGCTTCCACTATGAAAGATCGGCAAAAGGAAAATGCACTTTGACAGGATTCAGGTATAAAAGACAAAGACTGTTATTGTCACCAGGTTCTGAAAGTCCACTTCAGATTCAGTTTAGTGTTTTCTCAGTTTAGTGATTGGAGTCCTCAGATCACAATATTCCCCATGCTATTCACATTTTAAACCACTTTAATACTTTGTTTAGCCATTGTGTCAGGAATATTTAAACTTTACTTCTGTATACTGTCTTTTCTTTCCTTTGCTTTGGTTACCAAGCAATCTTCCTGCTTCATTTCACTATTTCAGCCTCACAAATGTAAAAATGAAATAAACCCTTGAACATAATAATAACTGATGATTATAATAACGATGATGAAAATAATAATAATGGTAGAATGATGATTATAATGTGTTCAAACTTCTATTGTTTCATGCTTCTTTCTGTTCAATCTTTCTGCTGTAGGAGTACTGTTTGGCTGTTTTCACTAGTGGACAGCTAAGTAGGGTAGATGATCAGTCAGAAATTTCTTTCTCTTAGACTATACAATAAAAGTCTTCTGAATGACTTAAAGATTCACTCCCGCTCTGCCAATATCCCATGGCTGGTGAGCGCTGAGCGTGCTGACAGCCATTTTACTTTGTTTCTGAACACAATCTTCCCACACAGAAGCTGCAGCCAGAGCTGCCACTAACCTAGTCAGTCTGTGGTCAGGTGCCATTTTTCTATTGAGTCCAGGAAACTTTAAATAACCTTTATTTACTTCCTGCAGTTACAAATATCCTGTTAAATATCATTGATCACCAGCCTTTTTGTACTAACCGTAAGAGCTCAGTCACAAACATCTTTTATTTAGGTTTCTCAGTTACTTTGCATTAAGGATTGACAAAAGAGTTGCCATGGTTAATACATCAGAATTAGCATGTATGGTTGATAACTCTCCTTATCTTTGTATCTTTATTTCCTGACTTTTTTGAAAGCTTTCTTTGGATTGTTCCTTTTTTTCCCCTATCTGCTTTCTAAATCTCCTTCTGTAATACTAAAATTTCTGTCACTAAGCTTCCTTGGGGACATTCATTGTTCCTAGAAACCAGATACATTTCACACAAATTAACCTAATTGAAAAAACATATAAAAACCTTACTATAATTGACTCCCAGCCTTTTTTTATTAAATATCTTTTGCTTTTTTTTTGTTTTTTTTTTTTTTTTTTTTAAAAAAAAAAGCTTGTTCTAATCAAAGTCCTTTAAAAAGACTTTGCAGTGTTCTGTAAAGATAAAATGCACCCAGAGAGAACAGTCATTAAAACATACAGATTGTTTTGGAGCTATAAATATATATAGAAATGTATAATATTTGTATATAATTTGATACAGTATTTGAACTGCAGTTTCTGCTTTCATTTTTGTCCAAGCTACACTTGTCAGAATGTAACTTGTCTGTAGCATGGACCACATATTTGTCTTTTTCCTCTCTGAGGTCACTCAAAGTTTTAACAAAATCCAATCTACAGGAAATTGTATGATGCAACTAAATTATTACAAATAATACAAAATGCTGATTTTTTTTTCCATAAATCTACACATATATCTTAGCAAGTGGTGAAATTAGTTTTATTCAATTTAAAATACTATTCTTCTGCTGTAAATGTCTTCCCTACTAACTCCTCACATTAAACTGCAGTTTACTAAATTTTCAGAAATTTTTTCCACACACATGCACACATTGCATCAACTCACTTCATGTAAAAAAATGTAACATGGCATCCATAAAACTTGAATATGAGCTTTAACTTTACTCAAACTTTGTAATAGTCAACAAAATTGCTTGATAAACTTGCTAATTTTGAAAATAGATATGCAATTCAAGTACTTGCACATTTTACCTGTTTAGGTAGTTAAAATATCATGGAATCGTTTTGTGCAGAAGGGATACAAAACATGATGGTTCTTTCTGTGTCTGCTTTTAGATTCAGTGATTCATACAGAATTCAATCAAAATTTTCTAAGCAGTTGCTACCATATAACTTCCCTTAGATTTGTGTTTCAAAGCTGGGTCAGCAGTACTGCCATTCATGATCGTTCTGCTACCTTTCAGCAACAGTTTGCTCTTGGTATTCTGCCATCTAAACAGTGCAGGGGGGAAATGAGAGCCATTTCTACATTGTGAACCAAATTAGTAACTTCTGCTGCAAACAGACTGAATTCAGTCAGATTTTGACCACTTCCTGTGAGGCAATAAAGCACAGCAGAAAACACATGTGGATAATGTAAAAAAGTGTCTTGCTCTACCTAATGTGTGGGATATTCAGGTAAAATTTTCTGAGGGACCAATTGACTTAAGAGTCTGACCTTAAAAAATATTGTAATTATTGCCCATTTTACCTTTTTTATCTTTTTTGTGTATACATATTCAATCTTACTCTCTCATGAGGAGAGTTGTAGAACTGCTATGGTACTGGGTTTAGCAATCTTTTCACTTTTTGCTTTAATTTGAAGCAACCTATCATTGCTAGAGAAGACAATTTGGTCACTGCATTTCATAACAATTTTATATTATGAAAGAACTGTCTACAACCACCCTTACACTCCTAAAACCTGTTCATAATCCACCAGAAAGTGTGTTGGGTCTTCACATTTCCCAATTACATACACAGCATATATCTGACAATGACCTTTATTCTTTAAATGTGAATGTTGTATTAATGCAAATAACTGTTTTTTATATGCATAACATGAATAACTGAAATGCTGAGAAAGTTGCAACATGCAGCTCAGTAGAGTGGAGTTATCTTTCTTTTTCTACATTCCACTCTTATTCAGGTAATGTGCTATTAGAGAAAAATTTTTAATTAATCAGTAGTGCTCTCAGAGGAATGAGTGGCTTCCATATGTATTAGCACCATTAAAAAATTAAGTTTAAAGTCAGCTGTACAATCACACATACATCAAGATAAATGTCAGTTTTATTTTTCTTCATACAATGAGTCATTGAAGTCAGCCTTCACGTTCCCCATCATAAATAATTTTTTCAAGGATGTATATTTCCAGAATTCATCTACTAGAAATAGTGATATAATTTTGAAAGCTTTACTTTTAAGGATGTTTTGCTTACTTGCTGTCTGATAGCATCTCTGATTGTCACATCCTTAACCTCTGCATATCCACCATAGTTCACATTCTATTAATAATGTGACTCAAATGAAGTTTGGTAGGTATCAGTAAGAAGCCTTTTCAACATATGTTTAAAATGAAGTATGTTTATTAGGTTTTAACCTAGAATTGGTTAGCAAAAAGAAGTTTTGGGGATTTCTTTCCTTTGTATGTTATGGATGACAAAAGGAACAAAACAAGCTTTTAAAATCTTTATGTAAATAAATATTCTTTTTTTCTTAATTTTTTAAACAAGAAAATTACCCCTTCTGCAATGAGTTTCCAAATGTTGGATTTTATGTCAAGTCTTCATGCCTGAAGTCTAGCTACTGTGTTCTTAAAAAGAGGAAGACCTTAGCTGTCATAAGGCATTTGTCATTCTTTTGCTTATTTGCTGAAGTTGAAGTTCTGTTAGTAGTTTCCCTGATCTTTCTATTTTCTTCAGGGCTGAGAATGACAGGAATGCAACAAAAGGGAAAAAAAAAATCATCTCTTTAACCAAGATGCTCAGATGAATGCCCAAGGATGGGTCAGCTGTGAGCAGTACAGAACAACAACAACCAACAACAACAACAAAAAAAAACCAACCAACGCCAAACAAACCCAACCCCAAACTCTTTTTAAAGAGACAGTTCTCATAACGTGGAGTGTTTCAGATTGTCTAACTAATTTGCAGTTACTTTTGAATACCTGTTAGAGCTAAGGAAAATAAAGCCATGGAGCAGAAAGCAGCAGTGATTCATTACTAAATCATAACTGAAATAGGGATGAGGAAAAGACGTTTTTACTCTAAATCCTAATTCATGTTAATCTAAACATCTGAAAGAAAGGAAAAGAATGACAGAGGCCATGCTTTCAATAGGCTCCTCCTCACTGCCCAGACCTGTAAATTGTTTTAACTTCTCCTTCACTTTCCTCTTATCTTCTATCTATAACATGAACCTAATTCACTTTTGTCTGTATCTTGCTGAGAAAAGTTGTCATTCCTAATAACCACAAGACTAGTTCTTACCATCATGAACACTCACCTAGCCGTCTGTGCTGAAACCTGTGTTGTGTGCAAACTACACATACCCCATCTATATAATTCACTCTGCTGAAATCTCTAGTTCCCTTGAAAACAGTTTGGCTGTATACTGGATCACATTTTAAACAGGAAGCTCCAAAAGGTATGTGCAAAAGGGTGTTTTACAACTTTTGGGACATAAGCTACTGTAGTTATGAAAGCCTAACCTCTAGAGCACTGTTAACTGGCATTTTAAATAATCATCAAGAATCATAAGCCCCTCTAATTGGATTCTAGGAAACAATTCACAGCAGAAAAATGTCACTACTTTTTTCTCTCAGGAATGATTTGTTAAACAGACTGCAGTTTCCTTGTATTTATTTGTTATTCAGCAGTCACCTTTGTCAAGAATTCTTGCCCATGCTTCTTCCATGGCTCAAGTTTCTGCAAATATTTAGTCCTTTAAATTCCAGATGTTTTGAGTGAACATACATAACAGGTTTATGTATTCTGAATTAACGAGTCTGACTCATGCAATCAGGTTTTCAGTACAAATACTGTTGAATTCAAATTAAAAATTATTTTCCCTGCGTATCGTGCACATTCCTGTCAGAACTGTTATTTGCAGTGGTGGTCTTGATTGGGCTATTTAATATTTAGATAGTTATTTCCTGCCTTGATTTCAAGCCAGCGTCCCAAAAATAGTAACTTTCCTTCTCCTGGCTCGGGTTCTACCACTTCTAATTAGCACAGAAACAGACAGCACAGGTTTTTGCTTTGTCTAGGATTTAAAAATGTTTCCCCTCTCATTTAGTTCAAATCTACCTTCTTCAGACTTAGTTAGTCATGTACAGTAACTATATTTATCTCCACAGAGACTCTCTGTTTACTTATCCCTCAGTGTTTGAAGCAGTCCCCACTTACTCGCCCAAGTCTGAAAGGATTACTGTCTTAGATACACGCATGTGTCAATTCCTGGGTGACAAAACGACAAACCGAAGAGGCTTTTTAATACTATAGATATAGTGGGTTGAACGAAGATTGTTGAGCAGGCCAGTTTGCACAGGAAAACTTACTGCTGTATTTGATCCCTCTCACACACACAGTAAGACGGCAAGTGCATGTGAAAAGGAAAGGCTACAAATATATCTATGAAGACATCAGAGGAGAAAACAGAGCGGGAGAAATAGTTAACTGCCTGATGAAGAACTGAAAATATCAAGACAGTATAAGGTAGAAAGAGAAAGGGTAGAGGGGTGAAGAAGAGAAGAGGGGAAGCTGATTCAGCTGTATTGGAGCAAAAGATTGCTACAGAATTTTACCAGAGAAAGGGGGAATAGAGAAAAACCTTAGGAAACAAGAATACATTTACTACAGAATACCTAATTCTGTATGGGTATGGAATCCCAAAGAGCACTACTAATCACATTGATGGGGTATATGTGGGGCTAGCAATGCCCTGCTTTATTCCATTCATATGGCACTTGTCAGCAGCAAGGTATGAGTGTAACTACTGACAAAAGATGACTATAATTTGGCCATATGGCTTGCATTTCATCCCAGTGTTGCCTTCAATCAGCCTAGGTGGCAGACAACTTGTGATTGCATCCTCTTGCCCATCCCCCCTGGCAGCAGTAGTCCCCTGCCATTCAGATCTGCCTTGTCTCTGGCCTGACCTCCCAGCTGCTGCCGACACTGCTGTGTTGGTTATGCTGCTGCTGTACCTGGTGATGATCGGTCCCTTCTGGCCTTCCTTAGACTTTGTGCTCCTTCACCAGCAGCTCCAGCTGCCGCTCCCTGTTCTCCCGTGACTTATTACCTTTGGCTATATTCCATTCATGTTGTTTGCCCCTCTATGGGCTTACACTGGTGTGCACAGGATTCATGTGTGATTTAGTGATTCACTAAATCACGAAACTGATTTAGTCTTCTGTAGGCTGGCACCCAAATTTTTTATTTACGTATGCTTAAGAGATAATACTTCTCCCCTAGTTCAATCATTTCATAACCCCAACAATTCCACCGTTCAGTCACAGACACAGTAAAGATGAGGGCTGTAGGCTTTTTTACTGCATTGTTCAGTATTGCTTGGCACAGAATCAATTTTACTGTATTTTGTGAAACTGCCAGTCATCTTCCAACCTGTCTTTAATTAAAGGAAGAACTTTGATTAAAGACAAGCAAGTCTGGCAGTCTAAGTCCTTTAAAAAAAAAATAATTCCTAGTCTTCCAACAATTTTTTTTAATACTCTGGATGTATCATTCAAAACCTGCCTTACATGGA
The DNA here is from genome assembly GCA_035590215.1 of Microhierax caerulescens. Lineage (NCBI taxonomy): Eukaryota > Metazoa > Chordata > Aves > Falconiformes > Falconidae > Microhierax > Microhierax caerulescens. Next base: position 65,796,778 of record JAVJGJ010000037.1, on the reverse strand, counting down.
TTATATACAAACATAAAAACAGGAGCCAATTTTTAATAGAAACACAAAGTGGCATTTCTCACACTGTGACCTGAAAAAACACAAACACCTCCTAGCTCACGTCAAAGATAACTTTAAAAATTCTCAGATGATAAGGACAATCTTTTTGCTGCATTCCCTAGGACTAAACAAACCTACTTCCATCAGGATTAATCAGTATTAAAAAGGCTGCTTGGTTTAATCTATCTTGTGCGCTCCTGGCAAAGATAACCATATCCATAATCAGCCTAAAGGTCAAACCATGGAAAAGGCAGTATTCTTTTACCTTTGGGGCACTGACAACATCACTTATTACATTTTTTTCTACATTCAGTAGTGGTTTTGTCTTGTTATTTACTAAATGAGAGCTATTAGCCACAGTAGAAAACTATGGGGTTTTTTTTACAGAAGCTAGAAGATGCATGTAAAATGACAGATGGTTGTATATGTTAAGTTCAAATACATTTAATAACTAAATTTCAATAATATATTTAATCCACATAGTTGACAGGAAATCTGGGAACTCACTTCACTACAAAATTAGAGCGTGATATAACGACATGGAACAGTTTCTCAAAATATGTTGACTCAAACTCTTCTCAAAAGATCTAATTTTCTTTTAAAACAGTATTTCTGAAATTGTGAGCCTATAAATATCAATGGAACAACCTGGCTGAGGAACACACCTGTGTCCTTCCTTTTGAATCTGATGACAAGGTAACTTTCTTTTTTATTTATCTATAAATGTCTATTTGTATTTATTTATCTACATCTATTTGTCTATAAATAATGGTATATGGGATATCATAGGTAAAAATAGATCTAAAAATATTTAAACACTTCTAGATCATATATAGATCTAGATATAAATAACTAGATGGATAAATAACTGGAAACTTATTTATAAATCTGTATAGTTATTTTAAATGGCATAAGTTTGTGGTAAGCCCTTTCACTGTCTACCATTTGGATGTAATTTAGCATTTATGAGGAGGCATAGAACACTAACCATAATAACACATGGTGTCATCAGTCTTTTGTGACCCTTATTTTTCTAATGTAATTGAGTTAGATTTAGTTAGATCATTTGTTTTTCTGATGTGAAAAAAATAATCAGATTAGCCACATCTTTCTCCCACTTAGATACATCAAGTTGTATAAACATTTCTGAACAAAATTTCACATAAAGAAATAGCGTATTTTGAGAAATGTGCATTACTCATTACTTATAAAGTGTCTCTACCTTCATATAATTATTGATAGAAGAAAGAATGAATAAATTTCTAAGTAACAGTTCAGAGATTATTGTTTTCCTTGACTGGAGTCCTAGAGTGCGAATTTTCAAGGATTTTTGCTGCAACTACAAACAAAAGAAATCACACTTTTTATAAGCAAAGATGTATGTTTTCTTTTGGTCCTGCATCTCTAGAAGCAGTAATCATGCTACACCATAAAAATTTATGACATTCATGCAGGACTCAATATAAATTATTTAGCCTAAATTTTGGGTGAAAAAAAGGTTTTACATTTGGGTGAAAAGAGGTTAAATAAGGAGTTCAAATAGTATATAAAGGAGCAAGGAGATTCCTTATTTCTGAAAGAAAATAGAGGAGGTAGTTAAAACACTTCCAACTTTTCTTCAAATTCTGGAACTATTGAGGTACTTGAACTGATAAAGTCCTGTATATTTTGGCAGATTCACAGCCACCGGATATCTGTATTATATTTCAGTGGGATTATATAATCATATAATGAATTACTGTATCATTTTTCAAAAATGTCAAGAATATTTCAAGACGTGGAAAAGGGCCATTAACAATAACATCTCCATAAAGGAACCTGACTAGCTGGCTAGATCAAATTATTAATATAGTAAAACTAAGTGTCATGAATTTGAGCAGTTAACAGGTGGACTAATTAAAGATCAAATGGCTTGTGTGGTATAACTGATAACTATGTTAATAAGAAAACAAACATAACTTTGCAAAGGGAAGTATGTATTTGCAGTGCTGGTGAACCGCACTTCTTAAATGAAAGTGATAAGCAGCACGGAAGAAATGAAGTGCATGTAATTAAAAATGCCTGCAGAGAAAATGCAAATGTAAACAAATCACAGAAATTACATTGTTTGTGCAAGGCATAGGGGTGAATCCTATACATTGGAAAAGTGTCCAGCAAAAAGAAACACTGAGGGCTTCAAATTCATTTCCTAGTTCAATTGCCAGAGTTGGTCAGGATCACATAAGTTTGATGATGTCTGTGTGATGTCACACAGGTCAGCATTCTCTGCATCCTCTCATACACTGAATTTACTCTGATTTCAAGCAGTCACTTGTCCAAGCCAGGGGGAAGGCAGCCTGTGAACATGTCTGTTTGCTATGACAATGCCACATTTTTTAGTACTTGGAAGGTTTTCACATTTTGCATCTTAAAGGGAACACCAGTATCCAAATAAGACAGAAAAGTAACAAAATATAAAGCTTATCAAAATAATCGGGTTGGTCGGGGTTTTTTGTTTGTTTGTTTGTTGGGGTTTTCCCTTCCTGAAGCTTAACAGACTTCAAGGAAGGCTAAATGCAGCAGCGATGTCAGTGTGGGAGGGAGGGACTGGCCAGAGTGCTGTCTGCTGCTGGTCCTGCTGCTGTCAGCGGGGCTGGGAATCAGGGACTGAGGGTGGGGGACACAGGGGTACAGCCACCTCCCTCCACCCTATGCCACTGTAATCACAGCCTGATTTCCACCCTCAAAACTAGCTATACAAGTATCTGGTCCCAGTTTTCTGGTCACACGGGCAAGGCTGCTGCCTCCCAGCTATGCCTGCTTATTTCATATTGAATTATGTTTTCATGTGGCTGGCAAGAAGCTGACACAAGAAAGTAGTTACCCAGCATATGTGACCACTCTGGCGCCACAATGAGAAAATTACAGCAATATGTGAGAACCACTGGCAGTTTTATTCCAATGGGTACAGAGAAACTGCTCCTCCTGTTGTGTAGTACTACGAAGTACTAGTAAGTCCATGTACCGTTCCACAACATGTGAATCTGATACTTTAAAGTGATCTTCATATCTTGTAACAGGGATTTAGAACTGACACAAACTACTGACATCGGGGGGCAGACCCTGAGCCACTGCCCAGCTGCAGTAGCATATGACCTATACAGTACATCACCAGTCGAAGATGCAGCTTACAGCTCCTGACAGAGAAAGAAGGTCTTGGCTTTATTCATGACTACTTAATAAAGTCCCAGAAGGCTGGTTCTGCAAATTGTAATTTCACTGCTGTTTAATATTCATTAATGCTTAAAGCAATGACAAGAACTATGTACATATTATAAATATATAGATTAAGATAGAGAGTCTTTTATGTCCATTAATTTCCTTCCCCAAGGACATACAACCCAATTCTGTAATGCCTAATGTTCCTGAATACTTGGAAACCACATTAACAATTTTCAGAAGGGCTTCGATGTTAACTGAGTTTAAAGAAGTTTTGGTTTTCCTGTACTGCCATATGTCCTTGTTAAGGGGAAAAGAAAAAAAAAAAAAAGCTCATTTCATTTTGTTCTCCTGACTGTTTATTTTCTTATTGAAGAACATGTTTGTTCTTTTATCATGCTGTATCTGTTGCACTGGTTAGAACTGCATAGTAATAATCATATGGTAATTTTTTATTTCAGTAAATATATCCATAGATAATTCGAATTTCACTATATAATCTAGAATATTTACCAGAATATAGCAGGCAACAGTGACACATACATATGACTACACTGGCCTATTTTGCATTAATTGTGTTTAAGGAAGTTCTGCTTCACCCTTTTGGCTGAACATTGATGCCTTACTTGACATTTAGTTGCTATTGCTACTAATCACTGGGTTGCACCACCTTTGTCTGACCCTTTGCTAAGAACATAACCTGGTAATCTATGAATTAGCTTAATACCTAAATATGTCTCCGAATAATCTAAGCTCATTGCACTGTGTTGTTTGCACCTCATTCTCCTCATGTCTACTTCTGTGGAATATGCTTTTAATAGAAAAAAAATATGTTTTAAACAAACCCAAAGAACTGGATGTACTGGGTTTGCCTGAGATGGAGCTAATTTTCTTCATAGCAGCCCACATAGTGCTGTGTTCTGGATTTGTAACTAAAACTGTGTTGACAACACACTGAAGTTTTTGTTATTGCTGAGCAGTGCTTAGTGTCAGGCCTTTCTCTTTTTCTTGTTCTACCCTGCAGCTAGTAGACTGTGGGTACACAAGAAGCTGGGAGGGGACACAGCTGTGACTGTTGATGTGAACGGGGTAATAGCAGTGCCATATAATATTGGGCTCAGCAATAAAACCTCAGGGAAAGGATGAGAGACATGGTTATGGTGATTGTTTTCCCAGGTAACCTTTATGAGCACTGAGAACCTGCTTCCCTGGGAATATCAATTCTTCAGAAATTCATCAATGACTGTATACGCCAGTGTGTATACTGATTTTTTTATGATATGTTTGAAAGCTTGCATCAGGACCTTGGCCCAAACTTTTCTGAAGTCTACAGATATGGGGACAGAATTGCCTGCTCATAAGCAGTAGTGAATAAATTCCTTGTTCTGCTTTGCTTGCGCATGTGTTGCGGCACTCTCAAAACTAGCCAGCTGCAATAAGGCTTTTACCATGCCATACCAGGTTAACTTCAATAAGCAGTTCCCACACCTTGCCCTAGCCCAACCACCAATCCCTTATAAGTTTTCAAAAGTTTACCTACTGTCTGTGCTGTTTCTTCACTGTCGTCAGGCCAGTCCACCCTGCTTCTTGCCTCTACTGCATCCAGATTCTTCCTTCTCCGGGCTCCTCTTCCAGCCAACCTCTCCTCATCCAGGCCCCTTTCTTCTCTCTGCTTCCCCTTGTCTATCCTACATCTGGGGAGTGTTCTCTCCTCCCTCTGCTTCTTCCAGGTCTTTCTCCATCCAGACCTCCTCTTCTCTATCCCTTAGAGCTATTTAACCACTTAGCAGGAACCAGCCACAGCTGCACATTATCCCCATCAGCCTACCCACTGCCCCTGAAGCCAGCCCACAGC
>JAVJGJ010000037.1:65761636-65791586 GCA_035590215.1 Microhierax caerulescens | reverse complement strand
CCTGAAGCCAGCCCACAGCTGTATATTATCAACATTAATTAACCCAACTTCATTCCTCTACATGCATGCAGCTTTATTTCACTTATTGAACTGTCTTTATCCAGATCCACAAATTTTTAGCTTTTGCTTTTCCAATTCTTTCCACCATTGTGCTGAAGCAGGGAATGAGCAAGCAGCTGGGTGAGGGCTTAGCTGCCAGCCAGGGTCAGACCTCCATACTGGAGAACATTAATAGTGCTAACAGTCATTTAAGGTTTGACATTTTAAAATTCAGTATACTTGTCAAACTCAGGCCAAAACTGGTAGTCTAATTTGCATTGAAAATCGCCACATGTGATTAGATTATTTGATACCGCACTGCTATAGATTATATCACTAAAACTTTGTATAAAAGGCATGTTACACTATTTTAAGAATTGGGATAACAACTTAGCAAACCATTAAACCTGTCTAGTTTATGTGTTACTACACATCATTATATAGGTCTTCCTGATCAACCCTAAATCCTTGTTAAATTAATCCCAGTGAATAAACACACAATTCTAATGAACTGGGAGCTTTATTTCCTTGAGCTTTTACTGAATGAGATGGCTCAAGAATGCTACCTGGAAATCAGAAAGAAACTTCTGTTAGATAATGGCTGCTATGCACCACCTGTCCAGGAGATCCCAAACAAGGGTCACCTGTAAAATATTAAATTGTTATAGAACTTTCTCTTCTTCAACACCAAAGATTCAGGAATCTTCCAGCCTTTCCTACCTTGCAGAGTTCAGAGTAAGTAATATATCTGGAAATACTCACTTGGAAAGCTGGAACAGCCATGCCGTGTTGTGTGATTACAGGAAATAAGTGGGATAAGAAGGTTAACAAAGGAATTGTAAATTTCTGTCTTTAATTTTTATGGCTATTACTTTCTACAAGAAGTGCTGAAATAGTAGTGCTCTGCTATTATAATGTCCATTTATTTGATTAGGACAGTTTGTTATTTAATAGATTATGTAATAATGGTCTTAACTTGGTAGGGATGTCACTTGGTTAATTAGCCAGTGAGTAACTGAAATTTATTCAACATTGTGAGCAACCACTGGCAATATTTTTAGTTCTCATGTGCTGCATCAAGAGTAGCCAATGACTCGAAGTCTTGCATAGCTGCCTAAATTTCAAACAAATGTTCCTCAAATGCTTCTCTAAATGAAGAGACCATTTATTAGAGTACACCTGATTAAACTGAACAGTGCAAACACGTTAATGCAGGAGAAAGAAACAATGAAGGCTGCTTATCATGCGGTGTTCAATTTGTGCTAAAGTTATTTATCCTCTTTTCAAGTGTTGAAATGTGAGAGTGAACACTACGTCTCTGACCACAGACATTCAGAGAAGTAAGTAACACCTATCTCTGGCTAACAAGGTTATCTCACCTTTACTGAACATCAGCATGGTTGTAAGAGGTCAGTTTTGTCATGTCTAAGGTAGTAAGGGAAGCTACTCTCTTTAACTTACCTTTATCTGCAGTATCAGAAAGACATTTCAACTGACTACAGAATCTGTGGTGTGGTAGGAGAATCTGAAGAGAAGCAGAGTGTTTCTGGAAAGAGCATGTTGGTACCTGTACTCCTTAGTCCATAGATGTTCCTCCCAGGTTTTGACCCACTGAGAAATTAATATAGCCTGTATTACAGTGGTTGGTGCATTGATTGGTTTGTTTGTTCACTGCACAGTGTCAATTGTCATGTAAAGTGTTAAATAGTAGAACTAAACTACAAACTTGGTAGAAGTAGAAAATCAGATTAGAAACCAAGAGCTCTGCACCCTAAAGATGTGGGGATGGTCTTCAAAGGCATCATTGATCCAAAGGGAAAAATTCCTCCTCTTGGATCAGTAATGAAACAACAGACATATTGCTTCTTCAGAATTTATCACCAACAGTGTATATATTAATTTTTGGTCATATATTTCAAAGTTTTCATCTGGATCTTGGCTCAAACTTATCCAAAGTCTGTGGGTATGGGGACAAGGTAGAACAAAACTTTACAAAACTGAGAATTAAATGGTGAGGAATGTTAAAAAACTAGGGGTAGGAATACTACCCATATTATATTATAGCTTTTTACATAGATATATAGTAAACAGAGATAATACTGTTTATTTGGCCATTGTGACACCCTGAACTGACTTTTTGCCTTGAACAGAAAATATATTATCACTAAGAAAAAGTGTATTTATGTTCTATTTTCATTCTATGGTTGCAAGAATCATAATTGTCACACAGAATAAAGTTCACAAATTCTTTTAGCTATTACAAATAACTTTAAAAAAATCATTAGTACAGATTGTTTCATGCCTAAATAAATCAGCATTCTAATGCAATATTTTGACAATATACTGTATTTTTTCCTTTAATTGCTATACACAGTCACAAATTTTTACCTTTCTGTGTGACCTATAGCATCACAAGCAGCTCATGAACCACGGAATAAGATCATGAACAGAGTATTTTACTAATGTGTATTTTTTTTCCTCAAATGGATCTGTATCAATTGCACTCTAAAACTAGATAACTGCAAATAGTAGATGTAACCTTCTGTAGTAGATGTGGGTGCTTTACATGTAACTGTGCCTAAGATTACAAAATAAAATACAAATATCCCAATAAATACATGTTTCCCAGAATAATGGTGCTGTGCTAACATTGAAAGGTGGTTTTAATGCATTATATTATTCTCAAGATACCTGAAAAATGAGAGGAAAACAAAGTATGTATTCTTTCAGAATGTTATTTGGGATACTCTGGAACACAAAAAAAGGTAAAAATGCTATGGCCAAGCATTTTCCACAATAGGAGTATCTATTAAACGTGTTTAAATTCACCATTGTTTGTGAAGAATAGAAGGAAAGAAACTGCAATATAAAGTATTTGTTGCATAGGATATAGAATTACTTCAGTATTTCAAGCACTTGTTGTTGATCGCTGGAGTTAATAACCAACACTATTTTGTAACTAATTAGAATCTAGGACTAGTTCTAGAATTTTGTAATGAAAGTAGTTTTGGGACCACCAGCATCAAGACCGTACCACGTCAAACATTTTGTGTTAACTACGCTAGTCTCCATCAGCTGTCATTTATAACAATTACGCATTTTATCAAACCTTAAAAACACCTAAATAGCAAAAAGTCTTTTCAAACCATAAACAGTCTCTCAATAATGACTTGTAGAAATAGACAGATGAAATGATATATCAGTTTCCTCTTTCTTTCAAAGATCGTGTTTTATAGAATAGAGCAGTTTAGGTTAGAAGGGACCTTAAAGATCACCTAGTTCCAAGCCCCCTGCCATGGGTAGGAGCATCTTTCACTAGACCACAGAACGGTCAGGGTTGGAAGGGACCTCTGGAGATCATCTAGTCCAACCGCCACTGCTAAAGCACGTTCACCTACAGCAGGTTGCACAGAATTCTGTCTAGGTGAGCTTTGAATATGTTCAGAGAAGGAGACTTCACACCCTCTCTGGGCAGCCTGTTCCAGTGCTCTGTCACCCTCAAAGTAAAGAAGTTTTTCCTCACATTCAGGTGGAACTGCCTGTGTTGCAGTTTGTGCCCGTAGCCCCTTGAATAAAACCAAGCTTGTCAGATATAAGTCTGGGGGTGGTGTCGCAAAGTTGGAGGTGAGATCGATGGCACAACTGAAGCGCATCTACACCAGTGCCTGAAGCATGGGCAAGAAACAGGAGGAGCTAGAAACCATCATGCTCCTCTCACCCAGCTCTCCAGCCTGCCCAGCTCTGTCTGAATGGCAGTGCAGCCTTCTGGTGTATCAGCCACTCCTCCCAGTTCTGTACCATCAGCAAACTTGCTGAGGGTACACTCTGCCCCTTCATCCAGCTCTAAGCCCCATCCAGTCTAGCCCTGAACACTTCCAGGGATGGGGCATCCACAGCTTCTCTGGACAACCTGTTCCAGGGCCTCACCATCCTCATAGTGAAGAATTTCTTCCTTATATCTAACCTAAATGTACTCTTTTTTGGCTTAAAGCCATTCCCCCTTGTCCTACCACTTCTCCAGGCTGAACAACCTCAACTCTCTCAGCCTGTCTTCAGAGGAAGTGTTCCAGCCCTCTGATCATCTTAGTGGCCCTCTCCTGGTATCACTTGAACAGGTCCATGTCCTTCTTCTGTTGGGAGGTCAAGAGCTGAATGCAGTATTCCATGAGTAGAGGCAGAGAATCACCTCCCTCTGCCTGTCAGTCCCACTTCTTTTGATGCAGCCCTGGATGCAGTTGACTTTCTGAGCTGCAAATGCACATCACTGGGTCAAGCTGAGCTTCTCATCCACCAACACCCCCAAGTCTTTCTCCTCACGGCTGCTTTCAACCCATTCTCTCCAATCTGTGTTTGTGCTTTGAGATTGCCCCAACCCACATGCAGGACCTTGCACTTGGCCTTGTTGAACTTCATGAGGTTCACATGGACCCACCTCTCAAGCCTGTCAAGGTCCCCCTGGATGACATTCCTTCCCTCCAGTGTGTCAACTCCACCGCACAGTGTTGATAATCTTATTCCAAGGTAAAGGTATCAAAACCAAAATATTCCGCCTGTACACCTTTTCAATACGAAGCAGAATTCCCAGCTGTTGTTGTGATCATATGAATCTCTCTCTTTAATTTTAAAGGAATGAAAGAATTACTGCTAAAAAAGATAAACATACTAATAGCTAAGATTAAACGGGTATTTGTCAAACCCTTCCCCCAACAAAGGGGTTACAATAACTGAGAAAAAAATATTGCAAAAATTCTTCTTACTATTTTTTGTTTGTTTGTTTTACTGAGTAAGTATATGACAGTCAAACTGGGTTGCCCTTTACCTGAAGAATGGATTTTCACCATCTGGCAATAAAACTGCTAGACTAAAAATCAAATTTTACCCACATTCTTGGAAAGCAATATTTTTAATTAAAAAATAAATTGGAGGCATTTGGGACATAAACATATCAATAAGGTCTGTTGAAAGTAAATTTTTTTTTCTATACATTACCTTGTAAATTCTCTAAAGTGACAAAAAGCATTTAAGTACTATATACTTTCATTAACGTCAATTGTCTGTCATTTATTACAGTATAAGATGACTGAATAATGAAAGTCCTTTTTATATGAAGATGCTTTTCCCTCTAGGATAGTTGGGAGCCAATGTTCACCACATTTTAAATGGATCAAATAACAGTACTTTTGCAAATCCCTTGTGAACTGTTCCTAGTTTGGGAATCCTGACTGCTATTGCCTAGCATGTTTTTTCTTCGATAATTGATCCACACTACCACCAGCACAGGGAAAAAAAATATCTATTTTTCCATATAGCTTACCATCATGTAACCAATATGCTTTTTAATGACAGGATATATGTTCATGCATACACTGCTTCCTGGCATTGGTAATGTCACATGTTTAATTGATATTAAGTATAAAAAGTTTGGAAAAAAGAAAGCCCCAGGAAAGTCACATGAAAAAAATCACCTATTGATAGCCAAACATCAAAATCAGAAATCAGACTAGAAATCCATAGTCTGCACTATGAGAGTTCACATCACTGATCCTTATAGATGTTAAAAGCCTTTAATCAGATAGCCCTATCTATCTCAAAGTTGAATCTTTTCTTCAAACTTCCCCAAATCCATAAATTACTTGCTTATAGATGACAGGTGTCCACTCAGGTGAGCTTGAATTGAGCATTACAGTAGTCCAAGGTCTATCAATAAGAAAGTAAAATATGGAAAATAAATCCTCAAGAGCTCCACTAAGTTGTTCTCTTTTCTTTCCATTCATACCCTGTGTTGCGTTCATATTCTTCCTCCAGATTCATGGTACCCTTCTGTATACAGGAGGGCAAAGTCTATCTCTAGAAAAAAATCTGATGGCACAGAAAGATGAGGAAGAGGCTTGAAAGATGCCAGAGGATGAAAACATGCTTTCTTCCCAGCTCTGTAAAGGTACTTACCTTGCACTGGCTGTTCTCTAATTGCTGTAAGAATGGGCTCTTCAAAGTAACAACATTATATTCAGCACTCTTTAACAAACTTCCTTTAACAAACTTTCAACATACTTTCAGCCTGCTCATGTGATGCTTTTAAGCCTTTTGCTGACCACTTGAGGCTAATCACTTGGACTTAATTTTATGCACCTGCTCTCTTATTACAGATGCATTATTTCCTCAAATAGAATAATAGCAGTTGTGCTACCTAAGTTTTTCCCTTGTTCTTTGCCAAGGCACTTGGCTTCCTGTTGATTTAATCACTGATTTCTGTAAATATCACTTCTTGATTCAAATAAAAACAAATTGTTTTCCTAAATCAGATATGTTTATCATAGTTTAGTACAATGGTTCACACAAGCAAAAGAGAAAAATAAACTAAGGACATGAATTACTAAGACTCTTAGTTTGTTACAAAATTGTAAAGGTGCAGTACAATACATATCCATTAGTACTGTCAGGACAACTGTCAACATAAGTGTGCTTCAGTTACAAGTTGGGGTGTTTTTTTAGGTGAGAGAGCTCCTTGTCTGCAGATGTAACCCAAAGGAGAAGGATTCTTCAAAAAGTAAAATGTTTTTTCTTCCTTATCATCAGGAAAGGAGAGCAGGGAGAAAGGTCCTCTAGTATTTTTTACCTGCCAGTGGGAGATGGTTTATATAAAATATCAAAGACAATACAAGAGTCTTCAGTAACTTTGCACAGTCTTGCTCTTTCTCTTGACCACTAAAAAGGCAAAAAAGAAAATGGAAAAAAAAAAAAAAAAGAGGGGAAAAAGGAAAAAAGCCCACATTAAATTGTCATTTCCTTTTACACAAAACTGACTAAATTTTATTTCAAAGGATTCTTTGTATTTTAATGTTTTGAAACTATCTCTTGGGACAATGTTATTTACAACCAGAAACATGATTTTTACCTACTGCGGCCATAAACTCATGTTCTCTCAGTAATCTATTCCCTCCATACTCTAACTGTCATAACATATGACTCTAACACTATTCCACTGTCCAGGTTGTCAAGGCTACCTTTTTTTCTAGCACAATTCCAATACATGTTTTTTACAGCAGATGTCCACAGTTGCCATAGCTTTGTTCTTCTGATTCTGATTTTTATTTCTTGTGTATTCTATAGATTTTTGTATTTCAAGATTTATAAAAGTTTATATACTGCAGCAGTTACTTAACACTGGAGAAAAATGGGTATCATACGCAGATTCTTAGAGAATTGCATTGTTAAGCAGTGATCAGATGGCTTATAGCTATTTTTATATTACTCCATGCCATGAAATAGAGAGGGGAGAAAAGGAAGGAAGGAAGGAAGGAAGGAAAAGAAAGGAGAGAGAGAGAGAGAGGAAGGCAGGGAGGGAGGAAAGGGGAAAAAGATTTTTTTACTGTTATTATAGCCTGAAAAAATGAGGTCCATTATTTACAGAAAATGGCATCTTCAGATCTCATACCAAACTGTAAATAGCATCGACAAAAGGTAACAACTTTTTATGGTAAACAATGGGAATAAGAAAGAAAGCAACTAAAAGATAAACAGAAATTCACATATTAACAAGCAATTTACATACAGCATGATGGATCCAGTCTCCGTACATTCAGTAACTGGTGCTTATGTATCTATATGTCACGTATGTTTTAGTCCTGATAGAGGTGTAAGGACATTTGATAAGGCTGTTAAGTCTATCTGTAACATGCAGTTTAAAATGGTCATTGAAATAATGCACGGAGAGATATGAAATTTCTGAATGAAATCTTATGGCCCATATTATGCAGAAAGTCAGGCTAGATTATCATAATGGTTGCTCTGGGACAAAAATTTACAAAACTAAAAAAAAATAAATTAACGATTTGAGCATGAAAATTAAATCAACTGATAAAAATCTAGAACTGACAAAGGAATTTCAAAATAAATGAGCTCCTAAATCTTTTAAACTCATTTGGAAATCTCAACTAATGCCCATGTCAAATCAAATCATTATAATTGATCTTGTTATCTTACCTTGAAGAACAGCTACTTTTAAATACAAGTTCAGAGACTTTTTGGAGGAACTATATTTTTCAAATCTTCCACCTCTAAAACTGTCCACTGTATGAGAATAAAAAGGAAAAATACATAAGAACAAAAACATGTGAACAAAAATTTGTAGCCTATGGAGGATATTGAAATATAAATACTCTGACTTCCAGCATTTCACTGTTAGAGGCGAATAATGCATTCTTTTGAAAATAAGCCTTTCCTGTTTACTGGTTTTGATATCTTTTAGTCTTACATTTGTTTAGAAGTGTACCCTGAAACATAGATTTTTTTTTTTTTTCCCCAGTTATTAACAATTCCTTACTTGGAAGCTGAAGGTTGCCTGAAATACAAAGAAAAACAAAGAAAATAGATTGATGGTTGTTCAAAGATTCTCAGAGCTTTTTAATGTTAAAAAAAGACCTAATTTTTGTGAGTTGAAGTATATTTCAATGTAACTACATTCAGAACCTAAAGCTATATACCTTGGAGTATTTTCTACACTCTTTTCCAAAACATACCTTCCTGCCCTGTAGTCACATATCAGCCTTAGCACAAGTTTCTGTTATGGAGCCAGCTATGTGCCAACAGCTTTGGAGCTCTAATTTCTCTTTACAAGTCTGCATTACTGTCCTGGTTTCAGTTGGGATAAAGTTTGTTTTCTCCTTAGTAGCTGGTGCAGCGCTGTGTTTTGGATTTGGTGTGAGAACAATGCTGACAGCACAGGGATGGGTTTAGTTGTTGCTGGGTGATGTTTATACTAAGCCAAGGACTTTTCAGTTCCTTGGGCTCTGCCAGCCAGAGGGCTGCAGGGGCACTGGAAACTAGGGGGGATACGGCCAGGACAGGTGACCCAAACAAGCCAAAGGGATATTCCATATGACGTCATGCTGAGTATATAAACTGGGGGAAGAAGAAGGAAGGGGGGGACATCCAGCATTATGGCGTTTGTCTTCCTGAGTAACCGTTACACGTGATGGAGCCTGGCTGTCCTGGGGGTGGCCGAACACCTGCCTGCCCATGGAAGTGGTGGGTGAATTATTTGGTTTGCTTTGCCTGTGTGCACGGCTTTTGTTTTACCTATTAAATTGTTCTTGTCTTGACCTTAAGTTTTACATTCCTTTCCAATTCTCCTCCTCATCCCCCCAGGTGAGGGGCAGTGAGCAAGCAGCTGCGTGGTGCTGGGTTGCTGGCTGGGGTTAAACCACAACACTTACAGAGAAGTAACTCATCAAAGTTTGATTATTTCTTTTTAATAGAAGGCAAAGGGGTCCAGCTGTGGATCTTAAGATACTATCAAAAGGAGTCAAATGTGACAGTTCCCATTTTTAAAAATAGGAGTTGGTTTATGAATTCATTTACACTGAAGTTTAGTATGGGAGTGATATGGAATCCCTGGTCTTGTTTTCCTAATAATGCATTAGCATGTGAAGCGACCAAACTAAGTTCTGATTGCTAAAATGCTGGAAAAAATTAGAGCTCTAGTTCAAAATTTCTAGTCATAGAATGTTGTGACATATCTGAGAGACAATGATGGCACATACTTATATTAAAACATTTACACAAGTATTTAATAAAATAAATTTTTAAAGTGTTGAATGAAATTTGCTTTTGCTGTGGGAAGGTTTTGGATATATTCTTGGTGTTTTAAATTCATTAGCCACAGCTAATGCCTTCTGCAACCCAATCAGATTTGTCTCCTTGCTATCAGGTGTACCCACTCTTTCAATCCAAAAGCCTTTTTTTTTTTTTTTTTCGCTGTTCACTCCCTTTTCTCTAAGACAACAGACATGCCTGTGCAAAAATACAAGGAAACATCCTAAGATTCAAATAACTTTCTTTTCATGGAGGTTCATTTTTTTCTCACCCTTTAGCATTCTGTATTTTTGAATATTCAAGGATTGCAGCAAAGGAGTTTCCATAGATTTCTAGAGCACTCAGAGAAAGTATCTCCTCAAAAGCTGATAGTTCTCCCAATGCCATTAACTCAAGTTTACATAAACAGAAGGAATCTGGAAAAGTAAAGGAAAACTAATAGCTTTCAAATGGCAATTTTTTCCTAATACTAAAACTCCATACTTTTTCCTGCCATGTCTTAAATGGACAGAGAAGCATTTTAAATTCAGTAGAACTTGTTTAGTGAATTACACAGCCGTTTATACAGATATTTCACTTACTGAAGAAACCAATGGAATTTCAGTTTTAAAATAACTTTGCACCTCCCTTTCACTTTTCCTTTTCAGAGGAAGAGACCAGTTGTTACATAGAAGAAATCTATACAATTTATTTATATAAGGAAAAAAATAAGCTTGGGAACTTGATTTTGGGAACTACATAAAAATCTATTTTACAGATGTATATGCAGAGATTAATATGGAAAAATGCCATCCAGAAAATCTCAAACAGTCTGTTACAACATAGTCTAAAAATAAACCCGCAGGCAGCATTGTATTTGCCTCGGGAATACTGGAGAAAACATAACGCAACTTCAATAATCCTTTAAAAAGGAGAAAAAAAAAAGGTAAAAATATATATATCAAAACAACATCAGAAGAATTTTAGAGGGGTAACTCATGCAGTGCTCTCCTCAGTTTTTAATAAAACAATGGTATCTGAAGTATTAGTGAAATGTTAATTAAATACATGTTGTACAAAGCCTGTACAACAACAGCATATATATGAGTATGAAGGATTGTGATAGATAGGAAATTGAAGGTGAAGAAAATTTTATATCTTTTTATCTGATCTTCTCATTTCAGTAGATACACAATTCATTCAGTGAGATGGAAAAAGTAACTTAGATAATAATGTAAATATCCACCACCTTCTTTCTGGTAAAATAAATGGTAATTGGCAAGGATAATCAATTTATGATAATCAAATTTCTATTGTACAATTTAGCACAGCTCAACCATTCTACAAAAGATCAGAGCTTTGACATTCATACAGAAATGAAAATAAAATATTGAATTATTTCCCATGTATTTATTTCACCTCAATGCACAGATTTTGTTCTCTACTGTGCTCCTTGTGGATGATATTAAAAAATACATTTTCTAGCAGGGCCAGTGACAAAATGCTTCAAGGAAGAGATTTTAAATTTAGAAATCAGGCTCTTGGCAATTTTTTTCCCTGGGAAAAATAAATGTTGATTTAATTAGGACTGCATTACAGCAGAAGTTATCAAAATATCTAAAGGAAAGCAAAAAATTATCATGGGGGAGAACAATGCAACAGAGAAATTGACACCTAGAATAAGATTGTTGTTCATATGGTTATAGCTGATGTATTACTGAAGACAAATGATGACTTCTGTCTCACATCCTTGAAGGCTGACAAGGGACAGCCCTTGTCCTTTAATTGGCTCCAAACAGTCCACCTCTCAGTTAGTGTGTTATACCATAAAGAAAATATGGAAGAAATTGTTTCACTAAAAGGTGCCTAAAGAAGGATGAGATCTGTGTTCCATTATTGGACACTGGCAGAATTGAAGTTGAAAAAAATTCTAAAGTATGTGAAATTTCTATTCCAGAATTCTTTTCCTTAGTAGGATTAAATGATAGTAAGAGCTAAAAAAAAAAAGCTAGTGATATTAATTGACTTCCAAAGTAAGAACAGGATGTGATCCCAGTCATGGCCTTCAAGTAGAAATCACAAGTACTGAGAATAAAGAATCAGAAGCGTACAGTGCTTCCAGTTGATTCCTTAGCACAAGATTTATATTGAAGCAAAAATAATTTCATAAATGTTCCAGAATATGTAAAGAATTCACACATTCAAGTGAGTTTGCACAGCCACTTAATGAATATATACAAATAATGAAGCAATATAGAAATGTCATACTCAGATTAAAGAATTGTTTCGCAATTTTTCGCAAAGTTTGAATATACTTTCAGAATTTTTTACAGAAAGTCTTTATATTAAATCTTTTCCTTTTTACCTGAACTGGATAGCATGCAGACAGAGCTGCAAATACAAACCAGACTATGGCCTGAAAATAGTAATCTCAAAGGCTTTTTCTCCAGACCTATGCTAAATCAGAAGTGAGATATAACCACAGCAAAACAAGTCAGTAGAATATCAATATGTCTTTTCTGGAGACCAATACTTATATGAGCTAAAAAAAAAAATAAAAAAAAAAAAATTAAAAATTCTTGGTAGCCATGTACCATTAATAAAATTGAAGAAAACAATTCTAGCCATGACACCCAGCTGCTTTATCAAAAGATGCTTCATCAGGTTCATTTGCTTTGCTTTAGCAACTGGCCTGCTAAAAATAAAAATTCCCAGCTATCATTTCATATTTTGGAAAATGTAATCGATCATGCTTAACCTATTAAAAAATTATTCTTTGTTATGAATTAGTAAATTCATTTTTTCTTTCCTAAAAATACAAGACTGTTAAGTATTCCTGTAGAAACTTTAATAACTTATTCTAAAAGCTCTCAAAGATACTTTAAGTAGTTCAGGAACTTAATCTACACAACTATAGAATTTATTTGCGTATGAGCAAAAGGCTTTTCAATGCAAATGAAGCTTTGACGGAAAATAATTTTCGGGGGAAAAAAGTCCTGTAGAAACTTTAATAACTTATTCTAAAAGCTCTCAAAGATACTTTAAGTAGTTCAGGAACTTAATCTACACAACTATAGAATTTATTTGCGTATGAGCAAAAGGCTTTTCAATGCAAATGAAGATTTGACGGAAAATAATTTTCGGGGGAAAAAAGTCTTGTTTCTAAAATTTTTTTTCCATTCCTTTGAGAAACTCTTTTCTTACATATAATGAGCTCAATTTAACAGAATTTAATTTTAAGGTAGATGGTTTTACTTTTTTTCTTTTTAATGGATCTATTGAAAAATTTACCTGTTTTCACTCTGCAGTGAAATAAGGTATTTCTTTTTACATGTGGAGTACACTACATTAATACAATGTTATACCTTTTTAAAGTACACCTCATATTGTTACCTCTTTTTTCTTCCTACTGAAGGTTAATTTATTTGATTACAAATATACTAAAACTTTTTCTATCACTACTTGTGGAAGCATTATGGATGTATTGCAAGATATTCTGTGAGATATCAGAAATACTTTTCAAACAAATTACAGTAATGAAAAGACATAGATGTGTAAATCCCTATCAAGTGTAAGGAATAAGACCTGAGGTGAATCATCACAAGTTTGATGATCCTGTGTATTTTGTTTGAATTTTTACTCTTCAGTTCTGATTCAATTTAATTTTCATTTCTGTTAGTGTTTTATGATGTGTCACTATCAAGTAAGCATTAGAAGAAGAACAGAAAACAAAGCAGACAAGATAAGAGGGTAAAAGAGAGTCTAATAGCGGAAATGCACTGTACATTCTGATGGGTAAGTGGAATGATGAGATTCCATTTATTGTTGATTCACCTACATTAAAAAAATTCTAAAGTAAATCAGTTGTCCTGAGGAAGAATTCCATGTCATCTCTGAAGTCAGACACACAGGAATGTGATATCTTTAACTCCTTCAGGAAATAAGTTATAATTTAATGGACTCATAGCAAGGTTACATAGAGGTAATGTTTCAACTAAAATAGGGATATCATGTAAAATATCTGTTAAATCTACTGTAATTAGTATGAACAGTATAAGTATACTAGATAAGGAATAGGCATGTCTAGACTTTGAAAGCAGAAACCTTTGAGTTGCCTCTTCCTCCTCTGAGAACTCCAAAATAGGCAATGAGGGTAAGGGATAGTATTGGTTAGGATGTGAAGACATATAATTTGTTTACAGATTGCTCACAGGCAAAGTACAAGAAAAACAAAATACAAACACGGTGTTTTGTACCGAGGCTATGTTATATGAAGAAAGTCATAAGAGTTTCCATGTAAGGAAATAGTTCTTGTATACTATCCATATGTTCAAAGAACAACTTCTTGTTCCAGGGTACCCTTATACAATAGGTGTGAGGCTCTGGAACTCGAGGGCCAGGAAAATAATGATGAGGACGAAGGCCCATCTGTGTTGGAGGAGTTGTCTAGGGAGAGTGAGCCAACACCCATACATCATGACTGCCTCTGTTAAGAAGAAAAGATTTAGTGACTCCACACTGAGAGGAGCAGAAGGCCCAATATGCTGACCAGACCCAACTCACAAGGAAGTCTGCTGCCTCCCTGGGGTCTGAGTAAGGAACGTTACCAGAAAACTCTTTTGTCTGGTACAGCCCTCTGATTATTACCCATTACTAGTTTTCCAGGTGGGCAGCAATGAAGTCCAAACAACAAGAAGTTTGAGGGCAAACAAGAGACCTCATGGTCTTGGGGTGACTGGTTGAGGGATCAGGAGCTCAGGTAGTGTTTTATTCTGTCCTGCCAGTTGCAGGGAATGATGGTGCATGTAATCGGAAGAACACACAGATCAATACCTGGCTCCAGCCCTGATGTCACTGGCTGGATTACTTTTTTTTTTTTTTCTTTTTTAACATGAGTCAGTTAGTTTACAGAGCAGCAGGTCAGTTTACAGCTTGCTGGCAAGACAGAGGGCAGAGGGTTTACCTGTCTCAAAGGAGGAAAAGGATTTTAGGTCAGGAGTCAGTAGGGCTCATTGAAACAGCTTTGAAGTAGATTTTAAGGGGGAAGGGAATAAAACCAGGGTCAAGTGATGAGTTTGGGGGCCACATGCCAGTATTGGAGGTGAGACTGATAACCCAGCTGATGTGGATTTGCACCAATACATGCAGTATGGGCCAAAAAAAAAGGAACAGCTGGAAGCCATTGTGCAGCAAGGAAATTATAACATAGTCAGCATCACAGAAACGTGGTAAAATGACTTGCATGACGGCAGTGCTGCAGTGGATAGCTATAAACTCCTCAGAAGGGATAGAGAAGGAAGGAGAGTTGGTGGAGTAGCCCTGTATGTTAAAGAGCATTTCAACTACCTTAAGCTTAATGATGGTAATAAGGGCAGACATTTATGGGTAAGGATCGGGGGGAAGGCCAACAAGGTTGATTAGCTGGTGGGAGTCTGTATTGGATCACCCAACCAGGATGAAGAGACAGCAAAGAAAAAGTTCTGCAATCAGCTGAGAGACATCTCATGATTTCTACCCTTTGTTCTCATGCAGGATTTGAACTTACCAGATGTCCACTGGAAATAAAACACAGCAGGGAGAAAACCATCCTCTGTTTAGGACTGTTTCAACACTGTGTGAAAGATGACTTCCTGATGCAGCTGGTGTGTGAGCCAACTATGTGAGGAGCCCCTCTAGACCTGCTGTTTACAAATAGAGAAGGACTGGTGGGTGATGTGGTGGTTGGAGGCCATTTTAGGCATAGCAATCATGAGATGATAGAGACTTCAATTGCCAAACAAGTAAGAAGGAGTGTCAGCAGAACTGTTACCTTAGACTTCCAAAGGGCAGACTTTGGCCTGTTTAAAAGCCTGGTCAACCGAGTCCCTTGGGAAATAGTTCTGAAGGGCTCAGGAAGGCTGGACATTCTTCAAGAAGGAACTCTTAGAGGTGCAGAGGCAGGCCGCCACATGTGCAGAAAGACAAGCCAAGGGGGGAGAAGACTGGCCTGGCTCAACAGAGAGCTTTGGCTGGTATTTGGGGGAAAAATGGAATTTACAGCCTTTGGAAGGAGGGGTAGGAAACTCTGTAGGACTTTAAGGTTGTCATAAGGTTATGCAGGGAGAAATCTGAAAAGATGAAAGCAGATAGGTTTGCCACTGCTGTAAAAGATAACAAAAAACATATTTGCAAATACACTAGGAACAAAAGGAGGGCCAAGGATAATCTATATCCTTTGTTGGATGCAGTGGGAACATTGCCGCAAAGGGTGAGGAAAAGACTGAGGTACTTAATGCTTTCTTTGACTCAGTCTTTAACAGTAAGACCAGCTTCCCTCTGGGTACTCAGCCCCCTGAGCTGGAAGACAGGAATCAGGAGCAGAATGAAGTTCCAACAGTCCAGGAGGAGAGTTAGTGACCTGCTGCTCCACTTAAGGCACACACAAGTTCTATGGGGCAGAATGGGATACACCCAAGGGTACTAAGGGAGCTGGAAGAAGAGTTTGCCAAGCCACTTTCCATCATTTATACACAGACCCAGCTAACCGGGAGGTCCCAGAAGACTGGAGGTTATCCATTTGTGATGCCCATCTACAAGAAGGGCTGGAAGCTGGAAGGAGGATTTGGGAAACCACAGGCCTGTCAGCCTGACTTCAGTGGCGAGAAAGGTATATGGAGCAGATCATGCTGAGTGACATCATGTGGCAAATGCAGGACATTTGAGGGATCAGGCCTAGCCAGCATGGCGTTATGAAAGGCAGATCCTGCCTGATGAGCATGATGTCCTTCTATGACAAAATGACCCACCTAGTGGTGCTGGAGCGCATCCAAAGAAGGGCAACACAACTGATGAAGGGTCTGGAGCACAAGTATTATAAGGAGCATCTGATGGAACTGGGATTGTTTAGCCTGGAGAAAAGGAGCCTCGGGGGAACCTTATTGCTCCCTACAACTACCTGAAAGGAGCGTGTAGATAGGTAGCAGTAGGTCTCTACTCCCAGACAACAAGCAATAGGACAGGAGGAAATGGCCTCAAGTTACAGCAGGGGACGTTTAGACTGGATGTTAGGAAAAATAATCATTGAAAAGGTGGTCATGCATTGGAACAGACTGCCCAGGAAGGTGATGGAATCACCATCCCTGGAAGCATTTAAAAAACACGCAGATGCAGTGCTTAGGGACATGGTTTAGTGATGGGCCTGGCGATCCTGGGTTAACAGTTGGACTTGATCCTAAAGCTCTTTTCCAACTCAAATGATTCTATGATTTTATAAGAATGACCATGCTGAATTGCAGTTCAAGATTTGCAAACCAATGTGTCAGATTGAGCTTGCTGTCCTGTGTTCACAAGAATGAATTATTATGGAATCTGACCTTATTTACCCTGGCTGTCCTGCTCAGATTTTGCAGGTTACCACTTCTCACAATGCTCAAGGTTTTTTGAGGGAAATTGTGTAGAATTCACAGAAGTGTTTCTATTGTCAGCACTCAATAAAAATCAACATCATCTTATAATTGTCTTGTTATTAGGCCTTAATGCTATTCTAATTCCACTATTTTATTCACTTTCTGTAAAAATCTAAAGACTGTTTTCAAATAAAATGTTTTTTTACTGTGGAAATTTTTAATGGTAAAACAGGCTTTCACAGAGTTTTAAAAATTCACAACAAGTTTCTCAGCCAAGACATTTAACTCCTGAGTTCTTTGAGATTTATGATCAGTTTTTCTTCGTTTTGTTTTCTGGGTTTTGATCAACTTCATTTATTCTCTTCCTGGCGGTGATTTAAAAGTATGCGAGTTTTAGTAGAAGCTGTTATTTGCTGCTGTCAGTTGCTGTTTAGGATCCAGTTCAAAGTAATGTTCCTATTAGCTGAATATGTTTTGCTGCCTTTCAGAATGGGGCAATATCCACTGCTCATCATCTATAAAAATAATTTCAGCAGGGATATGTCACTTTTTCATGTGGTAAAGGAAAAGCACAAAGTCTAATTCTCCATTACCCTGTACTTCTTCTTTCATTACAACAGATGAGAAAAAAAGGAGGTTTTGTTTTATATTAAAATATTTAAAGAGGTAGAATTGATCACACAAGATGTAAATTTCTGTAGAATTGAGACAAAGGAAGTCAATATTTTTAAACCATACCTGAAAACATACTATCCAGTCATGAGAAAAGTGACCACATTAGTACTTCAGAAAAATACTCATTTTGGCAACAGTTCCTGACAACTCAAGAGCAGTAAAGAGTTGAAATAGGGACTGAATTCATCTTTTTGAGAATAAAGATGGAATAAAGTACCATAACTGTTAATGTTCAAGTATGCCCTAAAACCTGCAGTAATATTTTAAGAGTTAACATTTGAGAAGGCATTACTAATCCTCATGAAATGTGTAAATACTTGCATACCTGTGATTCTTCTGTATTGTACTTCATTCATCTGATAGTGTTGTCAAAATACTTGCAATAGGCATAAGCAATGCAACAGTTCCTTATCTGAATGCTCGCAAAATCCCTTGGGATTTGGTTGACTTTATTCAGCCTTAGCAATAGTACTTGAAACAGATGTTAATTCTTCCAGAGTTACACAGGTTGCTAGACAGCCTCAGGGCCCTACCATCTGACATGCATATTTTGGTCTGTATATATTTTCTTTTCCCACTTACAGGGCACCCACTTTCTTCAGCATAAAAATAAATGGTAAACTTTGCCTTAGGAAACATTACTGAAATATTTTCAGCTTTACAAACTAAATTGTTAGAACAGTTTCAAGGAGCTGGTTTTTTTTTTGGTCACTATTATTACACCAGGTTATGTTCATAATTTCTTGAGAATGAAGCTTTGTGCATTCACTTCGAGATTAGCAAATGCCAATAAACAGGAGGACAAAGCTGAATCACAGAGTTCCCAATAATTTAGCACTTTGATGATTAAAGGGATGTGAAACTGTTAATTATGCAGTGTAAGTTTCCATGAAAAACAGCTGCAAATGACAAATTCTGCTTCAGGTTCAGAAAGCAAATAAACATCTCAGGCAATGCCATGCACAGCACAATAGAAGCTGTTCTCTACTACACACTGAATAAAAGAGAAAAATGGAAAAGCAACTATGATTTTCATAGTTTGTTCTCCCCTGTCAAAACAGAGTGCTGTAAGAATTCTTCTTTTAATACATAGCAAAGTTAGTCAAGGGGTTAAAAAAAAATAAGAAGAGCTGGTGTCAGCAGCTGGGGGCTGAAACAAAATATAACATTTTATATACAAAGTAAAGGAAAATATTTAAATCATCTGTTCCCCAGATTCACTAAGGGTATCTAGTTTTGTTTTGTTGAGATCTGGAAAAAAGAGCTTACTCTCAATATAGTTGTGGCTGGTCTTACATTCAACTCATTTTTACCAAAAGAGTCCATAAAAAATCAAGCATCCATAGAACATCCACAGAAACTAAGCATAAAGAAAAATAGATGTTTTTGAAATTTTACACTGTTGATCAAGAAGAGGACTTTTTTACCCTTCAGACAGATAGGCAGTTAAGCATTACAAATATTACAGTTTTTTTCATACTTCAGTACCTGAAGACTTCCTTAAAATTCTTTTCAGAACCATTTGATTTACTTCACTTTAAATGAGGGGAAACTGGAACAATTGCCTCAATATTCCTAAAGCAGCCAATCATCTTGAAAATTAATGAGTCTAAATAAAGATGAATACTCCGTTTTTAGGGAAACAGAGTGGTTGAATTACATAATTAAGTCTAATTCTCCAAAGCTTCTGGCACAAGTTTACACTTATTTTCAAAATAAATCTTCTTGCTTCTTTCAACTTTTTTTTCCTTCCTGTCTTCCCAAATGGATATACAGCTGTAATGCCAGGTTCATTTGTGTTTATAAGAGAAGCCAGAAATTTTGAGAGTTTCTAACAACATTTCAAAGTGTTTATGTCTGTCACCTTAGATGTGACACAGGCTGTTCCTTCTCTTGCAAAATGGAAGTGCTCATCTCTACAGTTCCAGAGCATCATTCACAAGCAGCTGTGAAACCAGTTCTCCTTTTTGTGTTGTAGCATTTTGCTGCTTTACTTTAGAATTTATAGTATATTTCAGTATATTTAGGTAATGGTAATAATCTCTTGACTGAGCAAAATCTTCTCAATAGAACTGTTCAATGTTCCATGTACTCCTCTATATCCTTTATATACTATCATTTTGCCAGTATGTCTGGGAAAATGGCAAGTTTTTCACATTCATGTAGTAAAGCACAGTGTTTTCTGTACACATTCCTATGGGAAAGTAATCAGTGAATTGAGAAAAGGGATGAAAGTAAAACTGGTAATACTATAGATGAGAGAGAGGTACTTAAAAGGAAGTATAAAAGGTGAAGAAAAGGAAGAGCAATGCAAGCAGTGGCACTATAAAGGCATCCAATCAGTTTGGCTACTCTAACATCAGTTTGATGTACATACTCTTAACAGTTTGACTTCCACCTCATGAGATGTTATTGTCAACATAAGTCTCCTTTTATCTCAGTAATACTCAATCACTCAATCAAACCCAAGAATTTTTATGCTTGAATGCTCTGCAAAGAACAGCTTGGGGCTTTTGTTGATGTTGCTTAGGGAATTTTTGTGGGGGTTGTTTCTTTCTTTCTTTCTTTTACAGCAGCCACTACAAAAATATGGAAATCTGTGTTCTACTATAATTAAAATGTAAAGTTATCAAGACACCTGTACTAAATGCTTTGGATAACAGATCGTAAGAGCACTGTCACCAAAAGGTGATATAAACATTACAAATACCAAAACATAGCAAAGCAGGGGACTACCTGCATAGATAAGCTTTATCATCACTGAAAAGTAAATCAGTTGCTATGTGTAATCTGTTGTCTGGGAGAAAAATCCCATGAAATTTGCTGTCAAGAGCGTATATCCAATTTACTTTATGTGATCTTTGGCTTTATTCCATGTTAATGGAAACCAAAACCAGCCCAATAAGTACACATTTCTAATTGCTAAACTCATTATCATGGACACAAGTCTCTTGTCTGATCAGAGGCCTTTGCTGACAATCGAAGTGCCCTACAAAGTGCAGCACATTTTCCCAAAGATGGCAAGTGAGACAGACTCTGAGGGAGACCCAGCCTGGTCTGGTGACCAGAGACTGGAAATTATTTCCTACAATGTGAGAAATCACATCAGCTGTCCTTGTGTTGGCTGGCCATCAAGCCTGGTGCCGGCAGTAAAACATCCCCTTGTAGAAGCTCTGTTCTCTTTCCTTAAAGTAGTACCTAAGTCCAAGCTGCAGTCCAAGCTATCATTTTCTGGCACAATATAACGGTGCACAGAATTCTTTTTCATATATGTAATCTACCACCCTTTCCTCCCCTCGCAATTACGAACTTAGCAACTATATGGATGCCACAAAAAAAACAGACCACTATTTTTTCTTGACAATTTGGGGGAACTAGTTGATTTTTAATAAACCACTGAAATTGGCATGTGGATTTGTTCTTTGGTGCTGGTCTTAACTTTAGGTTGTTCTAACTTAAAAAATAGGTAATGATTCTGGAGAATATCAGTTCTTCTTGTTTGCAGCAAGATGCCCTCTTCACCAGAGGTTACAGAAAGATGGTGAAAGAATAACTTTTCTTGCTGGGGGAATTCAGAAGTTGACATATAGCTCCAGAGTTCACCTAAAGACACATGTTTTTCTTACTCAAATGTCATTCATTATTTTGTTAGCCTGAAGGAGAAAAAGCATCCTTTCTTGCACTGAAAGTTTGAGAAACATACATAAAATACATAAAACCATTTGCTTTATCATTCAGCATTTGAGGGATGAAGAACAAATTAAATTTCTGAAAACAAGCAGAATATCAAGAATGCTAAATAAGGAGTGCAAAAAGATACATTTGACTTTTACAGTGAAAGACTGTAATACAGGACTTAAGTAGTGAAAAAGACATCTCTGTTTTGTTTTGGTTTGGGTTTTTTATTTTTATGTTTTTAGTTAAAATTCTTAAGACTCTAAAGAACACTACATAGTAGAATATATTAATTGCAATGAAACCTACTTGTGAGGAAAATGCTTAGTAGCAGATTACTCATCATGCAACTCAGCCAGGCAGCTGTTCATTTTGCCAACAGATGTTCATTTTTCCAGTCCTGCTAGTCATAAGTCATTTGTCCCCAAAGTCCAATGACAAAATCTGTAAGATCCACAGTTAACTCTCAAAGGCATGTAAAGGTTGAAGGACTTGATGGTGTTTGATTAGAAATGAAAAGTAACAAACAGGGAATCTACTGTTGTGGAGTGAAATGTTTTCCTATCACATACTTTGATTTGGAAAATCCCTCCAAAAGAGTTACCTATGTTTGCACTTGCTTAAAAACTGGCTGACAGTGAAAAAGTCAATGCAAAACATGCATCTCATGCAGGCTTAAAAAGAAAAAGGGTGCATTCAACAATAATTTGTTCTAAAATGTTTATAAATTGTTTTTTAGATGTCGGATTTCTTATTTTACCTACTAAAAAAACACAGGAGGTATTCAGTTGTGCTACATTCAAATACTTAATTACTGGAAAGGCAATCACAAGATTACAGAAACAGCTATTCTCCAGAAGGCTTTTGATCATATCTTTAGTCAGCAGACAAATCAAAGTATCTGTGCATATCCTGATGATGTCTCAGTCACACAGGACTGATATAGTAGTTCAGCATGTGTGGATTTCCAAATTACACAAAAAAATTATATTGCCAACAGAGATATTGTTGTGTAAAAAGTCTACATTGAACTGAACCTTTTATAAAACCTTAATTTTGAAGACTATTTATAATTCAATTTTAAAATTAATCATAATCATAATGATAAAGATTTTGACAACAATAATGATTAATTTTATTTATTATTTTTTTTTACATTTACTTTTCTTTTGCTTTTCTTTTCCCTGATAAAACTTTCTAGAGCTGTACAGATATTTTCTTTGTTTGGGAAATATGCTGACTTTTTCTGTCCTAAATTTGCCATTATGCAGCTTCTATGAATTTAACAAATCCCCAAGATGAACTGCAATTTTCTGATTCCTTCCAACTTCTAAAATCTCAGCTTTCCATATGGTGTGCAGATCTGAAATTAACAGAGTCAGGTAAATGGCAGTTCACACTGCAGTGGCAGTTGGTTTTTTAAATATTCAGGTGGGATCCAAATCAGCACAAAGGAACTGCATCAGCTATAACAGCATGATTTGATTACAGATCATATCCTCTTTTTATATAAGCAGCTCTTCCCTCCCAGAAAAACCCAGATCATTCCACTTCCCAGGAATCTAAAACAATATGCTATGCAGATGATCTCAGACACTGACACTCTAGCTGTCGTCCGTATTGAAATAAGCTGATTTAATCAGAGATACCTTAAACTACCATAGCTGCTAGCAGTATCAAGTGTGAACACTAGCACACTTGTACAAATTCAGCACAAACGAGTTTGGGTCTGGGAGCAGTCTGGTGAGTTCATGCAGTGACAAGCTACTCAAATCTATTTTACTTCCAGAACTATGGGCCCTATTGTGTAACTTTTACTGCTTTCAGAGCTTCATTTGTTATTCCAAGATACTAACAAGCATCAACTAGCAGAAATCAGGAATTTTTCAATCAGAATTTTTTTTCAAAACATTTTTTCATTGGAATTTTTTTTTTTACAGGAAGATTCTAATGTCAACAAAGAATTAGTATGTAATTTTCTGTATATAATTCCTCATAAATAAGAATGGGTCCTTCCAAAATAACACTTCACGCCCCTGGTTAATTAAGCTCCTGGTTTGGGCGTGGGGATTGGTCACATGAACTAAAATCCATGGTGTTGTCCTTTCATTACATTCTGTATAGTTTCGTGTATGGAGATAGATAGATAGATAGATATTACATACCTTATTTATCTGGCCATATTCTGGGAAAAGATTTTTACAATAGTGCTTTTTTATATAATACCATGCATCTTTAACTTCAAAGTATTTTATAAAATTTTCTATCTAGAAGTATCTATTTACAAAATACAAATTTATACATTATTAATTAGGAATTGTAAAAATAAGAATAAATTGTTCGACTCCTTCAGCAAAGATACATCTAGATGTTACCTCTGTTCTTCAAATTGCAGCACACATTCACTAATAATTCTTTGGACATAAACTGAATTTTCTTCTTTCAAATCATTGTCTGCAGTCAAAACTGGGGGGGAAAGTCCTCATCATTTTAAAATGCTTATTCTGCAATGTTCAAACTTACTGTGACAATTGTGTGATCTGGAATAGTGTGTACATATCCTGTATGTCACAAACAGATCCTTAGGTGAAAAGTAATGCACATACATGATAAATCCTGAGATGAAAATCTTACAATCCAAGTAAACATTGTGTATCTAAGAACCCATGATAATAAAAGAGAAATCTGGCTCAAAAAGACTTGTGACATATCAATGCACCCCATTTTCCCACATATCCAAACACCAAAAATGCCTTGTTCAGAGACACAATCAGTGCTTATGGTCTTTGCCTATTTGACTGGAGTAGGAATGATTCCTCTACACACTGAGGAAGAAAGGACAAGAAAAATAAACGCAGTTCCTACCCAGAATCAACTATTCAGGTTTCCTGTTTTATTGTAATAAAGTCTTATATTCAAAGCAATGGAGCCAGGCCCCGAAATATCTGCTTTTAAACCTGTCAGATGAAGAGTTGTTGGGAAAATTAAGAGAAAACCAAATATTCAGCTATTTTTGTCTAAATATTACTAAAATAGCCAAGATTAGTTTCTGATACTTAGTTAGAGGGGTCTGGCTTTCCAAAACCAACAAACAAACAAACCCCTCAAATAATGAAACTGAATATGTGGTGATTATAGGCTTTAACTTCCTATTAAACTTATATTGATGCATCATTAAAAGAAATTCCATTTTCTCATAGAGCTGGCCAGTTGCAAATTGTTTTATGGTCAATATTTATCTGAACTGCTTGATTTTCACTCCAAGTCATTATTCTGTCCCCTTCCTCCATTTCTTCTTGTCATTTCTTCTCACCAGTAATAACAGTATAGCTGTAATCATTGACATGTCTATAATAATGGTCATTTCATGATTCATTCTGTCATTTGAAATCAGTTTTCCTCCCCATGAAACCACAGTAACTATAAACTGGACATTTTAAACTAGGAACTCTAGTAATGCAGCTTTTAATGAAAGCCAGGTACATTGGCCCTTAGGTCTAGAGCTTTTAAGTAAGTGCTTAACATCTCAATATCCATTTATCATGTGTAAGAGCTGGCAGCTGTGGAATGTGCTTCAAAGGCAGCAGCTGTAAATATTTGCTAAAAGACCTTCAGAAAATGTTATTCAAAGGTTTAAGAATAACAGATCTAAGTCTGAGCTCTAAAGTAGGCAGGATCATGTGAAAATATGATGAAAATATATTATTGTAATTCAACCCAGATGAAAACATAGGAGAAAAATAACTGAAGAACTTTGACACGAGGCTTTTAATATAACAGTAAAACTTATGGGACATACACCAAAGCTGTCCAGTAGAGCTTATTGGATCCATTTGTGAGTTTACAGTTTTATAACAGACATAAAATATAAGTAC
Organism: Microhierax caerulescens; assembly: GCA_035590215.1. Classification (NCBI taxonomy): domain Eukaryota; kingdom Metazoa; phylum Chordata; class Aves; order Falconiformes; family Falconidae; genus Microhierax; species Microhierax caerulescens. Next base: position 65,766,364 of record JAVJGJ010000037.1, on the reverse strand, counting down.
CATTATGCAGTACTTTATGTTTGCAACTCTTAAGCATAAGTTCTGCAGTAGCTCCATGAATTAGGTGAATAGTATCAATGGAAAAAAGGCCACTGACAGCAATGCAAATAAATGATAAAAGGGGAGTGTAAACAGCATAGTTGTAAACTGTTTCATAAAGAAATTTCCTGTTCTGAAAACTAGTTCATTTTATATAACTAAATAAATCCTGTGCCTTTCTATAAGTGTTGGGGGCTGCATTTTCAATCACATCAGTGTTACATGTTTCCACACAAAAAAAAATAAATTAGTTCTACAGAGTTTACCAAGGTGAATACTTAATCTACCTACGTCTCTCAGAAAGTTAATAATGAGAGCTGAGCAAGATGAGAACCATGGAAGTGACATGATCAGTGTTCATATATTAGATCTGTATTTAACAATCTTAGAATAGCATAAATAAGATAATTGAAATAAAATTAATCTAGCAACATGATCTGCAACAAAATCTACCTTTCCCCTGTCCTTAACCTTATGTTTCATGAATTATTTTTCTCCAGAGAAAGTAAGTATGTAAATGTCTAGATTTGTACTTCTATTGAGGCTTTATAAATTATAAGGTTTCAATCGAAACTCACTGTATAGTGAAGCACAATTATGGCATAATGATCACAAGAATATGACTGTATAAACTTAAAATTTAAAGTGACAGGGTTTAGTTTACACTTCTTTTGTATATTTTGGAATTGCTAGGCTTAAAAATAATTCAGAATAACTAAACACAGTAAAGTCTCATGAAAAAAATGCAACTATTCTGGCAGGTACTGACCGAGAAAAGAATTAGTATTGATATAACAGAATAGTGAAGAGATGGGAAACAATTCACTACCACTTGAAAATGTTTTCTTTAAGGATAAGTAAGACTCCCCCTTACTTTTCTTATGGATAGTGTTTTCCTTCAAATCTTTTCAGGACCCCTTTACACTGTCTGTATTAAATGTTTCTCTTCTACCCTGTGCTTTTTATCATTGTTCACATTTCTCTCTCATCTCTCTCCTTCATACCCAAAAACCTTATTTTACTATTCCCCAGACCAATAAATCCTGAAGTTTGCAGGACACAACACTGTCCACATTCATAGCCAGAGTCCTTTTCTTTGAATTAATATTTTCCCACTGTATTTAAACACAAATTACATTTTAAAATATTTTTTAAAAAAAATATTATTGCTTTTAATAGATTGTTTGGAAGAGATTTTTTTCAGTATTAACTTCAATATCTTTCAGAGTATATATGATAAAAATGTTCCCACGCATACTCAACACACCCCCAAACAAAATAAAACAAAACAAAATAAAACAAACAAACAACAATAAAACAAACTGGAAAAATTAAGAAAATTCTGCTTCTCAGTGGTAACATATAGAAAATGAAGACCACCACTGAAAATCAGAGTACCTGTTGATTATCATTTATAATACATTCCAACTAAAACTGAAATAAGAATTTCCCCCCTCTAGTTTCCCCTACAAATCTGAAATATATTTCCTAATTTAAATTAACTTCCTAGATTCATAATTAATGTATTCTAAATATAATGCAGTATAAAAAAAAAAGAGTTTGTTTTTTTCAGGAAATGTAAATGAGTGTGGATCTAATGATGATGAGATCTGTTACTTGCAGATCTTGTAAACTGTATTACCCTACTCTATCATCTGGAGAAAATTTAGAAAATATCTATTTTAATTTTTTTCTGTTGATTGAAGCCCCAATTTTGTTTTGTTCCTGTTGACAAAAGAGAATTTGCAGGTTTGAGATGCAAGCTTAGATATTACATATTGCAGATGTGAAAGACATAATTTTGGAAGAATTATGTTTTAAATGGTGGTTTACAAACAGAAGGAGATAAAAGACATGAACATAATCAACATAAGTATTAAAACCTTCTGGATCACTCTCCAGGAGGGCTGTGTGAATGGTTACAATACTATTATTGGATTTGCAGAATGTTGGCTGCCTCCTCTGCAGCTGCCTTACGTGGGGAATAGAATCCCTTTTGGAATACTCCCCTTGCACTAAAAGAGACATCATTCTTGTCTAAATGTGCACATTTACTTTTACAAAATAAGACTACACTGTTATGGCCAGATAAATTCACTTAACCATATGTGCATATAATTTTATTCCGTTTAAATACTACATGTTTCCCAATCATTAAGAAGCAGGATAATCTCATAGAAGACCTTAAATTATTCTGTTTGGAGAAAAGTATTCTGCTTTTATAGATTTTCTTTTTTTTTTTTTTTCAAACTTAATTGCAAGTAAAAAAAGTCATGTAGAAGTAGTCTTCTCTTAAGTATTTAAAGACAGATTATTACTTGTAAATTATGTATTTTTACCAAGCTCTTAGATGACATTTCAGCTCAAGATCTCAGTAACGTATCTTTACAAATATAATCTACCTGCTACAAATCCTGCACACCTCTAGTATTACTGCTTCTGGTAAATAAATGCACAAATAAACCATACCCTCAGATAGCCATTTCAAAATTGGTTTCAAGAAATTACCGTCAAGAGTGCATATTGTCCTTCCATCTACTTGAGATTTAACCAGGCTTATGAATATATATAATTGTATGTGAAAATCCAGGATTAGTAGTTCTAAGCATGCTAGGCAACACAACATACTTACCTTCCAAATAATTTACTGTTTAGTGGCAACAGACACCAAATACAAAGAAGTTAGTGAATAAAAAGCATGTTACTAAAATTTAAAGTAACAGATTCAGTATACCTTAGATCTGTAATTTTTGGTGAGAGTTTGAATGTCATACAGAAAAAAAGTCACATTTTTTATAGGGGATAATTATATTTTGGGTTAGAAACATCTATTTTTTTTTTAGAAAATTAAGAGAGAGGGGATGTGATGTAATTCCATTTCAAATGAGCTGTGTAGTATTGCCAATAAATCTCTGGAGAACTGAAGCATGAAGAAGTTAAATTATTTGCCTAGGATTGTATGGTAAGACAACAGCTGACATGGGAAATAAGGGGTAACTTTTCAGCTCAAGTCAACACTCTAATACTGTTCTTAATTCCATTTACATATCAACCCACTGTGAAGCAGAAAAATGGATTACAATGTCTAACACTGAAAGAGAGCAGCAAGGCTTTTAAAAAAGAGAAGAGTCTGTGTACACATAAACATCTTTTGTATCTATGAGTGGCTAGAAAGAAAATATTTTATAGTAAAAATTCAATATGCAAGGACATCAGAGTAGGGAAAACAGCTCGACTCTCTCAGGTGGCTGTGTGATTCAGCAGATAGCAAGACTCACAAATGGATTCATTTTTCCTACTTACACTTTTCTCTCTTTCAAAATATACATACTTTCCTTCACAAAGTCCCAATTGTCCTGAGGCCACCTGGGAGCTCAGGAGCTCTGGACAGCTCTCAGACAGAGATACTGCTCTCACCCTAACTGCAGTTCTCTGCTGGGACACCAGCTCCCCTATCAACCAAAGATATGGCTGGCTGGAAACCCCATCTTGAGCATTCATGATTCCCTCTCTCACTGCGCTGCATTCCTTGTCTGTTGCCAGCTATGCCAGCGCTGCTCCAAATACTGTAACTTCTGTGTTCAGAGGTAGCATACAAGCCCTTTTACTGTGGCCAAGCAAAGTACTTTGGCACGTCCTCTGCTGCAAATTTTTGCTGTGACAGAACACTTAAAATAGGAATTTCCACTCTTCTTTTGCTTTGCTGCCCTTTATCTGAACAGAAGGAAAATGAGTTCATTTTTATAGGGCTTACAGAAAGAAATAAGGAAAAAAAATATGATGTGTGTCACGTAGCACAGAACTTTCTCTAGGAGCAGTCCCTACAATCCATGCATTCAAAACAGCCTGGAAGTTCCACTGGACCCTTTCTACCTCAGTAGAAGGCAGACAATGAAAAATAATCCTTATTAAGGTGGCATTTTCCACCTAATAGAGCAGCTGGAATAATCACACCTTTTATACATCTTTAAGGAAACAATAAATTCCACAGTAAGTGGAATTTTAAAAAAAATTCTATTTCTTAGTTTATGAACATATGCCGGAGATAAAAACCATTGAAAATACTGCTTCTTGTTTTGCAATTTGATCTCAACTTCTATTGTTGCAATTGTAATCTTTGCATATCATCTTTCAAAGCCTAGAAGAAAAAGAACATTTCTGAAAATGCTGCAGGTAGAAAGCATTTTTGTGAGATTGGCTGCTGCAGCTCATTGTAGCCATCATCAGAAAGAACTTAATAGACATATAGCATTTTTATATATAGCTATCTCTGTACACTATAGCGTTCTGTCCCTTTCTCTGACCTTATCCTATTATTTTTATATCTTCTTCTTCTAATTTAGATTCACCCAGTCAATCAGCTTGCATACCTGCCTAGTCTGCTTTAACCTGGAGGAGGCAGAACGTCAGAAAGGAATGAGAAGGGAATGCATTCTTTCCCTGTGTAATTGCACAATGGGATTCTTGCCAAGGTGAATACAAATAATAGAGGAGATACCATTTTGCAGTGTCAGCCCACTAATATATCAGAACAATGAAAGATTCTATTAAATCCATTTCTGAAAGTATGCAGAGTTTCAGAGGCCTGGTACAAGTACATCCTCTAAACACAATAGTACAACTTTGCAATCTCCATTACCCTCCAAAGTTTCTTTCTGAAGAATAGTAATTTGTCTTCAGTTTCCTAGG
>JAVJGJ010000037.1:65738066-65751119 GCA_035590215.1 Microhierax caerulescens | reverse complement strand
CCATTTTGCCATCCACCACGTTGGTGTCTGTGTGCTGATGGCCCGAGCGGCCTGGGGTTGGGTTTTTGGTCGCCGTGTCATTTCTTGAACCAGGTCGTCACGCCTTAACGAAGGCAACAGTCCTGTGCTAAACTCATTCCAGTAAGCCCATGTCTTTCTTGTACCGGGTAGAGCAGAACTGGACACAGCACTCCAGCTATGGCCTTAACAATTCTAAGCAGAGTGAAGGATCACTCCCTTGACGTGCTGGCAATGTCCATTAGCATACAGCAACCAAACTCAGGATGGTGCTGTTAGCCTTCTTTGCCCTGAAGGTGCATTGCTTTCTCATGGTCAGCTTGTTGCCCACCAGGACCCAAGTCATTTTCTGCAAAGCTGCTTTACAGTTGGTTGGCCTCCAGCATGTACTGGTACCTGGAGCAATTCCTTCCCAATTGCAGGACTTTGAACTGCCCTTTGTTGAACTTTATTGGATTCATCTCAGACCAATTCTCCAGACTTTTTAGGTCCCTGTGAATGGCAGCACAACCCTCTGGCGTACCAGCTGCTCCTCCCAGGTTTGTACCATCTGCAAACTTGTTAAGGATGCAATTTGCCCTAGTGTTTAAGTCATTAATGAAGAGGTTAAACAGTATTGGTTACAGTAGGAACACGTGGAGTACACCACTAGTGATTGACCTCCAACTAGGCTTTATGCCACTGATCACAATCCTCTACAAACAGCTGTTCAGCCAGTTTTCAACTTACTTTACTGTCCATTTGTCTAAACTCTACATTGTCAGTTTGGCTACAAAGATGTTATAAGACACAGTGTTAAAAATCTTAACGATGGTAAACTGTGGAAGCTAAACTATGTCACTGCTGTCCCCTCTTACACCAAGGCACTCCCCTTATTACAGAAGACAGAAGGTTCTCAGGTTGGACTAACATATTTTCCCTTTGATAAATCCATGCTGACTACTCCCAATCACCTTCTTCTGCATGTCTTTGGAAATGGTTTCCAGGAAGATTTTCTCCATCACCTTCCTCGGAACACATGTAAAGCTGACTGGCCTGTAGTTCACTGGATCTTCCTTCTTGCCCTTCTTGAAGATAACAGTGATATTTGCTCTCTTCCAGTCTTCAGGAACCTCTCCCAGTCACCATAACCTTTCAAAGATAATTGTGAATGGCCATACAGTGACATCAGCCAGGTCTCACAGCACTTGTAGGTGCAACCAGTGAGGCCCCAGGGACTTAAAAGTGAGGAAAGTAAATAAGTTCTGTATAAATACCTACTAGTAACAGATGATTGAAACCTAGTATTCTGGGAGAGAACTCCTTTGGGTTCTGGATTGTCTGATCCTCCTACTTGCCAAAATCCAGACATTGTCCTTGCTTTCTCCATAACCCAGTCATCAGCTGGCTCTTATACTATGCATCTGAGGACTGCACAGCAGAATGTTCAGTTCAGTCATCGCAGAGTGGTTCAGGTTCAGAACAACTTAGGCTGACTAGAACTTTCACGGTACATAGCAATCAGCTGCTCACAGTCAGACACTCTTTGTCTTATGTGCTGCCCTTATGGTCTTGTTTTTTAAAAATCATGGATTTTCAATCTGGAGGACCTGAACTAGTAATGCAGCTATGATGCTGCCTGCTAGAGTTCCTTTTTAGACTGGCTTCAGGTACTTGTTTCATGTTCTCAAGCAAAACTTCAGGGCACATGGATGTATTTTAGAGTGCAGAGCAAGCTGGAATTATGTTGTCACAGCATAATTCTGACACAGTGTTCAGAGTAGATCCTAGGACAAAGATATCCCTCTTGTGTCTGGGAAGGAACTAGTGAATTTTCTTGAGAAATGAGCAATTAGTATGCATTCATGCAGTATGACCAAGAGAAAACCAGGACATAATAGCAAAAACAGAGAAAAAAAAAATTTTGGACACACTTTCTGCTTTCTTGGCAAATGATTTCCAGTTCCTTCATAACGCCCAGCTCCACATTACCTGTACTTCTGGCCAAGTCAATAAATAGTTCTTCCCATGTCCTACAGGCCCAAACACGCTTCCTCACCTATTAGTCTTTTGCCCAGAAAATTCCCAAAGTTCTGTCAAATTCCTTGTAGTGTGCAGGCACAAGTTAATCAGACATTTCCAAAGTCTCTGAATGAAGGTTCTTTATTTCATTGTTTGTGGCCCATATAAGTCAAGAACAAAAAAACATCCCCAGCTCCAGTACACCTTAAATTTGGTTCTTATAGCTTGTCTTTCAGTAATGCTTAGTATCAAATAAAGAAACAATATTTCTTCTGGTAGCTGGATCCCACTCAGGTCAGGATCTGGTGCACACGAGGCACAGACAGGGTCTTAAGGGGCTATAAAACACTAAGAAACTACTGCTGAAGTATGCAGACTGGAATTGTTCAAAAGGTAGAACTTGGCACCATATGGTCAGACATTTCCATAGATGTCTACAAACCAAATCTGTCACAAAGGATAATTTCATGCCCCAGAGAACATAGATGTTAGCACCATTCAGTGGAAATTTCTGAAAGTATATAATATTGACAAAAAACACCTTTTCTCAGCTTTTCTTTCACATATGGCTGAAGTTTACTGATAAAGAGCAAATACTATGCATACAAAAAGATTTCTCTGAAAGAAGCATCTAACATAATTTAATTATAAATAATGTTTGACAAAGTTCTAAGCAACTGAATACATTTTCTTATACAGTATCAGACATTTTTGACACTGTTATTAGATATATTTAATCTAGTCATCATGTGACCAGTGCCAACTGAGCTTTTACTTCTGAAAAAAATGGCGAAGCAGTTTAACTACTACATCATAGTTAATAATCATTTCATGTTCTTAAAAAAAAAAAAAGAGTTCAGTCAATGTACATTGAAAATATGTCTAGATAGATTTTGTGTTCTATCAGAAGTTCTACAAAACATGATTTTTATAGGTTTAGTCATCATTATTGCTGTTGGAGATAGAAGTTTCTTCCTCATGAATGGAACTGAATAGCAGGATTAAGTGTTCAAACTGCTACAGAATATTTGGTTAGATCTTTTGGAACTTACAGTAGTGTCAGTCACTACATTCATACCATGGATTTTATTCAGTAAGAATAGTCCTTTACAGTTAGAAATAGTTAGACCACTTTTTTTAGCTTTTGCTTCTTTCTGCTTTGATTACACAACCAATCTGTTTTTTGAAGCTGCTTTTTCTCCCCAGTTAACCCATACATAGTAAATAAGTGGGTGGCCAAGAATATTTTTGGTTTCCAACAGCACTTTAGTTACTGACATTGAATATCAGTGTAATAGCAGATACATTAGATAAATTAACATAATCGATAGCGCTGTTGAAGTAAAAGAAGCCATCTTTGTTAACAAGTAAAGTATCAGTTCAAGGCATTCACTGATAATGGAGTAGCCAAACTAAAAACATTTCTCCAGCCTGTCCTAACCACAGGTCAGAAGATTCTTAATCACTGCAAATACCAGCTGTCCATGCCACCTGGAAGAAAATACTGAGGCTTGAATCTAATGATATTCATTTTCAGTCAAGTAGAAGAAATTTTCTGAGAGCCAGTGATGAAGCCAATATCTTAAGTCATTGCAGATTGCCTTGGTATATACCATATTGCTAGTGCTTTTGTTAAGGACCTGGGGGTATGGGAGAGCATGACTCATTGACAAAATTCTAGTAACATCTGCCTTGCCTTACACATTGTGTATAAAAATTGGTGTTATTTTAACAGATGGAACTGATCAACTAAGAAAGCAAAGTCTGCACAAATAGGCCATTTGTGCCACAATATAGGAATTGCAAGACTTTTATGAATTATAAATATTTTAATAATTAGTGCAGCAGCTATTAACAATAGTGAAGTATAAATAATTACTGGAAAAATGAACAGGTTTATTGATGCATTGATCCACAGTGAATTATTTAAAGAACAGTGTATTTGCCACTTTAAAGTGGTAAATTTAAAATCTTTTTAAAACTTTAAGTGGTAAATATTAAATCAAAATCAAGTTTTGATATCAAATAAGGATTAATGATGATTCTATTTCTTCCTCTGATGAGCTCAGTCCTCAATCTTATTGAAAAAAATTGCTTTCCTGCATTGATGTTGGCTTTCTTGGGGGGGGTACATTGTAGCACAGTCTTTTTCAGTTATACATATTTTATCTACTCCACTTGCTTTCTTTAACTTTCTGACAATAAGTAGTATCAATTGATAAGGCAACTTCATCCTTTAACCAAGTTTTTCAAGTTAGTCTACATAGTTAACTGCATAGAACACTGTCATGGACCATTAGTTGTAGTTTTCTGTAACAGTAGATACCTGAAGTAGTATGACAGGGATGGGGGTGGGGGGTGGGGTGGTGGCGGAGAGAGAAAAAAGAAGATACCACCACCACTGCCACCCAGTATAGTGCTGTCTTTTTGGAAGGGGTAAATAATACTTCTGAATATGTCAGTCTGGCACAAATCCTTAGTTGAGAACTGAAGGAGGATGCAGTTAATGTCATTTAACCAAGTCTGCACTTGTCAGATTAACTTAATTTGAAATGAGGGCAAAAACCTCAACAAATTATTATTGGTTAAACAGGTAAAAGCAATATGACTTAGGGTTCCATCTTTCAGACAATGCTTTTCAGACTCTGTCTTGGTACTACATGATTTACCATATATCAAGTGAATTAAAAAAACCCAGTGATTAGTAAATCTTGAAATCAATTAGTTGACGTGGTTAAAATCCTTTCAGTACATAGATTTCAGAGATTCATTGCAGTTTTTTACTTTTGTTAGTATGTTTGACTACATTAAAATGAATAATAAAGATTTGATATTACATTTGTGATATAGGTAACAAATATAGGAGTATGTTGGAATCACTTTGTGGTTTTTATGCAGGCAAACAGGCTTAAAGAACACAATGTTGAAATAAAAAAATATATGGGAATTATCATAAAGGTTGGGGTACATATGACACACTTATTAAAATTTACTTTGGAATTTATGAAGGATTATGCCATGTTGACATTTTTAAAATCCAGACTGGATATTTTTGGAGATTCATTTGACTGAAATTACTGAAGCATGTGCAGACATTTAGAAGAATCTCATACTATGTGTTTTGCAGATCAATGAGATCACAGTATTCTGTCTGGTATTACATTGTAAGAATTTCTATGAGGAAATATTAGCACATCTACAGTTCACAAATATGAAATGGAAAAAAAACCCAAACAAACTTAAAGAAGCTTTTGTACATCAACAGGAAATCCAGCCCATATCCCCTGATGTTCATCCAGGAATGATCACCAGACTGATCATCTTGCTTCTTTGGCCACTTCCTTTACCACCTGTTTCATAACTGAGATTCCATTTCCAGAACATTTTCTAAGTAAATGTCTTTATTTGGCCAGCAAGATTTGTCGCTGTCCTTCTACAGACAGACCAGAACACGAAGAATGGTTTACACATCATTAGAAAGCACAGACAGCTATAAAAGAATTCATCTGGATTTATAAATACTTTACCTTTTTATGTTAGGATTTCTGGAATATAAATTTTGATAACTGAACATTTTTATCACTGATTATAAAAATGTATCCCAAAATATTCAACTGTTTGCTTAAAAGGAGACCAACAAAAATAACTGGATGAAGCAGGGAGTTGAACTATTGCATAGAAAACTTGTTAAGCAATATTTATGTTTTACTAACCCAGAGAAGAGAACTAAATGTTGTCTTCTCAAGAGGACTAGAAATAAAAACATTATTAGCTTTCTGACTGAAACTGTCTAAACATCAGATTTATAAAACTTCTGAAAGTAATGTTAAAGTCATGCAAACATTTCTGATGAGTTACCACTTTAAACTTAGAATATATCATTGTAATAGAAACCTGAAGATTTCTTTTATATTTTTAATATAGTAAAATATAATTACATAAGGCGAATAGTGCCTAGGTGAAGTATTACCACCAAATAGTTGTAGCATTAGTGGCTTTCTACGATGGACTGAATGCATCGGTAGACAAGGGAAGAGGTACAGATCTCATCTACCTGAAACTCTCCAAGGACTTTGATATCATCCCCCACGACATTCTTGCCACTAAATTGAGAGATATGGGTTTGATGGATGGGTGTTGGATAAGGAATTGGCTGGATGGCCATGTCCAAAGACTTACAGTCAATGGCTCAATGTCCAAGTGGAAACCAGAAGTGCATGGTGCCTCTCAGGGATCCAATACTGTATAAATCCTTGTCAGTAACATACCCAGTGGGATTAAGTGCACCCTCAGCAATTTTGAGGATGACTTCAAGCTGAGCAGTGCAGTTAGTTGTTCCAGAGAGACTGGATGCCATCCAGAGGGACCTTGACAGGCTTGAGGAGTGGGTCCTGCACCTGTGTCAGGGCAGTCCACAGTATCAATATAGATTGGGCATTAATGGATTGAGAGCAGCCTTTAGAAGAAGGACTTGGGGATACTGGTGGATGAAAAGCTGGGCGTGAGCTGGCAATGTGCACTCGCAGCCCAAAAAGCCAAAATAATCAAAAGAAGTGTGGCCAGCAAGTCAAAGGGGGTGATTCTCCCCCTCTACTCTGCTCTTGTGAGAGCCTACTTGGAATGTTATGTCCAGTTCTGAGGTCCCCAGCACAAAAGACATCAACCTGTTAGAGCAGGTCCGGAGGATGGCTACAAAAATGATCAGAAGGCTGGAGTGTCTGTGCTGTGAAGAAAGACAGAGAGTTGGGGTTTTTCAGCCTGGAGAAGAGAAAGCTCTGGGAAGACCTGATTGCAACCTTTCAAAACCTGAAGGAGACTTATAAGATTGAGAAAGACTTTTTACTAAGGCCTGTAGTGACAGGGCAAGAGGTAATGGTTTAAAACTAAAAGAGGGTAGATATAGATTGGACATAAGGAAGAAATTTTTTTATGATGAGTGTGGTGAGACACTGGAACAAGTTGCCCAGGTAGGCTGTGGATACCCCATCACTGGAAGTGTGCAAGGTCAGCTTGGATGGGGCTTTGAGCAACCTGATCTGTGGAAAGATATCCCTGTCCATGGCAGGGGGATTGTATAAAATGATCCTTAAATGTGGATTCCAACCCAAACTGTGTATGATAATTCTCTTTTTATCCTCTCAGCAAGATGCACTAAACGTACTAGTGCTCATATAGTTATTAATTTGTTAGGGGATTGGGGGAGGCAGGGGGGTGTCGGTCCTTTTGGCGGTTTGGTTGGTTGGTTTTATTTTGAGTTACATGTCCTGTGGTTGGTCGACCAAATTATTGAAATCCTCATGTGACCCTACTAGGTCCCAAAAATTATTTCTGACACCCTGGATAATGTTATTATCTAAATACTCCTGTGCCTTTCTTCCCTTTGTATAAAAATGCCACATCTGTCTGAGAAGAACATTACAATATGAACATTTAAACAGTATTAAATATTTCTTATTATTGACATGTCTTGGTCACCCTAGTCAACTACCATGAACCTATTGTATACCTGAAACAAAGGCAAACTCTTACAGAGTGACTATGAGAATAAATTGGCTTTTAGTCACCTCAGAGGAGTTATTAACTGTCACTTCAAAGAAGTTATTAACTGTCATGGTTGGTCTCAGCCCTGAGACATTAATCAACTCCATCTACTACATAAGACCCAGTGGAAGACAGCATTATGCATGGAAGACTTTTATGGGCAAACTCTATGGGCAGGAGCTTTACACCTTATAGCCAAGACTTTTTTACTGGACAAATGCATGGAGATGATTCTTAGTATAAAAAAGATATCTATGTTGATATGGAAGATAAATAACCTTTCCACTAAGTAAATAAATGGCTAAACAGTCTCTTACCTAAGGAGAGACTAGAACGAGCTTTGGGGCAAAAGGTGAAACTCCAGCCTTCCTGGCAAACTACAAGTGCAAGCTAACTCGAAAGAGCTAACGTACTCTGTTGTGTGAGACACGAGGCACATGGCAAGTCTAAGGTCTATCACACTGTCAGAGGGGAAACAGAAAATCAGTTAAATGAAGAAGAGAAACACAAAATAAGCACAGCACTTCCCTTTCTCCCACCCATTTAACACCATTAAAGTATAAATGACAGAGTACAGAGACCAGCCGGAGGAATCTAGAGCTGCTTATAATTTTTTTAGCATTTTTTCACTGTACCATATGTAATTGAAAGTTGCCAATTCTCTTTTATCATCCCAGCTATACATTTCATACTGTTGCCTTTCTTATTATCCCATCTGCATCCCAATGACACTAAATCACTTGTCTACCTTTCACCTAATTCTTTTTTCCTTCTTTGCCACTATTTGCCCACTAGGTGACAGTTCTTCCCATTAATTTCCCTCCCCTCCTCCCCAAGTAAAGGCTATGTCTCCCATTGTGCTTGACCTTCAGCTGGAAGATGAAGGAGGGAAGAAGCTAGTCCAGCTGCAAAGGATGGTGTAGCATTCTCAGTCAATCATTTATATGGTGATTTTGCAAAAAAATGAAAGTGTAGAAAGCAAAAAGAATACCCTGTCCCAAGGAGCACTATCAGTCTCTTCAGAGACTGAAGTCCTGGGGCTTCAGAAATAGAAAGAACTATTGTTCTTTCAGTCTTCTGCCATGATGGGACCTATCAAATTCCCTTTCAGCAGAAAGGGGAAGACATTAGGACTAGAAAAGATGCAAAAGATATTAACAAGGTTCTGAAAATACATGTAATAGAAGAAAGGTGAGGAGCACATATGTGGCACTTGTAGGTTAAGAGCAATGTACACTTGCACTGAAGTTCAAATGCTAAAAATGTATGGCTAAAATAGAGTGACTTTTTATGCAATTTAAGTCAATTCAGCTCCCAGTGTCCTTCAGGTTTCCAATGGAATTACTGGAAGAAGAAATAACCTGGAGAAACACTATGGAAGTAGGAGGAAATTAAAGATGGCTATCAATATACTTCCTTTGCTGTAGTTTTAGTAGCCTCAGCCATGCTGTTGTACTGTTTAGTCCCTTTTTTAAGGAACAAAGAAGTCTGATGTCTCATTTTCCTGGTTTGAATCTTCCTCCATATACCCTAGCTTCAGATTCAAAGAGCTGAGCCCGCTATACTCCAAAATTAGTTTCCTCTAGGTCACAGATCAAGTTACGGAATCCTTTAATTAGCAAAAATGGTTTGGGACAGAAGGAATATAGTAAGTTTACTGAATAATTATAATGAAGGAACAGCAAAGTTACTGATAGCAAAGGTGGAAGAAAAGGAGTTGAGACACACATTAATAATTTGAATTCTGTCTCAATTTTGTTGTTAAAGTTGCTTTGTCAGTAACGTTGTTGCTAGCTTTTTCCAGTTAAGTGACCCATCCTATATGTCTTTTGCTGCCTAACTAATGCACATTTCTTAGGAAAAAAGGAGTGTTGTCTCTACTAAGTAGTGGAAGCTTCTGGAACTAAAAAACATACAGGAAAACATGTTAAATTTGATGGAGTTATTTATTTATTTATTGTCAGTAAAAATTACTATAAAATCAGATCTGAGAAATTAGGTTCCCTTTCAATTTTCAGTGAACAGAGCTAGTTTTTAATTACTTTTTTATTCCATCCCTACAGAAGCTTAAATAAAAATTACATAAACCAGAAGAAAAATCTAAGTCAACCATCTCTACTGCTAAAATTCAAAGTCATGATGAACAATAGAACAAAGATGTTCTGTCATGTTTGTGTTTCCTGCATGACAAACATGACAGATGTCGGGCATTAATATGTCAGTTAAAATATTTGTTGAAAAACAAATCTAAAGAACAATGTTTTACTGATTCAGCATAACCCCATTTGTATCTATATTGTAGTGTCGGAATGGATTTAAAGCTAGCACAGGCTTACAAATACACATGAGGTATTTTAAAGTCAAAGTGACATCCTTATAAGGAATCTTCTCAAAAGTAGGAGTCAAAGCAACGTTATTAACCTGGTCTAAGTTATCCCACACTGCAAAGTTTAATACCTCATCAACAATCCAGTCACCTCCTAAATCAGTAGTAAATCTTCCACACATCTTTCTGTTTACATCAATTACCAAAGCTGCTAACACTCCAAAACTCACTAGAGCTTACTAAATGCTAATTGTCCTTTTATTAATTTAATTAAACCAATAAATTTTTAATTTATAGCCTCACCCACCCCAGATCTGGGAAACAGTAATGTTGTTTACACACACATACATACTCTCTGTATTTTTTTTTCCTAGGTCTCCTTCATCAATGCTGCAGCTGAAGGCCAAGACTTCTCTATCGCTGTTTAAAATGTGCTGTGGCCCAGTTCCTTTCTTATGCTTTAACTTAGATCTCCAGCTCACATCAGCTGAAAAGGCAATGGCAGCCCAGCTAGAGTTCTCATGAGCACACAATTTCTTATAATATTAAGCAACTGAGGTGTTGATAACAGCTGGCTGTTATAGCACTCCTCTTTAATTAGGTATGTTTCATGTCTTATGAAGTCTCAATCACATTCATTTTTAGGGAAAGATACCGAAAGGAGAAGACAGAAGGCTGGCCTGCTTTGCACTAATCCTTTTAATTCCTATCAGGTTGCAGTGAATCCTTGAACAAAACTAGAGTCAATGAGAAATTTATAGCTGTCTGGATCTGGGGGAAATGCAGCTATTTCTTCTTTCTCCTAAAAGATTAATTACATAATTTCATAGAAGTTAATTGGTTTAAAAATAATAAGTTTAGTGGATCATCCTTATTCACTGTGCTTTTTACTATGGTTTACACTTGCTTTTTTACTGCCCTGTTTTGCCTTACTGGATCTTTATTAAACGAATTAATAATTATTAACTTTTTTACAGAATTATCCATGGTCTAATCAGCAATGTTTCCAGTTGTGTCTTTAACTCATTGCCATCATTTTTGCAGGACAAAAATTAATTAATTGTCTTCTGTAACAAGCATTTTGTTTTTCTTAATTGAATTTGACAGAACATGTGTTTAAATCCAAAAGTTTTACAATGACTCAGGCCTGTTATGTTCTATATAGGTTCTTATACTAGACCAGTATTATCCAAGCACATACCAGTATAAAGTGAAACTAGAAAACTAAAAACCTAAGATTTGTCATGTAGATTTCTTTCTTGCAGCATTTCTTTGTGAAAGAATATAATCTTCCTAGTTTAATTTAAAGGAATGAATACCTATATATATGGTGTATACTTTTCTGCTTATAGATGAGACCAGTAATTCTCTACTTAATTCTACTTTAAAGTAGTTTTAAAGTGCTACATTAAAGTGAAGTTTTCTCTGTTAGTAAACAAATCCTGCAAAAAAAAAAAATCCTCAGATTATGTAAGATCCTTAAAGTTAATTATTCACTCTGTTAAAATCAAGAAAATAATTATCACTGTTAATCCAGAGGTTTTATTTTAAAATAATTAATAGTCATTAATAGAGGAATAGACCAAAATGTTTTTAAAGCACTGCCTATTCTATATATCCTTTATACTCAAGGAAGTGCAGAGAAATGAGACTGTGCATAGTCTATGAAAATTTGTAATTGAACTTAAATGACATGTCTTTCACTGCTAGTTAGGGAAAAAAAAAAACAACAGAAAAGAAAAAACAGAAAAGAAAAAAAAAGGAAAAAACCCAAAGAAATCTTCCAAAAGCCAGGATACAGTTTACATTTACTCATTCATAAATGACTAGCTAACAAATAGTTGGAAAACAATAATAGATAGAGTCAAAACAGCTTACTTCTTACTTTTTTTTTTTTTTTTTTTTTTAAATAAGGCTACCTAGTTAACACCATTTGCCCCTCTTTTTCACATTTAACCACCTGTAATAAAAGTCCCAGCCCAATGTACACTTTGGTCATTCCAATTCTGGAAATCTTGCCAGATACTACATGAGAGAAGATAAGGAACCATCAACAAATCTTCCACTTACTGGCCTAACTCATTTTCTGACACTCCACCAGATCTTCCTCCTCTTCAGGCATAATGAATGTTGTCAACTCACAGATTTTTCTGCTTTTTGTCTTCTTAAGGAGGAGGAAGGAAGCAAGCTTACCTTAGACATTAGAAGTAAATTGCTACCTTATTTAATGTAGAAATTCAAGACAAAACTCCAGTAATAATAAGGCGAATTATTATTGGAGTCAGATTATTCAGTGGTATCCATTAGCATACTGATAGCACCACAATGTTATATTTAGATTTCCTTGTAGACTGCAGCAACAGCTTGTTTCCAGAGCACTATTAAACATAAAAACGATGTGTGCGCTCAGAAATACTGATAATTAGTGGCCAGCTGAAACTGATAATTTCCCTCTTTTGTGGGTTTGTTTGTTTTTTTTAAACGAAGAACTTTACAAAGCCTTCCCAAAAATGCTTTGGTAGAAAAGTACATGTGTTCATCTGATTGTTAGGTTCTAGATCCTTATTGTTCAGTTTGCACTTGGTAAATGGTGCCTTAACTATAATGAACAAATATAATTTATACATCATTTTTCTTATCATAAAATCTACTTGTTGTAGAAGTGAGGCCCATTTGTCCTGATTAGTCACAGTTTTTTAAAGAAGCTATATTTTTCTAAGTGTGTCTGCACTGTAATTCATAAACTGTCAAGCAAATCTTTTTGCACTTTGTTAAGGCCTTTACCCTCTCAGATTGTTTTATTGCAGAAGTACCAAATTGCATCTTGCACATCTGAATCATTTCAAGCAGAGGAGAAAGCTCACCCTTTCCATAACTTCCTTTGGAATATTTACTATAAATGTCTTAATCTTTATGAGAAAGAGGAAACATTTCTTAATGCAAAGAAATGAGTAACATATGTCTTACATGGTTTCTTTAAGCTTATTTTGTCATAAGAGAATAGATGTGGAATTTTTAAAGTTCTAGTAAGTAATTCATATAAAAAAATAGAAAGTTGAAAATGAGAGAAGGAACAAATTTTCTGTGGTGTTGGCGGGGGGGGGGGGGGGGGGGGGGGGGGGGGGGGGGGGGGGGGGGGGGGGGGGGGGGGGGGGGGGGGGGGGGGG
>JAVJGJ010000037.1:65721904-65736808 GCA_035590215.1 Microhierax caerulescens | reverse complement strand
TCTGTTCCAGTGTTTCACCGCCCTCACTGTAAAAAATTTCTCAGTGCTAGAGACTGGTCCTTAAGTATATTCAGTTCATTTCTCTGGCAGCACACTGTTTCTCAAATCATGAACACAATCCAAGAATAAACAACGTTACTTAGACAAAAATGAAAAGCACAAAAAGAATCTCATAATTAATAGAATATTGCACTGCAACATTAGGTTTTTAACAAAAGATCAACAGTGTAGTTCTCAGTAGAAATAAAATACTTCATTAAAATGTTACAAATCTTTATGAAAATACTTTCCTGTAAGAATGCCCATTTGATATCATGCATATGAAATCTTATAAGACTTTTTTGAAAAAGGTCATGTACCAAAAAAAAAATAATTGTAAAATGTTTCAAGGAATGAAAATAAGCTATTTATAAGGAATATACAGTAATCCAGAATTTTATAACAGTATGAAAGTATTTACAGGCAGAAGTTTTATTGCACTTGCACCAGATGATTAAATTTATGGTAAGTCATATCCTGAAAAGACTGCATCTAAATTGTATTAAAATCAATATGCAATCTGTTCCTGACCTTTTGACATCAAAAGGAAGGTTTTATGTAGGTAGTGAATAGTATTATTGATTTGATTTTAATTCCAATGTAAATGTACTTATTTAAACCTTATATATAGGTTATTTACATTAGTATTTCTCATATTTTCATTGCCAGTTCCATTTCTGTATAAGGTTTTATGTGGTAGCACAAACCTGCAATTATTTGCTTTGTGGGAGCCCTAATGGCTTTAACTAAAATCAAGTATTCTGTTGTGTTAGATGCTGTATGAACATATGCTAAGAAGCAATTCCTCTACCAAATAAGAATGTTAAACTCTTTAATGACAGGTGAAGACAATGCAAGTAAGCCTATACCATCATCAGCCTCCAAGGATGCTGAGATCAAGACATTAAAACTTCCCAGAAAATGGAAAAATGCAGCTTACCAAAATGTCAGCATTTGTTCACCCTCATAAGTGATATCTAGTAACACTAGACTTCCACTTAGATACCACTAAACACAAAAAAAGAAACTCCTTGCCAGCAATTAACATTTAGGGGTATTGTTCTTGATGAGGCATAATGTTCAAGGCATCCATAAACTTCTTCCCTTTGAACAGAGAGAGGCACTACTTGCCCTACAGTTCATGGATTTTTCTCACCACCCCATGTTAAAATTTTAATTCAGGCAAATTCAGCTCAGATCCAACCAGTCCCTCTGCCCTTCTTTGAACTCTACTTATAGTAAAAACAAGTGGAAACTTGAAGCTCACTCGTGTAAATTCTAGAAGAGCAGAATTTAAAAGAGGATTTGCACAAGTTGACTCTTGAAATCCCAGTGTTCAGAGTTGTGACTTCATGTGGGGCACAGAGATCTGAAAGCATAGAGACATCATTGGAAAAAAACTTCCAACATTTAGAGAGTTCTTAAATCATTTAGATAGCTGTTGCAAGCATCTGCTAGGTGAAACCCTAAACACTAAGATCTGATCCCATAGCTGATCCTTCTTTGAGCAAGAGTTTGGACTACAGACCTCCTGAGGTTCTTTCCCACCAGTTATTCCATGATCAGAAACTTTTATGCCACAGCTTCTGGTCCAGTTAGTGAGTTACTATACACAATGAAGGTCATACTGTTTTCCTCTAGTAAGTTTCCACATTGTACTAAGGAAAAAATTCATTTTGTGTATTTAATTTTAAGTAATTCAACATTCCATTACCATCTGAGTCCAACATTTCCAAATACAAGGAAAGAGCCCATGTTTGTGACAAAGTAAAGATGAAATAATGGCTTAGCAAGTAGAAGGTTCTACTTAAGCTTCCCTAGAGTGAGAAAAAGACAGTAATTCATAGCTTACTGTGTAACATAGCCATTAAGTACATCAGCAGATCAGACACCCCTTCTTCTGCAAGTCTCCCTCATGCAATTATGTGTAAATTTTTTAACCCTTTTTTGAATGAGGGATATGATATTCCTTTCAGAGATCAACAAGCATGAGTTACTTAGATTTATTTCATGCAGTCATGAAACAACAGATCCCATTAGAACACTGAATTCCTAAGCTGCACACAACTTTACAGGCTTAGTCAACTCTAAAAACTGGTATATTTTGATAGGGGCAAGAAAGTAATGAGTGAATCTGTATTCTAACCCCCACCCCAAATTTGGACCGCTGCATTGCCTCCCCAGCAACTTCCCAGTCTTGATGACAATGTTCTGCTACAATGTACTAGACAAAAAGAAAAAGAAATTGTACAGAGTTGTAGCATAGAAGTGTTTACCTGCCCTACCAGTTATCTTTAATATCACAGTTTGGGATTAGGAATAAGACTGATCATTAAAGCCTTTATTGCAATGAAATTTCAACATCTTCAACACCAAGAAAATTCCTACTCATTTCTTCAACAGTTACAAAACTTTTTTTTAAAAAAGGGAGTAAGAGAAAGTCAAAAATAAATTTATTGCTTATGTGCTACAGCTCAATAAAGCTTATTGCTTTTGATACTGCCACTCTTCTTGACCTTTCTGCTTTTTAGTTTTTTTTCTTAATGTATTCTTTTTTAGTACTTTCTATGGTGTCTACACATTGTGATATGTTTCTACAGTATGAAAAAAAAAACAAACTAAAAAACCTACAACAATTTTTTTTATTTTTTAAAGTGGCAATTTGTGGCGAAATGTCCTGTACAGAATTAGAGAAAACATTCAGCTTTTGTAAATGTTGTCATCATTTTTTATTTTACTATAAATTTTTCAGAATGCATGGAATCCACTTTTTGGTGTTTTGTTTTTTTCAGTCCATGCCCCCCAAATCTACAAATAACACTGTAGAGCCAGACTCCAGTTTCCCACATGGATCTCCAGATCTCCCTGTAATTGGATATGAGGACATGTGCAAAAAAACTCTCACAGGGCAGAATCTCTTAAAAAAAGAAGACTTCATAACCAAAGATTGTTTCAGAGGGGGATTTGAACGACTAAGAAGGCCCTTTTTAAAATTCAGTAGGTAAGCTTTTCTTGTTTATTAGCTTTATTACTTGTGTGACCTTTCATTTTGAAATAGGAACAGTTAGCAAATCCACGCAGCTTACTTCAGCTGAAGATTTCTAAGCCTTTCCCTGAAAATATGAATGACTTTTTTTCTGTTCTGCAGGACATTACAACGTACAATTTGGCAAAGAAAACTTTAAATGTTTTACTGGTCACCTGCTGATCAGTAATTAACTTCATATACTCCCCTCCGTTTAACGCAATATGAGAATATTAATTTGCTCACAAAGGAACGCTGATAATTTGCCTGACTCCTCACCTATTTTTATGAAAGACACTTCAGAAAGAACAAACAGTCTCTTCTTCCTGGTGTGCCAATATTATCCATAGTGACAAACAGCATGAGCATTATGAAAATGTCTGCTACTCTACTTTCACTAATATTTCAACATTTTCTTCTAATCTGATCAATGTCTATTCCTCTTTTCTATTTTTTCCATCAAGATATGAAATCCTGAACTCTCAGATTCTGGACAGGATGACAAGGGCTGAAGCACCTAAAAATAAATTTGAAAAAAGTGAGTTTCTACCAATTTTCTCACTTGGCTGGTACTTCAAGTGTGACCTCTTCTAATGTAAACCATTGAGTAATTATTAGTGTCTTCCAGTACTGCCACATATACAGACAGCTTGTCTTTTCCTCTTAGATTTGTAGGGCAGAATAAGCACACCTAATCACAAACTTTGAATCTAGTCTGTGCCAAAGTGTGGGCAACATGACTAGTGTATTTGGAAAGTATAATCTTCAAATATGTATCTTACACCACAAGTCTCTACATGAATAGTAGACTATAGACCCCAAGGGGAGACCTGGATAGAAAAGGGCATGTCAAGGCAGATGTACGCATATATGGTAACCCTATTCATGCACAACAAATAAGTGAGGAACTCTTGCCCTTCATTTATCTTTTTTTCTTTTATATTTTTGTACTGTATTATATTTTTATATTTTTTCTTTTATATTTTTACATTTTTTTCTTTTTTTTCTTTATTTCTCCTTTATATCACTTTTTTGGTGATACATCAGTGATGTTGTGGGTAATGCACAGACCTGTTCCATACCAAAGGTATGTTTTCTGGCTGCAGGGATCAGCATTCAAAACTCAACATTTACAAGCTGTTCTATGGTTGCAGTAGTCCTTTTATCATCCAGTTCTCTTCAATAAATGCAATTATTTGCAGATATCACCACAGAACTACTCTCACTCTTTAGATGAAATTTTGATTTCATCTGAGGTATTAGTGCTGAAAAGCTACATTGAAAACTAGCAGCATGCTGCGGAGATGAGGAAAAGATGTCAAATTTCCTGAATTCTCTTGTAAAGACTTTTATTTCCCTGGGAGAATTAGTTTTCTTTCATCTTAAACAAGCGTGAATCAGCAATTTCATTGGGAATAGAGGGTGTTAAAGTGTTCCTTCTGGAGGAAATTAATGTATGAAAATATCTCAGTCTACTAGTAGGTACTAAGAGTACGCAACTTGTCTGAAAGGCACCCTCCTACTGTATTTTCTATATCCAGCCAGGACCACCTTTCTTTTTAGGCAAGTCTTACACTTAATCTAGTCCATCATGTGTTATATATGATTTCCTCCAGTGTTCCTATAAACATAAATAGTATCTCATAATAAACTGGAAACTAATGTTATTAAACTATTACATAATTCATACTCTGTGCTCTTAAAGTTTTGGGGTTTTTAAATTAAGGAGCACTTGTAAAATCTAAGATACAGAGAAAATCTAGTACACTGTCTTTTCTTAAACACTAAGAATTGACTCATAAATGGAAGATAACTATGTTTTACAAGGTATTTTGAAACAGTTGAATTAAAACTGTCCATGGATAACTAGAAGATGAGTAGACACTTGCCACATTTTAATTGACAAAGTGATCTAAATCAGAAAATGTCTGGACTGTCATTCTAGGTTTCTAGGAAGTGTTTTAAAATAGCTTTGCTTGAGGACAAAGCTAACAACAGCTTATGTGATGAAATTAGAAAGTAGTATAGGTGTACAGTATCTATATAATTAATAAATATGGTAAGAGATAAAAATAAGTACTTGGCATAAATAACTTGTCTCTTCAGTGGAGAAAAAGCATGATAGAAAAAAAAATATGTTTCAAAATAAAGGAATTCAACATAGAAAACCTGCTTGCTTCCCAAAGACTATAGTCTTCAGGGTGACTGGGAGAAGTCTGGTGTTTACTTTTTTCTTGCCTTTTTTTTTTGTGTGTGTATGTTTCGTAAAAGCCCACTCTTCAAGATGTAATTCTTCTGCATTACTTTGCTTCACCTATAAAGATAAGTTTCTGCCTGCTGAAATTAAAGCTACTGGGATTTGCTTCTCTCTGTGGTGAATTTCATATAAAACATTAATCCCAGCAAAGCAGAAAAAAACTGGCACGTATTATCAGTACTTCTTTCTTTTAGAATTGTTCATTGTGTGACATTTTAAGTCTATTTCATTCCTTCCACAGCTGTGTGGTGTGTGACTGTCAATAGAATAGATTGAGATTCAGCTTTTCAAAACTGTTTACAGGCAGTTTATATTGCATTATCGTTTGTTTATATTGTCCTTTCTTTTCCTGCCAACTTTATATCTTCATATATAAATATATATATTTATATATATAAAAATATATATTTATATATATATTATAGATAGTGTACTAAAAGTGATCTAATTTAGTTCTAATAGTTTCAATGTGAAACCCTTCTGAATAGAATAATTAATGTTCCTATTTTAAAAATATTTTGCATACATTCTCAGTCTAGGTTTTACAACCTTAATAAGTAGTGTCATAGCTAACTATCTGAGTTACTTAGTATTAACACCTGAATTATACTTGACAAAAGGAATTTGAACATTTCTAGGCATGTTACAAACTTATTTATGTGGTAGTCCAGGTCAGATGTTATTACTAAACTAATTTAAAAAAAAAATAAAAATACTGTGATTGCATACAGAAAATATCTGGTTGAAAGGTTTATATCCTGTTTCAAGGAAAAAGAAATGAGGAAGCGTCAGAACCACAGCCAAATTCATAACAAACCTAGAGAAACAAATAAGAATACAGTTGGTCAAAGGAAGACCTTAAATCATCTCTACCTTTTGACAAGCAGCCATGTAACTGGCCATGTGTCTTTCCTTGGCTACTGGACTATAGACCATTTTAAAAATCAATCAAAGAAACAAACAAAAACAACCTCTAGATATTTTGGAAACTGAGCTTGACTGTGCATCCACATAGTGCATATGCATGCGTGGTGTGTGGAGGTATATTTCAGAAATTGCTTGAACTGCTTTATCCAATGTGTTGTGTTATGCAAACAGAATCAGTCAAGAAAAAGTACAGACCTAGCTTGCGTATAGCAAAAGTCAATTTCACCCTTCCACAACAGATGAAGAGCTGACATACCAGTCATTATATGGTCCTCAGGGCAAGTTTCCAGAAGTGAGAAAAATGCATGGCTTAGCATATCTTTTAAAAAATTATGCAGATGTACATTGAAATAATTGGTTAGCCCTCGGTTGAGCAGTATTAGAGCAGCATTTCAGACTCCACATGTGGGAAAATTGCTTGGAAGGGGGAAATTAGAGACCTAATAGAAGTTGTAGTATTATAACAACCTTTTTATGGAAAAATACAGTTGCCATTTTTGGACGGTTGACATGCGTGGAATCTACTCCACCATGGTTCCCTAAGCAACACAACCTGCTATCCCAGAGGAGCAGGGGAGGGTGAAGTGGAGCGGAGACACTGCGAGCAGGCTCTGCTGTGCTCCATGCAGGACCGGGACCTTGATGGTACCATACAGCTGATAAGCTGCATAGCTGCTGTCAAATGGAAAATATATGAGAAGATGTCCGTTGTTGGGCCAACAACTGTGGTGAAACTATTCTCCTTAGATGAACCTTGCTCATTATAATCTCATTATAATACTAACACACACCTCCATCCCAAAGTTACCCACCTCCAAGGCACAACCACCCCTCACAGAAATGTGCTTCCTATTTCTTATCAACTATGTCTTTAAATGAAAGCAAGGTAAGTTTACACCAATCAATAATGAATGTATGACTATAGAGTCCCTCAAGCTCAACTTAGAGTAAAGAAAAGTACAAAAAGTGGATGAGTGAGGGGAGAAGGTAGGGAAGACTCCATTGTGACTTCTGGGATCAGGTGATGGGCTGAACCTGTCTTCTCTCCCTCAGGGGCACCTCTTAGGAGAGAACTTTGACTTATGCATGCTAAATAACTCACTTATCCTAGCTGTCATTAGTAATTAAGGTTTTGGTTGTATATAGCTGGGTTGTGTATCATTTCAAGCTTGCTTTTGCAGACAGTCCCCATCACCTTCAATCACAAATCTTACCTTGTCCTTTACATTTATAATAATGATGTGCGAGAGCCCTTTGTTGGCACTAGCAGTTGCCGACAGTGGGTAACACAAGACCTGCCGAGGTCCTCCTGATGCTGTTGGTGTGTTTCCCTGAACAATGCAGTCGAGTCACTCTCTGATCCAGTGGGACTGTTCAGTGAAGGGTCCTTGTAGTGGGACGCTGACAGACTGGACGGGCACAGGGGTCTCGTCTTTCCTAGAGTGCTGATAGATCAAACACCTGGGGTTTAGAAGATTCCATGCCCCCCTCCCCCTTTTCATGTGACACAATGATACAATTAAATTATTTCAAGTGCTTCTAAACTTAACATCAAATCATTTCATCAAAGTAATTAAAGTGAAGACAGGTCATGGAGTTATTTAACAAAAAAAAAATGTTCCATTGGCCAGGTAAATTGTTCAGATATTTGTCATAGATTTCAGTAACACCACTGCTATAAAAATAAGGCAAAAAAATGAACTCAAATGAGAAAAAAGTCACTTAAAGACATGTTAAACTTGAGAGGCCACTTCCTACTTACTCTTGAGTCCTCCAATATTAGATCTAACATTTCTGGTTCCCTGAGGCTTACAATCATGAGGCTTTCCTTGCACATCAAAAGGGAAATTTAAATAGCACCTGTGTATGACTTTTAAGTACCCCAGACCACATATACTCCATGAACACCTGATTTTTAGAGGGAAGGTTCACCAATATTCAGTTACAGGTTATTTATTTTCACTAAAAGAAAGAAACACTATGCAGCAAATGTGATCAAAAGTCTTCATAGAAGTGATTTATTGTGTTTGGAGAACCCTTAAAAATACTGAAACAGTGACAGAAAGAATGAAAGGAAAGGATACAGTCTTTACATTTTCTGTTAGTCTCAAATTAGAGATCAGAGAGCAAACAATACAGATTTCTTGCCTAGTAATCATGAAAGGCTTAAGATCACCTAAAATTAGCTTTTGGCTAAATTAGGAGGGATATGCATCCTATGAAATAAAGATCAAGAAAAGGCATTATATAGCTCCAAGAGATTCCTTATTCTCCCTGAGACACAGGGTTGTTTTTTTTCCTTCTATCATTATGACTAATTTTTTTAATTGTTTCTATTTTACTAAACATCCCTTCCAGCAAACTGTCTTCATGTGGAGGGGGTTTTAGCTAATGAGGTCTGAGCTTTCCTATGCATCTCACCGTCACTTACTGCCTAACAAAAGGACATCCTTTACTTTCAGGAAGACCTAGATAGATGTCACCAAAAAGAAGCAAGATGCTTTTCAAATATTCTCCATCTTCCCCTGTAGCTTCTCTCACTTATTTGCCCTCTCTCCAATTGCTGTGTTAAGGTTTCAGATTGTTCTTGAACCCCATTCTCTCTACCACCTATATCTAGTATGTCAGGTTGATATACTTGTCAAGAGGAGACAAAAACCCAACTTTTCTAGGGGCAGACCACCACTAGACAGAATCGAGGTCATACAATTTCTTCACTGTGAGGGTGGTCAGTCATTGTAACAGGCTCCCCATGAAAGTGGTAACATCACCAAGCAAGTCAGAGTTCAGGGAGCATCTGTATGACACTCTTAGTCAAATGATACAGTTTTAAGTAGTCCTGCAAGGAGCAGGGTGTTGGACTTGATGATCCTTATGGCTCCCTTCCAACTTGAGATATTCTATGATTCTATGAATTTAAAACCTTTCAGGCCATTCAGCTCTCCTCAAAAATGCAATCATTGTATGCTAGTCATTTCTATTTTTAAAAGTTTATTCTGTCCCTTCCTCATATGGTCTCCTACCTGCTTCACATTTCTCTGGTTCTCCTGGGAAATGATGTGTCAAAGAATCTTTGGGTTATATCTCAGCTTGGGATTAGGACATACAACTTTCTTCAAAGTGAAGACACCTTCTATTGCTCAAATGGAGAACAAAAATCAAGCCTTCATTCAGACTCTTACTGCTGCTCCACGTTTTCCATTTTGATGTCCCCACATCTTTGTTTTGTTTCTTTCTCCTTCATGGGGTCCAACATCCATGTTCATTCTCATGCTCTTGATACTGCTCTGCTATGCAAATATCACAAAAAGAGTAAAAGTAGGCAAGTATATTCATACTCTACATTGGTTAATAGAGCTGCATGATACTGAAGCAGTCTCTTTAAGTGTATCAGATTAACTTTCTCAGCTCTTTAGGGTAAAGCATTTTGTATTAGAGCACCCATCTGCACAGACAGAAAGGTATGTCCAGTTGCCTTCTCTACTTGAAGGTACTTAAAATAGTGTCTCCATTTCTCTAGAAAACAACCAAGCACCAGGCTGCAGAGTATTCCAGAATAATGTTACTTAATCTTTGATTATTGATTATTGTTGACTTAAGTCAACAATGATGTTTTTCAAGCAGTACCAGTAAGAGACACACAGAATAAAACCCAGGCACAAGTAAGTCTTGTTTTTCATCCATTCCACAATAATTTGACATCATTTATGGAAAAGTTTGTATCAACAGTGGTAATCAGAAGATGCTGACTTTTGTCTACTTTTACCTCTAAAACAATTGCAATTTAGAAACCCCAGGAAGAATTTACAGTTGTCTCTGGTTTCAAGACAAAGACTTAAAACAAAATAATAGTGTAAAATTGATTTATAATGCATTTCTGAAAGATATTCTGTAAGAATTATGAGCTGTTTGCAAGGAGCTCTTGATAAAATATTATGCCCTACTTAGTGCAATGGGTCATAATAGCCTTAAAATAGACTGTCATAGAAATTAGGACAATAGGGAGGAAAAACAACAAAAAAAAAATACTTGTAAAAGAAATTTATGGTAATAAAGGAGTATGTTCATTTGTTTATTTTCAGGGCTTTTCACTGTCCAAAATGTTGGGCTTAAACCAATATATTTCAAAAATGGCAATGATTTGCCTGTTTAACTGAAGAGCTAAAATAAGCAGATGCTTTCCCATCTGCCATCTGTCTGTCTGCCAATGTTGAAGAAAGCAGAGTTCAAAACAGCAGTGCCTGAGGTACCTCTATATACCAAATACTGGCAACTGAAAGTGTTTTATAAATGCCTGCTACACAGTTTAGGAAATACACATAAATCCTTGGTCTGACAAAATTAATAAGTGGATTATCAAAATAATTCAGAGCATTCCTTTTTTTTATATGTAAACTTTTTCAAGACTTGCATGTTGTTTCTTCCAATAACAATTAGGAATCTTCCATTATTGTTTCTAAGATGATGAAACAAATGGATGCTACTTACTGACAAGCACCAAACTCTAATATACATTCTTATTTAGAGATAGCAACAAAATATCACTTGTAAGACAAGTAGATAAGCTCTGTAATTGTATATATGGCACTAAAGCAAAGTCAGATCATTAGAATTTGAGACATTTTTGTCATTGACTCACTTTGAAAGGTGAGTGAATGACAATGACATCATGGGGTTCCATACATAGCCTTCTCTCAAAGCCTGCCATAACGCACCCGTTTTCTTTATAAGTCAAACGGTGATTTCTATGATCGTTAGCCCTGCAGTTTTGGCTTAGATCTGAAAAATCAACCACAATTTTATCTAATAATCATGCAATCAGGGATTACTGGACACTTACGTGTAGGTAACACATTAGGCAGAATATTATATAGGATAGTTTTGAATAGTTGCTTTTTCTTAGCAACATTAGCAAAAGTAAAATTTATTAGATCTCTAAAATTAGATAAAAGTATTTTTTAATGTGTTCAACTAGTTTTTGACCATATTTTCTACGGTAAAACGAGTGCTACAAAGTTGACTTAATTTTCTGAGAAAGTTTTTCTAATGTTACAGAATTAGTTATGAAAATACTTAGGTTATTACTAGATTTGTGCAACTTACTAGTTTGTGGTATAGATATTTTGATGATTACTTGTTTTTTTTAATGGAAATTTTCCTGAAAGTTACATCAAAAATTTTCACTAATAATTCTTAGAAATTCTTCAATATTAGAGCGTCTTAGATATTTTTAACAAAATCAATTTTTTATTGTTTGCTATTTATAACGTAATATTTTTCCTCTGTAAAATGTTGCAGTTGTCCACTGAGTAAGAAGAAAAAACATTAAATAGCCAAACAGGCCATGATAATAAAGTCGCAAAGTGAAAACACTTATTTCCTCTGATTTTGAGATCTATCCTCCTTTGTTTAAATGCTTTTGAGAACTGAATTTCAGTTAAAAATTGTAGAATGCAGACTGTGCAGTACTGCAAGTAAATACATGGAAAAGCTGAAGACAATGAATATATTCTTGTACTCATTAAGGGTGCAAGGAACATCATTGTTAGGAATGACTAGTTGTACGAGTATCACTGAATGTAATGCAAAGATAGGAAAAAGTAAAGGTCAGAATGAACTAGGCTTTCATTCTCAAACTATAGCATTGATCTTCATCCTATGTGACAAGGAACATTGAAATGTTTTATTTTTTCCATTAAATATCCTCACAGAGAATCAAATAGCTTCACATAGAATGAAGACAGTCTCAAACCATAGTTTAAGCAGTACCATTTCCCTCCTCATAAAAAATAAAACAAAACAAAAATCTGTCTTAAGGGTGAGAACATGCAACATAAACAATTATGTGGGAAAGACTCTTTTCCACATGAAACAAAGGGACGTGGATGGGAGACTGTTCAGTAAGGTGAAGAACATAGGCAAGGGTCAGCCAGAATCATTTCAGTTTTACTAATAGCATAGCTTTCAGATAGATGTCTGAAATGAGTGACAATGCCGACATTAACTTCAGGGAAATTCTATGAAGAGAATTATAAAGTTTCCTTGCAACTGCCAACTGGTTAAATAAACATTTCCCACTCTCCTTGATTTATATCCCTCTTCCAGATATATATAACCAAAGAAAGAAAATACAGAATATTATTTTTGTAACATTGTCTCTTGTCCTGTCAAAAAGGGTGGTCAATCATTGGAACAGGCTGCCTAGGGAGGTGGTGGAATCACCATCCCTGGAGGCATTTAAAAAACACATAGATGCAGCCTTTAGCAACTTTGTTTAGTGATGAACTTGGTAATCCTGGGTTAATGGTTGGACTTGATGATCTCAAAGTTTTTTCTAACCTAAATGATTATATGATTCTATGAAGTACTTAAAAGTGTTATACATTTTTTTAATGTTTTGTTTTCTATGTTACACATGCTGTTTTGTTCCACATTCTACTTCTTATTAAAATACATGCCAGAAGTCAAAATATATATTTGAAAAAAAAAAAAAAAAAAAGTGTCAATACAATCTAATCTAATCAAATTTGGGCTTAGAAACAAAGAGTACGGGCTACACCTACTACAGAGAGTATTTTGATTTGGAAAGCAATGAGTCTGAAAATCATAGTCAACTCAACATGAACTCGCAGAGCAATCCTGTGGTTAGCAAGGTTCCTGTGATCCCTTGATGTACAAAAAGGAGCTGCAGAACAAAACCAGTGATATGACCTTGCTTCCATGCACAGCACTTGCTATGCTGAAACTCAAATATTTTATCAGTCTTTTATTCAAACTTCAGGAAGTTTGTATGAATAAAAAAAGAACTGAAAATTTTATGTTGCTGGAAATGTAACCCTGCCACCTGGGATTAATATGTTCAGTCAATCAAGGGAAAATCAAGATGCAACGTGGTGATGGATATACATGGCAAATATAATTGAGATTAGGGAGGTTTTTATCCATGAGAGAAAGCAATCATAACAGTTTTTTTGATTCCAAGACTATCTGCATGTGTCTATATTGGTATTAAAATTTTTTTAAGCTCCTGGCTCTCTCCATCTGAATAATATCTTCACACCTCCATGTAGGACACATCTCCAGCTGGTAAGGGAATTTCTCGTGCTGCTCTGAATTCTTTAAAATGAATTCCTTATTTTTAAGTTAGGGAGCAAGTGTCCTGTTTCCAGTAAGGTTCCATAAGACTGCTATACTTTATTTCCCTATTAAGTTAAAATAAAGAATGTATCCACATAAGAGTCATGAACAGCTAAACCTTTTATAGCACAGATACCTATACTTCTGTGAAATATAAATTTGAGTTTTAGAAATATTCTTTAATAGTTAGGGTTTCCAGCTTGACAGATTTCTTTTTTTTATGTAGTATCGTAAATTCAGCTTAAATTGTTATTCTTTATTATTAATATTATTGGTGAAGCATAAAATTAATCTACATATATAACTTTGTGTTATGATATGATTCTAGGTATATTTCATATGAGAGCTTATAGTAGTTGCTTGATGATAATTTTTACATATCAAGTTAAGGATAACTGGTATGGACTGTCATAAAGTCAAATTAGCTTAGAAGACACTTAATCAGCTATTTCCTTCATATTTTTTCAGTTTTCTGAAAACGTGAAGAAAACAGTTTCTGATGTAATACTCTTATTGTAAATTTCATTTTTCAATATTTTCATCTTCAATTTGTTCAATATTATTTATTTCATTGTACAAGAAATTACAATTTTCCTTATTTCTAAAATATGATTAAAATAAACTCATTTATAAAATATTCTTGGAGAGCTCTTCTCCAGCAAAGAATACTCTAACCACATGATATTTTTATACAACAAGAAAGACTGAGCAAGATACTTTACTTGAACAGTAAAACAATTAGACATTTGCAGTCAATCGTGACTGTGAGATGAGAAGTGAATCTGCCAAAAAAATGCTCATCTACAGCGTTCAAGTTACCTCTTAAACCTACATAATCAGAAGAAAAAAAAATTGCTGAAGGACCTGAGACTAGTGAACAGTATGTGCACAAGTTATTTCTTTATTTCAGTCCTTCCGCCATGATAGGGACCACAAGAATTATTTTTATAGTCTCTTTCAGGATCTGAGCACCTATTTCCCTGAGATACCACCATGTGCATCTTTGTCCGTATTTCAGAAAAGGGGATTGTTTTATTTAAGAATTTGTATATGAAGTATTTAAATCTTTATGGTAAGCCAAGTCAATCAGGAAATAATCAAGAAGAAAAATAAGAAAAAACATTTTAAAAGTTTATCTTTTCAATGGAGAGAAAGCTTTAAAAAAAATTTAAGAATCATATTTTTTTCCAAAAGGAGGGTGACAAAATCTTTGAAAACAGAAAGTAAATTTTTCCAGGTGTAGTTTATATGAAAGATGAGTGTAAGGGTCAGGGAAATGGTAAATATTAGAAAGGCTGTGAATATCAGATTTCACTGTGTTTTTATTGAGTACTGGCAATATTTGGCTCATTTGGACTATGAATATTAGTATTCTAACTGAAGTAATGCAATTCTTTTATGGGATTGCTAATAGTTTGATTTGACTGACAGTAAGGCCTTACTTATAGATATAGATATAGATATAGATATAGATATAGATATAGATATAGATATAGATATAGATATAGATATAGATATA
>JAVJGJ010000037.1:65696629-65718966 GCA_035590215.1 Microhierax caerulescens | reverse complement strand
AACTTCTCTACATCACGATTACCTAGTAACGATCAACTCGAACCTTTATCTAGTCCTATTAGATCATCCTGATAGTCCTTCACAACCGACTTCCAAGCATCTAAAGATCTCCATCAAAGATTCAGACCCCGGCCCCACTGCCTGCCCTGAAGGGGCCGGTTACGGGTCCTGTTGTACTACAAAAGCTGCAGCAATTGGGGTGACATTTCCAGGTCCTTCCGTTCCATTGTCAGCAACAGCAACCCCCCCTCCTCCTCACCCTCAGAAGGATTCAGAGTTACAAGTTACACAAGCTGCCTCTGCAAGAGCCCTTCTGCTTTAACTCTTTCTTACCCTGAATGCAAATCTGCTAATTGTTGCTTTAAGTCTGTGTTATTACCTATCGTGCCTTTGCAAGTTTTTATCTTACAACGTGCTTCATTCTGGTGGCTCCACAGAAGGAACCACAACCTGAGCTCTTTTTTTTTTTTGTTTTTTGGTTTTTTTTTTAGCACAAAAATTTCAACAATAACATCTTTCTAGTTTAGGTCTCAGTTTTTCCTTATCCCTTTCCAGAGCCATAATCAAAGGGTCAGGTGGTGTTAATCCCACACTTCTGCCACACAAACCTGTCTTTTTACCACACATTTACTTCATCCCACTTCTGTTCTCTATGGAGAAACAGCATAAGTTGTAAAATTGTGTCGTAATTAAGGCATCCTTCGGGTGGCCATCTTTTTCACTATCACCTAATGTATACAGAGGCCACCAATTCTGACAATATTTTAAAAATGTCTTTTTGTTCAAATTTCCACCAGGAATTCTGCAAAATTATTTTCAATGTTTCAAAATACATCCCAGGGTTTTTTTGGTATTTATTTCTTTGCTCGGTTCACCCCTTATCTTCCTAATAAGTCTGGTATATTTGTCTACAGTGTGTAAGTTATAACTGGCAACAGCGTACTTATCTCAGGACATACACCACAGTTCAAGACCTCTCTGTAACCTTATTTCTTGGGTTTGTTTTTTTGGGTTTTTGGTTTGGGTTTTTTTGTTTTGTTTTTTTTCTACGAGATAATTTATCTTAGACACTTGCCACCCTTTGCTCGAGCATACAGACAGCAGCTATGACACTAAGGGCAGAGACTAGTTTGTGCTTTTCCCAAATGATGTTAGTTCTAACATCTTGTCCACAGTCTCCTGCTCTAATTTCTAATTATGCATTCCAACACTTCATAAATTGATTTTCAATCGCTCTGGCCGGCCCCTTGCGGGGAACACGGACACGCAGGTCGGGGCTCCCCACTCGTTTGGCAGTGACACCGCGTGTCACCCCCCGCACTGCGGGCAGCCCCCGGTCACAGCGTGTGACACGGTACCGGGCACCTACATACAGCTCCAGGAACGCTGACCATTCGCCTTAGCACACAAAGTACTCATTGCAATGAACAATCGCCAAAAACCCAATTCTATTTTTTTTTTTTCTGGCCCTAAGCACCATGTTAAGTTTTCAGATATTCGCCTAGAATTACCAGAATATTATTTTTTTTTTAACATACAATTCATTACTTTAATTTGGAACATGTAACAAGACAGCACACAAACCAAACAAGACACAGAGCGCTATTTCAGTTGTCACGTTCTAGGAATTCCCCAGATCTTAAGACACCCTAAAGGAAGTTTTCAGCTTCCCAAATCTTAAGACAATCAAATATTCAAAACAAAGAATAAATATAAATACCTTTTATGCTGTGCAGAAGTCCTTGTCCACCCGTGTGAGCAGCCGAGGGGTAGGGGACTCTCGCCGACAGAAGATGCAGTCGCGGGCTCTGAGGGTGCCCAGGCCCCTCAATTCCAGCACCGGCGGAGTTCTCCCGCCTGGCTCACCAAATTGATGCCAAAACAGCACAGAGTAACTGCTCAGAGACTAATTTTGTCTTTAAGCAGCAAAAGTATTTGTTTCGTGCAACGCCGGGGAGCTAGCCGATTTGCACCAGACAAACTAGCTCTGAAGTTTTCAGTGAAAAGTTAGGGATTTTGTACAGTTTTCATGAGAGGTTACAACATCTTTACAGACATACATATTCATTTTATTTTGACACCTAATCATTCCATTCACAATAAGTGGGATCTAGGTGGAGTAGACCTTTCAATTTTCTTTGTTCAACGATTTCCTGACTTGATGGTGTCCTTATGTCCTTCAGGTGCCCACCTTATCTTTTCTAATTATTCAGAGGACATTCAGTGGAACCTTTTCTAATTATTCAGAGTACATTCCTTTCTCAACACAAATGGAGCATCACCCAGAGAATTGTACCAAACTTTTTTTTTTTTTTTTTTTTAAAGACCTTTCTCTGTTTCATATCCTATTGAGGGAGCTTTCCAAAGTTAGATAGTGGCATACTTTGAAACCATAGTGTTGCCAATACTGATCGTAAGTACACGATTCAGATACAAAAATCACATGGATTCCTAGAAAAAAATACTGTATAGGGAAGTAAGGACAATGTAGTCAAGTTTCTTAGTCTAAAATAACTTTACAGCTGCCATATAAACAACAGAAAGATCTGCTACCAAATTTTTCAATTCCCTCTTAGGAATCATTTGGAAGGAACAGTTAGTTTGAAGTTCTTACAGGAACAATCAGAATGGCTCACATAACTGAAGTTTTGAAATGAAATATGTTTTATGCAGTGCAAAATAAAACCAACCAGAATCCCCACAATTACAATCAGGGAAACTGCTTGCATATTAAGGAGGTAACACAACATTCTCCTTAGTGCCCTTACCATCCCATCTCTGTAAGAGAGATCAGCAATTATGGAAAGCTTCTGATACTGTAGGTTGTATGTCTCCTTTTTCAGTTTGGTTTCTTCACACCTTTTTTTCTTTAATCAGTTGAGGATGCTAATCCCATACAGTCTATGTTCAAGACAATTCATATGAACTTCCTAAAGGAAAGATAAAAGTGCTTCCAGGTTTTTATCATGGCCAGAATAGTCATTGTCTTTAATAGGTATTTGAATACCTTTTATAGACCACAAGAGCTACTTCAGCCCCAGGCAAACTATTTGACTGTAAGAACAGATGTTAATTTAATGATGCAGAATATTTCACAGTGAACTCTCCCAGGCCAAAGTACAAGAATGTGAAGTAGGTAAATATCCCAAATGAACAGGGATGGTACCAATATTTTATAATGCAAGAGAATTCTTGCCCAAAACATAGTTTTAAATGTTTTAAAAGCAATGTCATCATAAAAATTATCTAGTATAACCAATTCTTTGTCATCAATAAAAAAATGCTGAATGCTGTCCAAAAAAAGTTATTTCCCATTAAAGGCAAACACTATGCTATAAAAAAAAACCCCAAACAAAAACAACCAAACAAAAAAAAACACAAAGAAGCCCAAAAACTTCACCAAAACCCCCAAAACAACAACAATAAATCGATGACTCTTATTAGTGTTGGCAGACTCTTAAACACATTCAACTAATCATGTCATCCATAAAAGACAGCAAACTCCTGGTTTCATTTGTCTTATTTGCTCCCCTAACATCAAAGTTAACACTTCATGCAATTATCTTCTCTCTCTTTTGCTGTTCCCTTTTAATTAACAAGTTATGAATTACTGAATGTCAGTGCTCACTCTTCTGCATGGCTGCCTAGTATTTAGCCTCTGTGATTAGGTAGACATTTGTCTCATTCAAGATGTAAAATATAAAAATGAAACTAATAAACTGTACAGTATTTACATTCATAGATTTAAAAGCAAATATACAAACCTGTCTAATATAATGAGATGAAAAAACATATGGTATAATTCTATGTAAATTATGCTGTGGAATAAATAAAATGGAAATTGATGTTATTATTGGCTTTATGCCATGTACAATATCTACAGTATCAGTTATTAAGGGAATGCATAGGTAAAGAAACTCCTTATTAAGAAAATACTTCTCCCATTTGGCTTATGATTGTCCTGATAATGAAGTGATTAATTAGCACAATTTCAAGAAGCATTATGTCCTTTCAATAGTGCAGAATCTAATCTCAACATTTAGATAGTTGTGCTTTGAGGTTTAGGTGGACCCATTACTTCTCCTTCCGCCCTTGCTTCTTTATTCTGTTTTCTCTATAGAAAACAAGTTAACCTCTGGCACCTTAAGTGAAGACAAAATATACACACACAAACACTAAACAGGAGAATAATAAATGACTAGAGGTCTCAAGGAAGACTTATTGTTACTTGTACATCCACAATGATGTTTTTGGTACTATGCGGGCATTTAAGCACAACTCAGAAAATGTCTCACACTTTCATAAAAGTGAAAAAATTGTCAATTTTTGCAGCTTGGCCATAGCAGAACTGAACAAATAATCTTGTTATGCACTGATGATCTGCATTTCTCTTTGTAGCAAAAGAAAACCTTATCACCCTAGAGAGTAATTATTCATATACTCTTTACAGTTTTGCCATATCACCTTTGAGTACTGGTCACAAATCTACATCACTGTCAATTCTTAGTGTACACACAAAGAAAAAAACAATAATCACCGCCCCACAAAAACCTACAGATGGGAACTTATCCTGTCCCTCCTTGTGAATAGTGGCTGTGAAGGCATGCTGGCTGATCTGGAACTTCTCTGTCATGAGTTTCACATGACACTTTCACAAGCTGTGTGTGTCTGCACTGCCAAAGAGTCGATGGGAAGGAGTGACCTGAAACAGTACTGACAGTTCAGTTGGCACGTGTCAGGTCAGCTCTCATCCTTCTGGAAATCATTTTTGAGGAATAGAATTATACTGTCATATTTGGAGGAACTTTCTTGCGTAACAGGCCTTAGGAATTGTGGAAACTGGGTATTTTTGAGTGGTCAATGAATAAATGCTACACTGAGAAGAATTCACAGTGTGGCCGTTTACTTACATGTAATGCCATACAGCTGTGATATCATCTTTCTCTTTCTGTTACATACACATTTATTTTCAAGTTACATATAATGTGCACCAAATAAGAATGCTGACTATATGACAGGAGAATAAAGGTCACAAAACCACTGCTGTGGTTTTCTCTAATCTGGGATAACAGAGTTCACAAGAAAAGACTGCTGAAGGCACTTCTCTCATCTGTCCTACATTATCTTTCTTCACATCTTCCTAGGTGAGAGGGAAGGGGAGGAAGCTTTGCTTTGACACTTACTGAGTCACATGTTCTCACAAAAGTCTTTGGCCATACTTTAATACTCAATGCTTTCATCACCTTTCAGCTCCATGTTTTATCTTTCCTTTTCAGGTTCCTGCCCCAGTCTTATAAAGCCTCTACTGGGTGTTTTCATCTATCTTCTTCCACACCAAGCTCCTTCCCAGGGGGTTAAAGGGGTGGCTAGCAATGCTGCTGCCTTTACTCTGGTTTAGCAGCACAGATTTAATTGCACAGATGCCCTGCCAGAAGATCCTCCCAAGTCCTTTTTAACAACTCAGATTTTTCTCTAAACTTCTAGATAACCTTTCTTACTGTCTAATTTAGATTAGACTGTGCTTTAGATGTGTCCTTAATGATCAAAGTCAGACCAGAACAAAGTTTCTACAGATACCACCTATGAACTATTTTGCATAACAAGATCCCTGGGGCAGATTTTTAAGGTATCCTTCTTTTTTGTATCCTTGAACTTCAGATACTGTTTTGTCCTCTCAATTACCAGCTGTGAAATTGGATGTGTGCATCCTTAATATGTGAATGCAATTGGGCTCTTAAAAGCCTAGAATAAGTGGTATTAGTTGCAGCCAAAAACACTCCAGGGTGCAAAACTGAACATAATATTTTCATACACATACAGAAAGGAACCACCCCGGGACTAGTCTCAAATGGAGAACTGTAATTGCAGAACTGAAGGAATTTAAAGCTAGCGAGGTAGCAGTGAAAGACGACCAAATTAATTAGAAGACTGCATGTAAGCATCCCAAGGCATTAAACACTGATATTAAAGCAAAAATCAAATCCAGGGAATTGGATATAGAATTCAGATTATTTTATTATGGATTCACAGTAAAGGTATCTAGAATTTTTTATTTAAAATATCTAGAGTAGTCTGAAAGCTAGACATTTGTCCCCTAGGGACAGAAATAATTTGTAAAAGCACAGGAGAGTCAGTAATCTGTAGCCTTCTTAGAAGTTTGATTACATCAAGAGACAGGACTTTAAAATGATTAGGTAAAGAAAGAATAGCAGTGGCATATGCTCTGTTCTGTAACTTATCTCAGAAAAAGAGAAATCACCATTAAAACTAAAATAAAGCCTCACTGGTCTATATCACTAATAAGAAAACCTGCTAGAAAAAGAGGGTGAGATAATAAGTCTTGTAATACTTAAAAAGAAAAATACAAAATATACGTGTCTGTAAAAATGATTGGTCTCTCATTTTTAAGGATTATGAGTTCAGAAGAAACCATTACAATCATTTATTCCTTCATCAAACTCTGGTGTTCTTTTCTAAACAGAATGACATAAAAACTGTATTTAAATTTTCCCATAATTAATAAATATTGCAAATATCGGTTTCAGAAATGAAGGGGCTAGTTGGTAATCTTCACCTTAGTAAATGCTATAGGAGAAAAGAAAAAAGGTGGTGTAAATGACTGAGTAATTTTTGTTTCTCAAACAAGCTATCTCTAATGAATTAATAAAGATGACCACCATACCTGTAAATTGTGCATAGAAGTATTTATTGCATCAATAGTATACGCATCAATACAAATCCAGTAAATGAGAGATATGTAGACAATATTTTTTTAATGACAGCAACAGTTTTACAGATGTTAGTGTTAGCTTAAATATACAGTTTCAAGTAGGCAAAGAGAAAAAAACCCAGACAGAAGTGAGAAAGCAATCTCAATAATATACTCATAGTGAAATTTGAAAGACTGTGTTACAAATGAAATTATTTACAACTAGTGCGTTAAGATATTAATTTATTTTCTTCTTTAAAATAAAGCACAACAACAAAATTATTGTTTTTGCTTCCACCGTGATTCCAGCAAAGACAGTAGAAACAAGTAGCTCTAACATACCTGGCAGCTTACTCTGAGTTTGGGGATAAAAGTTCTATCCACCAAAAGATTTTAAAATCCTGAGAAGGAGGCGGTAAAACGGTAGGGTGTACAAAAAAGATACTCAGAAGTGAGGCCCAAGTTACCTATGAACAAGAACAGAAACAGCAGCACAGGAACTGGCCATGGGAGGGAATATCAGGTAAGAAGCATCTGTATCTATTTTTCAAATATTACGCAAGAAGAAATAGTTCCTAAATACAGTAAGACACAGAAATGGATTATTTCTGGAAATGAAGTGTGCATTGCATTAGATTGGAGGGGAAGTAAAAATAATAAAAATAACTAATACTCCGTTTAACAGGTAAAAAAACCCAAACAAACAAATAAATAATAATAATAAAAAAAAAAAAACCCTCCATGGTTTTATAGTGTCTGAGGTCAAATAATGTCTATATTTGAATTTGTAAACTGTTGTCAACTTTCTATCTGCACCATAACTTACTTAAATTTAAAGCAGGACTATTAGTAAGAAAGATCCCTAGAGAAAAGGATTCCTTGCCTTAGAAGGTAATACCTTTTCTGTAATCAGTTTATGCTTTGAAATCAGAGTCTTGGGACTGCAGCATCAGGCCTTTACTATTTAAAAAAAAAAAAAAAAAAGTGTTCTATTTATTAGGAAGTTCAACTAACCACACACACACCAATAGCAATTTAGTCGCCCCACATCCAAGTAAACAGTGTTTAGAGCTGCAAGTCACTGCACGCATAAGGAAGCATTTACAAGTTAATATAGAAACATTGGATTCCTTAGGGAATACTGCAGATTTTTGCACATCGTCACTAACACACATTCAAAGTTTCACACCTAGTTCCTGATGGACTGGCTCGTCTGGGTCACAATCAATCTCTGTTTGACATTCCCCCGCTATGGTATCCACACAGTGATGTCTCACCCACTTCAGTTACACACCAAAGTGCACGGCATACTAAATAGAACAACAGTTATGCTGCTTTTTTGTCACACACCAAACATCTCAGAAAATCTGTCTGCTTATAAACTAGCACAAGTGTCCCTTCTGATTTATTTTAGCCAGTGAACATGTGTATCCCATGGTTTAAATGCACAGGAAGAGAGGCGCCTACTCAACTTACACAAGACAGCTAAAAGGCCAAACAACAGGAAAGAAAAGAAAAACCACAGGGAGAAAAGCAGCTGCATCTGAGGCACACTTCGAAGCACTGCTGCTTTCATCAGCATTTACCTTGGGTGCTCCCTGGTGCACAGCAGGCTGGTGAGATGGGGTTCATCCCTCACCCTGTGCACGGAGTCAAGCAGAAAGGGGACTGGAGTGCCTGGGCGTGGAGGAAGCCCCTGCTGTGCAGGTGAACGCCTGAATGTGGGCCACTGGGGACCAGTGTCTCCATGCAGCAAGCAACGCTTGTACTTCCAGCCTAGGTCTGACATCTGGATTAAGTTCTGCATCTGGGTGATCGTTCTTTATCATAACAAAACAGAAAAGAATTTCATAGTGCTGACTCAGTTATACCTTTTGTAAGCATCAATTTATTTCTAACAAGTACAAATTTCACTGGCCTTATATCAATCTGTTAGTAATGCTGAGCCCTCTGAATTCATAATTTGAATTATATGGTGGTATAAATCATGCTTTCTGCATGATTTTTACCTACTACATAATTTTTTCCTTATTGCTCTAAGGCCTTACAGAATTATTTAACCATTTTTAAAAGAAACTTCATTTTAGTAGAGAGATAAAAATAATTTTCTTCCTGGGTGGGTTTTGTGGAAGATTTCAAGTCATCACACATAAATATGGTACTACCATTTCTATTGTGGAGAACTATATTTTATTGATTTTTTATGAAAATAAACTGAACACCTTGTTTAGTGAGTTTTGCTTTTAGATTGTATTTGTGAATTGTCTTTTCCTAAGGTAGAGAAAAGGAACTGCAGACTAATTACATTTTTGTATTTCTTTGAGATGCAGAAATAAACAATGATAATAACTGTATCTCTGAAAAAAAAATAAAGCTTGTTATAAAAATAGTACATTAATACTGTTCATCAAAATGTCCCAAAACTGCTACATTTTCATTATTATTTTGCTTCTGCATTGTCTGAACTTTCTCTTTTTCTTCCTTCAAATATGAAATTCCTATAGTTTGGAATGTTAAAACTGTTGCCTTCTTGTTGATTGACATTTACAAAAATCTATCTATGTATCTATGATCACAATTTTAATTTCCCTCATTTTAAGAGGTTCAGATTAATGAAAGCAATGTAGGAAGAAATCACAAGTCTATGCTGTATCCTTAAGAGGGTAGTTGGTACCCTTAAAGCCTAAACCTGGAACGTTGGCAATTCCAGACCAACTGTTTTCTTATTGCCCCAAAATATCTTAAGTCAAGTCCATTTCCTCGGGAGTAGAGAAAAGATGTCCATTCTGGTTTGTTTTTTCTTTTTGTTTGTTTGTTTGGTTTTGGGGTTTTTTTGTAGTTACTAAGAAATTCTGAGCAATGAAATACAGGCTTTTTCATAATTGGCAGAATTGAGGGTAATGAGAAGAAGAATAACATTGTGTCAGACACTACACAGTAATAAGCCTGCCTGAGAACATCAGCTCACCAGATACTGCCCATCAAAGAGAGCATGACAGCAGAATGTCCAT
The DNA here is from genome assembly GCA_035590215.1 of Microhierax caerulescens. Classification (NCBI taxonomy): domain Eukaryota; kingdom Metazoa; phylum Chordata; class Aves; order Falconiformes; family Falconidae; genus Microhierax; species Microhierax caerulescens. Next base: position 65,709,246 of record JAVJGJ010000037.1, on the reverse strand, counting down.
CAGGAGGCAAACTCAATAGAGTTAATGAAAACGGGAATGAGGTGGGAATGCGCATGCTGGGAATATGAGTAAATATTTCATGTTCTCCTCAAAGAACTTTTTTTCCTTATTATTCATTTTCACTTCTGATTAGCAGCCTATTAACCTCCTCCTCAGAGTTTCTTACTCTCATTGTACAGTAACCGGTTCTTGCACAAAAAAAAAACATTTCTGTGGTGAATTTGTGCCCCCTGCCTAATTACTTTCTCATTGTTTATTACAAATGAAGTTAAAAATCAAACAAAAAAACCCCACAATCAAACAAGAACAAAACCAAACACTTCAATAAGGAAGGTTATAAGAGAAAATTACAATTGCTTTTAATTTTTATATGCAGACAGTTCAGGTTACTGGCTGCCTGAGAAATATAAATCTTTAAAGAGCTGAATGCTGGTGCATTCTATAGGTGTTTTATGCTGTTGTCAATTCAGTTGACCACTGTATCTTTAAGATCTTACTCTATTTTTTTAATGCAAGAAAATATTTTTTTTTAAGCTCAGTTTCAGGCACTTTTACCATTTACTACTCTTGGCAAATTTGGCTATTTCTGTAAGCATATTTGTTATTGAGATAGGTGATTTGAAACTCGTCATTTATGTCTGTAGGGCACAATCTAAATAAGGTTACAAGAAAAAAAGAAGTTATTATGATGGAGAATTTTGACCTGTTATAAAATATAATTATTAAAAATGGGTCCTTTCAATGCCTGAGTGACAAATCATATTTCTTTCTCTAGCTTTCGGGAGAAAACAGTAATAATTTACCTATTTTTTAGGCAAAAAGATGAGCTGTTATCTGATTATATCCACTGTCCCTTATTGTTGAAAAAAGATTAATTTGAAAGCAGGGGATGTTTCCCCTCCCCCTCTAGACCCTATCATGCTAATAAATATCTACAATTACAGATGATCTAAACCTCCACTACCAGACCAGCTTCATTAAAGTTAATTACAACTCTTGTATTTGCAATTGTGAAATACATCTGTATTCAAAACATAACATCTGTATAGGGAGTGCAATTTCTCCAGGCAATATCCAAGTCATTTTGTATGTATTTTTATTTCCATACGGTGAATGGCAAATGGGTTAGCTCCACTATTTATGTTGCTAATGTGGACCCTCTTTTTAAGTCAAGCTAATTTACGAACATTTGCCCAACAGTGTCTTCTGGGATGGGCATGATTTGGGCTTTCCAGAGATGTACCATGGACTACAAACTGTTCTAGGATGTATTCTATTAAATATTCTATTCCAGATACTTCTTTTCCCCCCAGTAGTATCAATGTTGGGATGAGGAAGGAGTAGGATGAATTCAAATTTAAAATTTACCTAATACATTTTCCAGTTCTCTACTTAAAGCGCTCTTCTATGTGACTAGAAACTGAATAAGGAAAAGAATCCTGAAAGCAGGGTTGTTTCCCTTTTAATGTATCAGTGTGTTGTGATCCCACTGAGTACCAACCTGCCAGTTTCCACTTACATTTGTGCTGCAGAGAACTTCAGTGAAGTTGCTGCTAAAAACTGTAATAATGCAACCTGTACTGATATTGCTTTCCGGTAGTCCCATTTTTATGTTCCCCTAAGGAGAATCAGGGATATAGCTACAACTGTAGCTATATGTGCAGGAAAGAGACAAGACGCTCTCTAAAACCCTTTTCTTCCCAGTTGATGTTCTGCCAGCAGAAAAACCCTCTCTATTGTTTGTTAGAGACTTAATATAAAAAGCATTCTTCCTCTTCCCCTATAAATTGCCATAGTTTTAGTTTTTACTTTAATTTATTGTTCCCTCAACTTTTTGTTTCCATCTTCTTCCCCACAGTTTTGGCTTTCATTGGCTGTCTGACTGCTACGCTATAGTTCGCAGAACCTGCAGCTCCTGTCTGACTGCTACGCTATAGTTCGCAGAACCTGCAGCTCCTGTAAGCAATCCTCCCTGTTTTCTCACTTTAGCTAGAAGATCAGGTCAGTATTAGAAGATAGAGGACAGAGATATATGGCAAGGATAACAACTGGGAGGGATAAATTAGTAGAGAAAAAGATAGTGAAAAGGAATAAGACAAAGACACAAAAAAAGATGTAGCAATTTGTAATTGAGCCGAATGACAGAGCAAAAGGACATCTTATTTTGGAAATATTTGCTCGTATTTCTGAGTATTTTACAGAATAGAATTTTCAGTCAGGTGGACAGGACAACACGTATGGGATGAAAGAAAAAAACAAGAGATATTTCAAGCTCTTTGATTTTGATTTACACCTTGGCCATGACCATATTAAGCACAGGATAAAACCTAGGACTACACCAGCAAAAAGTTTAGAAACATTAGCTTTCTTGTTCTTGAAAAATGCCTTCTTCTACACAGGCTTTCTGCAGCAGTCTTTTCTCCCCATAAACTGTAGCAGTATTTTCCTTTTTATTTTTATTTTTTAAAGAACTATCAGCTTGAAGCTGCTAAGGAAGTCCTGGGGAAAATGAGTTAACAGTTATGGAACAATAGTTGGCAAAGATGCCTGATATTTCATTATCTATTTTCCACTATCAGTCACCACATGGTTGTCACCTCATATTCTCCAAATATACAATCCAATGAATTTAATCAAATAATAACATAGAAAAATAAGATTAATGCACTAAAAAACAGATATTTTTTTTAAGTTCTCCAGGCTTTCAAAGCCATGTCTTGACCTAGTATTCTTTTTCAAGGCCCATAAAAAACCAAGAAAAAATGTCTTCTTCATTGAAAGAAACCCACAATATACAGGTGTCAAATGAGTGTTTTAAGAAGTTAATCTTGAATTTTGAATGCCTCGGTTTACAAGGCATTTAATTATAAACTATATTCTCCTAGACATTTTAACACCTTAAAGATCTTGGTTTATGCTTCTTTTTACATTACCTAGTTATTTCCAGTTGCAAAGATATACGAAAGCTGCCTATAAAGCACTCTGCAGGACTAGTTCACAGCTGCCGATACTCTTTGCCCTTGAAACGGAAAGCTTCCCTCTGTTTTCAGCTGTAGTCAGAGCAGCTGTAATACCCCGAGCTCGGGGTATTCCCCTTTATAGTTTTGCCAGTTCGTTGGTGATATCACCAGGGTGTGTACCACCACAGCGCTACCGTTAGGTTTCAATGCTGTTTTTCCTGAAATGTATCAGCAAAATCTAATTGTGTGCATTGATTGTTCTAGGTAGATGTCAATTACTATACATAACAATATGTTCAGATTTGGTCTAATGATTGCATACTGTATACACGGGCCCAGGTGACAGGGCTCAAAAAAAAGAAGCAAAATGGGATGTCAAATCTGAGTATTTCCTATTTTGATATTTCAGAGTCATACACAGAGCTTTCCAAATCCAGAACTGTTATGATATTATTGGCAAAATAAATCCAGAAACAAAAATTAGGTTCATGCAGGAATGACTTGATCTAATCCCAAGCAGATCATTTCTCCTCCCTCAGCTCCCTAGTCCATGAAATACTGATTCTAGCTGCAATCAGGGCAGTTTAGGAATGGACTGCAATTTTAACAGCTGGTTCCACTGAATTAAATTACATCATCACCAGAATAGACTTTCTTTCCATAGTGTTTTATAACTCGGTGGGACAGTTCCTGTCAGCACATATTTAAAAACTGAGTGGTAACCTGACTTTCATGTCTTTTTTCCAGGGAAAAATGGCCTGGAAAATGTGTTAGACTATAATAAGAGATATTCAGAGTCTTAAAAATATATTTTAAATTCCTTGGTAGGTTCAGTAGCACATAACTACTGATTTCCTTTTTAAAATCTGTAGCAGATTTATGTACAATATTACCTTTCTCACAACATTAACATAAATTCAGCATAATTTAAGAGACGGGCTTAATTATTAGAAGTTAAATTATGAAAACTTCAATGTAGATTAATTTTGTTGAGCTACAGTCTCCCAACTGTTCACCAGTTATTTACTGTAGCCCACAGATTATGAAAAAACATCACTGATTGTTGTATGAATATATTTCTAATATATGTCTAATAGCTTTGAGGGAGGGTTGACTTTGCTGGTTTGTTTGTTTTACTCAAAATGAGATCAGTTATATTAGATCAACAAAGATGTAATTTTTCAAACATTTGACAATTGTGTGGCTTGACTGAACACTAGCAATCATAATATAATAAAAAATAATATATTTGTTTATCTATAAATGAAGTTTCAACAATAACACAAAATCAACATTCTTACAAAGCAAAACACTGCTTGCAATTTTTAACTCATCCTATTTTCACAAACACTTCAGCTTGACAGAACAAGATGACAACAGGCGTATCATTCCTGGGAAAGCAGTAGATAACTATTCCTTTCTATTACTTTAAATGACCAGGCCATCTAATTTACTCATTTATACTTTGCATAAAGAACCCAAACTCATGTATCTATAGCTTCACTCATTAGCCACTTTATGTATCAAAAAGGACAGTGAATCCTTAACTGATCACGGTCCACCTTCTACATTATTTTCACAATTTTGTCATGTCATTTCTGTCACGTCCTTCCTCAGTCATCTTTCATCTAGGCTGAAGGAAACCAAAGATAATTCAAGACATCTGTGAGGTCCTCAAAAGATCAGGAAACTGACTTCAAAATTTAGAAAGACAAGTGAAAAGTATTTGTCTTTTTATAGGTGCCTTATGTTTTCTGACTCTTTCAGGATCCTTGGAGATTACGTTGACAAATTTTCCTCAGTGAACATAAAAGTTACAAGCTTTTTGACTTGTTTTATAAAAATATGTAAACATATTCATTGGAGCAAGGAGAGAAAATTGTATCTCTTTCTTTCAGAATGCTCTTATCACTTCATGACAGACCTACAATCTAATTCCCTCTCCTTATTTGCTGCCTCTATGAATTATGATGATCCCAGAAAAATGGGACTAATGAAATGGGAAAGATCACCTGCCCTGTGTGCCCCTCTGATCTGGCAGCACAAGCAGCCACACAGCAGGTAGAAAAGTCACCAGTGTCAGGTACCGGTTAAAAGCAGCAGGTAAAATCCTTCCCTACACAGGTTTTGTTCAGGGCCTAATCCCACATGCAAGCTGAGAGAAATGAACTGCTGAACCTATCTGTGCCTACCTGCTGGCACCAACGGGCCAGGCCAACAATGGCTATAAGAAGAAAACAGCCCCCGGTTCCCTGATTGCTCGAGTGATATTTTAGAGAGGCATAAAAGGACTTTCTTCCTTTTCCATGAAGAGCTGAGATAAGCAGCACAGGTGTGGCTTTCCTAGCTGAGAACTCCTGCATCACCACACTATCCATAAGAACATAATCCTTTTTTCTTTAACTCTTTAGACCATAGATAAGAAGGGTTACCGGCTTCCTGCTCATGTAATCAATGAATGTATTCCTGATGGGTTTATCCATCTGATGAATGAATCAAGGAGCAACTTGCCTTCTCAGCCAAGAATGACTTAGGAAAGTTTTCCTAAGGACTTGAACTGGCATAGTGTGGATATTGCAGCTCTGTTTCAATTTCCATTGACAGCTTCTCCTCTCCATGGAGAATATTTCTATATTGATCTAGGTTTTTGCTTGTATAGTAAGTTTGGTTATTCTTAGTGTACGATACTATTATCTAATAAGCAGGGATCTTTTCCCTCGGACTCTAATGAATTTTATCTTTTTCAGTTTGCTATTTATTTGCCTAGTTACAGATTTTCTGTGGAGATATATTTACCCCATAAAAACCCCTAAATGTTATCCCTTTAATGCTTACAGAGTAGTTATTATTGTTTATGGCAATGTATTATTGTATACACCAGAGTCCAACTGCAAAAAATATGCTACTTTACTTTTGCTTTGGACTAACAGACCATTTCTTTCATACTACAACATTTTCTATTTTTCCTGGGAGGAATTAATATGAGAATTCATGAAGAGCCAAATACTGCTACGCCCTTTTTATCTGTACTGTTTAGGTGCAGAGCTGATCTACTTCATTTCTCGCATCATTTCCACTCCCATTATCTTTGTCTGTTATGGTCATTCTGTTATATTTACTCCCTGTGTTCTTTTTTGCCATATTTTCAATTTGAATTTCACTAGTTATTTTGAAAGAGGTCCCTTTTTGTTGCTATTGATATTTTGCTTTTCTAATCATGTCAATAGAGTTATCCATACTCACTAAGCTTCTCCTTGGACAGTATTATTATCTCCTTTGAATTTCAGTCAAAACCTCATCTTTTATCAAAGACACAGTTATCCACCTGCAATAGCAAAACTAATTTTTTCAGTCATCAGAAATCTCCTAAAATTTTACCTTTCTTTATCCTGTGTATTCAACAAATCCCAGAGGCTTTGGATTTTACACAAAGCATAGGCCTCATCAATATTTAATGTAATCTTTCTTAACCAGGCTTCTTTATCCCAAAACTTTTAAGTATCACTTTAGACCCGATCTGTTTGAAAGAGTCCTTTCTGTATAATGAGCTAATATTATCTATACTGGCATAACCAGAGAGCTTGCTGCTGCTGCAGAACTTCTGCCTACAAAGTTAAGCCATTTAAAGATTCATTTTATATCTGATAAAGTAGCTGTACTGTTAAAATTATTTCATGAATCAGTGGTCTTTATCTAGGGCTAGAAACTGGGTGAAGTGGACCTAGCTCAAGATCAATCTGAGGATGACACTAAACTTCAATCTTCATCATTTTCAAACTCTCCACTGCTCATCACCATGAATCCTCCTCACATCTTCCTTACATTTTAACTGAGGGCCTGTGTTATCATTCTTTTTTTGTCTATTTTGTCTTTTCCTTATTCCTTTGAATTCCTTTTTAGTATCTTCTGTGGTAGTCACTCAGTTTCCTAGCTTTTGTCCTTTGTCACCTCTCTTCTCTACTTCAGATTTCAACTAAGACACTTACAGTCGCAACGAACTACAGGGCAACCTTGACCCACACAAAAGACTTAATTAGAAAACTGCTTTTCTTGGCTTGTTTTTTACCTCTGTGACCTATCTTTTATGCCCCTTTCCTACTGTTTAAGGAAATGAATATTCTTTAATTATACAGGAATATCACCACACTAAAGCCAATTCTTATTAACTACTAAAAAAAAAAGCCTTTTATGGTTGAAACAGGAAATTCTCACTGGAATGCTAGTATGCCCTGGAAAAATCTCTTTTTAAATAATAACCTCATGTGTAAAGCAACAGTAAAGTGTTAACAAAGAAAGAAGATATGCTTATTTTCTACTTGCTAGCTAGAGATAAGACAATTTCATTGTTTTCTGTTTTTTAAAATAGCATTCCAATGTCCAGATACGTTTTGCAAGAAAGGCATGACGATACACAGAGAACAGGAAAAAAACGGGGGAAAAATAGAGATTATCTGTACCCAGAATGAAGCAGATTAACTAGCAGATAGCATTGTGTAAGCCTGTGAAATTCTGTTGTTTCCCTCTTCCTCAGTTCATTATAGGTGATTTTATAATCTCTCTGGATGTTATTTCTATCAATAAAAATGGAAGAAACTGTCATTTGTAAATAATTTATACACTATTCAGCTACTTTTAAAATAAATTTTGTGATGTACTGCAATGAGAATTTCTGAGTTTGCCTTGTTAAAAGCTCATATAGTGACTATTAATGGCACATTAGAAAGCTGGGTTGTACAGTCTGCAAAATCTCCTAAATGCCATATCCTGCCACTGCAGGAAGGCTTAGGCCAGAATTTTAATGGCCCAGTGGTGACAGTGCATATGCGTCTAAGGACAACGCACATGCAGAAGAAGCTAATTAACATCAAACACTAATTAGTCCCTCAGTATTTAGCAATGAAGTATCAGCAGCTGTCTTAGATGCCATATGCTAATTAGCATTAATAAACTTCAGAAATAATTGTCTCCATTGTTCTGTGTCATAATACTCCTTCTAATTATACTTTGGAGAGCATTGCCTATAAATGGTAGCAAGCGTTACATTGCATTGCTTGAAGTTTAATGAGCAATTTATGGCAACTTGTGGCAATAAAAAAAAATCTATATCAGAAAAAAAGAGATTAATACCAATTTTATACGTCTATAATTAGCATGTTGGCTTGTACCTGTGTTCAGAAATTTTGTGAGGTGGGAGGGAGAAACTTTTCTTTGTTCTGTGTGCTGTAGCATATGCAGCGAAAGAATAAAAAGGTGATGTTTAAATGTAATAGAACTGATTCACTGTGTCTGCATGCAAATGCTCCAAAAAAGCAGTTTTATATCTCACACAAAATTGTATGAACTATCATACTGTAGTGTTTATGCTCAGTTCTTGGATTTTATGGTTGTTCAGAATTCTATCTGTCTAACGGTGAGGAAAAAAAGAGAACTATTATTTTTGGTTTACTCTGATCAATATGAATTATCAACTATGGATGTTTTCCTACAGATTTGTATTTTCTTTGAGACATTGAAAAACTGTATAACTATTGGCTTTTTTCTTTTTTTTTTCTTTTCTTTCCTTTTTTTTTTTTGGGGGGGGGTGGTGGTCAGGGGGTGGGTGGAGAGAGGGAGCTGTTAGTCAGAACTCCAGCAAAATCCATAGGAAGCAAAAGTTTAATATTAGGTGTGTGGCATAAAACCTCAGACAACCTGAGACTCTGGAGATCCTTTTAGACTTGCCTGAAAAGTTGTAATAACCACTGCTAAAGACATCCAGCACTCCATTGCAGGCAGTGCAATCTTCCGTGCAACGATCCCTCTACACACACACTAAAGCCAAGCAGTTCAAACAGAGCAAGCCTATGGAAAATTTGAGCACACCTCCCACCAGAAATTCCCAACGGGGTGTAAATAAAAGCGGGCAAGGGCATATAACAGGGAAAGGCTAGTGAAGAGAAAGAACCAAGCTCAGCAGTAGATCCAAAAAAGGGAGCCTGTTATCCTATAGAAAAACACCAGACAAGCGCCACCGTCAAAGACTTTATTCCTAAGATGGTTCAAGCCAGCACAGGGCAGCTGAGACAGATGTTCTGACTGTGTTTCACCAGAAGTACTAACAAACATCCCAGGGATTTTGTACTTAAGTTTCAGCTACCTGTATTTTTGTAACTAGCATGGTTTAAAAAAAACAGGCAAAGATCCTAACACCAGGCTTCCTTAGAAATTTGTTTTCTTATTCTCCTCCTCTTTTTCTTTATGTATTTACAAGTCTCCCCCTGTTCAACTATCAGAGTTGGAAACTACTTAAACTAACTTACAAATATGTACATGCAGAAAAGAGAAAATCTTTTCCTGAAAAATCCCCGTAAATTCAATAGTAGGGCTGGTATCTTGTCCCAGATTTACACCATTAAGTAAGACAGCAGTGGAGTGACATGGAACTATCTAAAATTCCAGGCATTTTGACTCATGATAGTTATTAATTTCTCTGAAAAGTCTAAAATTCAGGGTTTTAGAGTCAGATGCTTGGCACAAATGGTAGGTGGGACTGTTAATTTTCTTTTCTGGAAAGTCTTTACCAAATTCAGAAATGGAAAATAAAATAAAACAAAAAGAAAGGAGACAATCCACTGCCCCACTGCCAAAGGAACCAAACACTGTTTCATTATTCCAGAATTAAGCTGCAATTAATCCATCTTAGCTTTACTGGAAACGGAAGCATCCTGAAAGGTTGTATTTCAAACAGAAAATGTTGTTCCACTGTTTACTGATATTTTAAAAAAAATTACTCACCTTCCTCCAAAAGCTTTTTAGGAATATCCAGGATGAAAGCAAGGCGGAGGGGTTACAGAAGCAATTTTTTTAAAAAATTAGTGTGGCAGTTGGTAAATCCATTAGTGTTTAACAGCCTGATCTGAAGTTGCAATTGTTTAAGACTGTGACAGAACTCCGTAAAAGATTATTTCCTCCAAGGAAAGGGATCATTAGCTAATAAAAATGACTAATGTCAAGAGGGGTTATTAGTCTATTATTTCTGCCAGTGCAGAATCTAAATACGAAGATTTCACTGATTGCATTAATGCCTATAAAACAAACAAATTGAAGATGGAAGAATGCATATACTTAGGATAAGCACGTATTTGTACGAAAGCATAAAATTTAACTTTTGCAGCTGGCATAGGTTAAAGGCACAAAATACAGTTACAGGTTGTGTTTGGACTTGCAATTTATGATTAAAAGCATCTACAAACCCTATTAATAAACACATATACCCTCCCTATGGAAATAATAGTAAGGTTGTTAATGATGCAGGGGGAGGAACAGACTCAAACTGAGGTTTCACCCCGTAAACCAGTTTCTCAGCCATAATTTGAAGATGCTTGTATTTCAATTTACAATTATACCTGATTTCATATTTTCTCTTGTCGAAGCACAAACAAACTAGCCAGCTGCAACAAGGTCTTTTACCATCTCATACTGGCACACTCTTCATTCCAGTCCCTCTGCTGCCTTCCCCTCATCTCTCCTCATACACTCTGGGCATGCTTCTTTTTTTTTCTTTTTTTTCTTTTTCTTCTTCTTCTTCTTCTTCTTCTTTTTCTTCCTCCCTCTCTCTCTCTCTCCTCTTCTTCCTCAGCTGCTCCCTCTTCATTAGCTCTCAACCCCTTAACCAGCCACAGCTGCACCTTGTCTACATCGACCAACCCACCGCCCCTGAAGACAGCCCACAGTTGTATATTATCAATGCTAATTAACCCATCTGCATTCTTCTACATTCTCCCATTTTAAAACCATTTATTTGCCTCATATAACAGTGAGAAAGAAACATCCACTTCAAACTAAAGTCATAATCATTTCAAATGCATGCATTGATAAAATTTGTTTGTGTATTAACAGTATGTCCATAAAATTAAGTACATTGTGTGTCTTTACTCTTATTCACCTGCAGGAACATAAAAGTGGAAAGATATCCTAATAAACACTTTTATACATCTAAATTATGAGTAGCTTTCTTCATATTTTAAGAGATTTTCTTTAGAAATAATTGTTTTACTTTAGCTTTGAAATGTCAAAAATAAAAACTATCTTTCAAAAAATGTATTATTTATTCAGACCTGAAGGGTTTTCTTCCAGCAGTTAAAACTTCAGCTTGGACTAACAAGGTGATTTATGCATTTGTTCTGTACTTTATTTCTTTAAAAAAGTTTAATGCAATTGGTTTGGGGTTTTGTTTCCACAACAAGCCCTAGGGCTTTTGATAAAGCTTTTAACTGGCAACATTTCTACCTTTACTGTTTATCAAGGTTTTATAGCAAAGTTAGTATATTATGTAGGTAGTTGATTTAGATAAAGCATAATTTTTCTCATTTTATATTAACAAGATTTTCTCCTTCTGACAAGTTGATGCTTCCCTTTACAGTTCCATGTATCATAATGCAATATTTTTCTTGATTGTAAACATATTAAAAATATAAAAGGATAATTCAGTGCTTCAATTTTTCCATCACTAATATATAAAAAGTCTTGACATTACTAGATTTCTACATGTCAACACATGAACTTCTAAGCTGCCCATTTCTCCTACATATCAGAAACACAGACTATCTCATATACTGAGAGCAAGATGACAGAATCTAATTATTTCCAACACAAAGGATGGTGTGGAACCACACTGCTGTCAAAGAAAGGATCAGAAGATACCCTGAATTCTTCAAATGTTTGGTGAGGGAGAAGTATGAAAATAAAAATATTGTTTTTAAAAAAATCATGAAACATTTTGCAGGTCCTGGTTCAGTGATGTATTTAATGAGGAACTTGCTTTAAGTTTATATAAGATCCTCTTTTTAGGATTCTGTTCAGGACTATTTATGTACCTAGGTGAGTGATTGTATAATCCCAGGTGTATTCTGGCTGGCCGAACACCTAAAAAATAGTGTCACCTTCCTATTCGATACCCACAGGACAGATGAGCTCTAAACCTACATCTCCCTCTAGCTGTTCCTTGAAGCGACTAATAAGAATTGCTGACCTTGTCTTCATGGAATTTAGGGCTTTGTGTCCATTAGCAAACAATGAGACCCGCTGGGAACACATTTGTAGAGTAAATTAGTGGGTATTTTCTCTACTGTTCAGTATATCCACACGGTGAGCGCTGCAGGAGTCTTAATGTCACACAGGATGGAGAGCGGTCCAGTCAACTGAGTGCCAACTAGTGGCTGCTGTGAGTGTGGTTCTGCATCATGTCTTCTAGTCTGGTTTCTTCCAGAAAGAAAACAGTTTGTGCAATCCAAAAAGATCTACAGTGTAAACCAAAGTAAGGGGACAATTAAGAGTTTTGGTTCAAAGACAACTCTTGATCAAAATGAGAAGTATAATGTAAATACACTCTAAGAGTCTCCAATTCTGACCTGTTTTCTCATGCTCTCTGCCAAGTAACCGATTTCTACCTAGAACCACAGAATCACAGAACAGCCAGGGCTGGAAGGGACCTCTGGAGGTCAGCCAGTCCAACCCCCTGCTAAAGCACGTTCACCTACAGCAGGTTGCAGAGGATCACATCCAGGCAGGTATTGAATGAGAGACTCCACACCCTCTCTGGGCAGCCTGTTCCAGTGCTCTGTCACCCTCAAGGTAAAGAAGTTCTTCCTCATATTCAGATGGACCTTCTTGTGTTGC